>QLNU02003225.1:42885054-42896631 GCA_006491805.2 Dysdera silvatica | reverse complement strand
TTCAAAGGGATGATGTTTAAAATTATACATAGTATTATTATTCAATGTGAAATAAACCTTAAATAACCTTTTCTACTCCCCTCATAAATTTTCCCTTGGCAACCACTTCTATTCTACATTTTAAGTGCTATTTCTCTCTATACTTCCTACAATTCGACTTCTACATTTGTTATTATTTTAAGTTGCCATTTCTTTTTTCAACTGGCATCAACTTTCAATGGACTATGAGTCATCGCACTTTCATTTTACTTTCGACCACAGAAAGATCGTAACATCAGCAATATTGCCTTATATGGAAGTAGGTCTTAGTCACATACTGGGATTAGCCAATCGAAATCATTACAAAGGGGAAGTTTCCCTTCTTCAAAATGACCACTGGTTACCAGCGAGAGCGGGGAGTCCCTCTGACATAGATATTTTGACGCTTGGGCAAGCCTGCCATTATCTGGCCATCAACGCCTTGAACAAGAGCCCATTGGCTAGTTTCAATGTTAAACGGACCAAAGTTCTGAAGAATATGGTCGCCAAACCTCGCCACCTCTCAGCTGGAAATGGCAACCTACGTTTGCCGGGAAAGTGCGGGTCTCCCGCTCAAAAAACAGTCCCAGCTCAACCACCGAACTTGTAAGATGTAAAAGTATTCACAGCCCTCTGAGGCGTCCAAGCCTCAGAAATGGTAACCATTTTTCTTTTCTTCTATATTCTCTCCTACATTAAATGAGCCCTGTAACTTTATCCCCATTGTTGATTAATTAATTAACCAATATATTAAGTTAAGTTATAGGTGGCCCGGAAGTTATGCTATGGCCACATACATCAATTTCGTGGGGTGAATATTCACCAAACATTTATCATGTGAAAAAATCCCAGTACTGACCTGTTAAAAATAGTAGTTAAATTCGAGTAATTGTCATACTGGAATTAAGCATTTGGAACATGCTGTTTACTCATCCCCTGAATTAATCAGTATTGTGTCTACCTGTAGGCCCACACTGGGCCCCTTATAATGCGAACTGTATTCTTTTGTTTATCCTTTTTTTTTAATAAATTTTTTTAACTGATATATTTCCTGTGTCGTGCCGCTACGACTTCTAGCTTTCTAATCTGGGTTAAATATTTGTAAGTTACTTTTTACATAATTAATTAAGCGGTCATAATGCGATTCTTTCTTCTTGAGAATACTTTAAGAGGGTAAGTTTGGATAATTAAAATTATTTAATTCTGGGAGTTAATTTCTAGTAGTTCCAAAGTATTGGCTACTTGTGGGAATTTTCTGCACCATTGCCACTATTCGAAACGGCCCAAATATTTTCATTTTCATCTGCAAATAAAGTAAATTCCAAGGTACAAGGAATTAACCCTGCTGAAGTGAGGAATTGAACCGAAAAGTAAATACTGAGGATTTGAACTTAATTTGGATTCCCATGTATTGAAGCTGCGTTTAATTTTGAGTAATCGAACCTGGACTTAACGTTGAGAAATTGAACCTGGATTCAACGTTGAAGAATCTAACCTAACTACAGAGGAATCGAATCAGTATTTTAAGGAAACAGTAATTACCGGTTGTTGTTTTTGGTGTCATAACAATCTCCCCAAATTGGTGAATTATAAGCAATAACAAACAGCAGTTTTATTCTAAGCAATAATTACAGCCAACAAGCTGTTGGTTAATAAAAACCTTAATCAAAAATCAACAAATAAACCCATCACAACAACTCAAGTCAGCCATCACTATAATTAATTCATTACCTATTTAATTAATACAAAAACCTCTCTTACAATTTAACGTAAATATATCCATGCCGACTATCTTCCAAGATCGTTCAGGTATGCGATTAAGAAGTATAGGTTCTTATTTGATGTCTTTAGCAATCTCCACAGTTAGTAACGTAACGTTCAAAGTCTTCGTTCATCTTATGCCAAAACACGTTCTGACCAGCTCTGGAGAGTGATTTCTAAATTCCTAAGTGCCCTCTATGTATCTCCTTTAGAGTGTTTTCACGCAATTCCAGTGGTATTACTATCCTATCGTTATGAAGTATTATACCTTCATGTATTGCTAATTCGTCACGATACGACCAGTATGTTTTTACTTCTGAAGATACCTCGTTGACAACTGGTGGCCAACCCTCTAGAATAATACATTTGAGTGCAGTTAATTCTTCATTCTCCCTGGTATATTTCTGTAATAGATGGGTTTGCTAGCTGACATCGGCACTATCACATGTACTTCTAATTGCAATTTTTGCATCTCTTCTTTCTTCAGTTTAGAGTCTCTACTAAGGGCATCTGCTATGAACATTTCAGTTCCTTTCTTATAAATAACATTAGGTCTACACGCTAGGATGTCCATCATCAATCGCTGTAATCTAAGTGGGGGCGGCACTATACAATGGCTTCTTCGCTATGGAAGTGACGGGCTTATGGTCAATCTCGACCGCAAGTTCTTTGTTTCCCCACACGTATTGATGGAGTTTGGTACATCCAAATTTTATAGCAAGAGCTAACTTTTCTATATGCGAATAGTTGCTCTTTGTTTTATCCAATGCCCGTGCTGCGTACGCTATCGGTCCGTCTTCTTGAAGTAAAGCTGCTCCCAAAGAGTGCTTACTTGCATCTACGGTAAGTGTTACTGACTTGGTTACATCAAAGTATTTTAGCGTAGGTAGGCTTTTCACAGTACTCTTTAGCTTCAAAAATGCATCCCTTTGTTCTCTTTCCCATACCCATTCGGCGTCTTTTTTACACAGATTCCTAAGCGAAATTGTACGTTCTGAAAAGGTGGGTATAAATTTCGTAAGGTATGTGACCATACCCAAGTATCTTTGCAACATTGTAACATTGTTCGGCACTTTTATGCTGTTTATGACCTCTATCTCAGAAAGGTTGGCTTTTAGTCCTTGTGTAACTAGGTGATCAAGAAATTTGATTTCATTGGATGCGTAAACACACTTACTCGAATTTAGTGTTTAACCTGCTTCTTTTAATATTTGAACAACCCGCTTGGTAATTTTAGTTACTTCACTTCTTGAGTGAGAGTGGATCAATATGTCGTCTATTGCGCATTCAACTCCTTCCACTTCTTTAAGCAAGTTCTCCATTATTTATTGAAACATTTCAGGGGCGGAAGATATACCTAGCGACATTCTTAAATATTTATACCTTCCCCAAGGAGTTGCCATCGTAAGTAGTTTACTAGTACGTTCTGTAACACCAATTTGCCAAAATCCTCTTTTACAATCTAATTATGAAAATCACTTTAATCCGTTAATTCTAAAAGCTATTTCTTCCAGAATATTTAAAGGATGGTGACATCTTTTAATATTTTTATTCACACTTGAGGCGTCGATGCAAAGCCTGAGTTTGCTCTCTTTTTTAATTACTACCATAGAGGAAACTGCTAGAATTGGGAGCGTCACGGGCTCTTTAATGCTTAACGATTGCATTCGATCCAGTTCCTTCTTTATCTCATTTCTCAGCGAGTACGGGATTCGTCTTGCAGGAACAATATCCAAGTTTGGTTTGGACAGTAAATCTATGTCATATTGAAAGCCTTTCAGATGACCATTCTTATCTCCACTAGCGGCTGTGGTAATAAGTTGCTCTGATAGGACGCAATACTGTACACACTTAACTAAACCCAGTTCTACGCACGTATTTTTACCTAAAATTCATTGAACTTCGCCACGGACAATCAAACACTCAACAATATGATATTTATATAAATCGAACACTACGCAGATTAAATTAAACAACAATATTAATCAACGTTTATTGGCGTAGTGATACCAGCGCCGATGGTATGGCGTGATTAGATGGTGAAACGTTCGAAAGAAAATAAATATTTCTGCCTTCGGTGGGACCTGAACCCACGACCTTCCACTTGCCGGGCGGAGGCTCTACCCACTGAGCTACGAAGGACAATATATAATCTCTTTACGAACGTATATATATTGTTGCCAGTTATTTCGCAGAATGGTAATATGAGTATCGCCTTTTAATTTAAATTCTGCGAGAGTTTCACCTACTATATCAATTTTATGATTCGAAAACGACAACAATGATTTTACATTCGATGAGATTACCTTCAATCTTGCTTTCTTTGCAAGATCAATTGGACGTACATTACATTGAGCTTCCGTATCTAGTTTGAAAATTATTACTAGGCCACTGTTGCATTTCAACTTTTCGAACCAGTCTATATTCGATAGTCCATCGTTTACTCTATTCAGCTCGTTTATTTCTAAGGATTCGTTTTCCACTTTAATACCTTGACTTCGAGTTTTGCTGCTACAGTCATTTGCTCGAGTCACTTGAGCTATGTTCTTAGTTTTACAGAACTTCGTGAAGTGATTAAAACCAGAGTAAACGCATAACACTCTTTATCAAATGCTGGGCATTCGTTTTTCTCATGAATTTTAGCTCTGCCGCATCTATAACATCTTTTGGATTCATTACGCTTATCAAATTTGTTGCCTCCTGGTTTATTCATTATTGTCTACCTTTGGTCTGCCGATTGTAGGTTGGGTTTATTTTCACTTTTATACCCTTTTACTGCTTCCATCTTGAGTTCATTTTTCATACCACTAATTTGGGATCTAGCAAATTCACTAGCCTTACAGATTTGGATCGCATTATCTAATGTAAGGTTATCTACTGCTAACAGCTTCTCTCGATCACCATCATTGTACACACCTATTACTGTCCTGTCCCTTATCAGGTTGTCGTGCAGTGCATCTAATTCACACGATTTACTTTTACTGAGTAATGCTGTTACAAAGTCACCGAATGTAACTCCTTCAGCTTGCACTATCTTATTAAAAAGGAATCTTTCGTAGGTTACATTGACTTTCGGCCTTAAAATACTCATTAAACGCGTTTATTAACCTCGACGACGACGACTTCGATTCACTAGAAAATGTATTATATATACTCACTGCTTCATGACCTATACTTGACAAGAAAAGTGCTACTTGAACTGATAGTGGCTTGGTTTCCAGATCTATTAACGTCGCGTACCACTAAAAGCTTTGTGGCCAGGACTTGTAATCCAGGACTTCAGAAGATCCGGTGAATATAGTCCTAACGAGACGGTGGTCATACGTTCAAGTAATCATTAGGTCTAACTTGACCTTTAGAGGCACACCCTTGTTGTAGAGGCACACCCTCTTGTTGTAGAGGCACACCCTCTTGTTGTAAAGGCACACACTCTTGTTATAGAGGCACACCTTCTTGCTGCATCTCTTCGTTAACTGCTTCCATAATGGAATACGGGTTTCGGCACCATGTAACGTTATTCTACCCATAATAAAGGATGGAACAGAACCCAAGCTTTATTCGAAACTCATAATAAAATACCAAGCCAAACCGAGAACAACTCAAGACCAAGCTCACGAGCTTATAATAGCTCAGCTATATAATTAATAGCTGTGAGCTACGGTTGAGATAAGCATAACATAACAGATGTGGTGTAATGGTAGATAAATTTGTTAGATTCTGTTTCTTTTCTGAAAACTCAGTTACTGGCATAATGTATTTGGATATGTAGGAACAATTTGCAATTCCACAACTCCAGAATATTCCAAACAACATTTTTCAGCAAGATGATGCGCCTTCCCATTTGTCTTTGGGTGTTCGAATCCGTTTAGACAAACATTTCGAAGGGCGATGGATTGATCGTGATGACTGGACAAAATGACCACCCCGTTCTCCTGACATTACTCATTGTGATTTCTTTGTTTGGGTATTTATTAAGGACATTGTTTACAAAACAAATGCGACCTCTCTGGAGAGGCTTAAAAAGCGCATTAGCGAAGCTTTCCTCAGTGTAACAACCGACACTTTGCAGCGAACGTGGATCGAGCTAGACTTTCGTTTACGCTCTGTCGTAAGGAACAGCGGAACGCGCGTGAAGACATTCTAATAATGCTGAAAAAAACTTTAACTCTCACCACGTAATTAAAAGAAAGAATTAAGTTTCTAGCTATTGTAGTTTCGACGCAAGTAAAATTTGAAGCTGTTTACTTCTTTTATGGACACCTTATATATTGTTGCTACTTATTCATAACGCATGAGCATATTTACACAGTTTATACAGATGTACATACACTGAAGTGCCAGAAAAACTGGTACAGGCGTGCGTATGCAAATAACGGAGCTTTGCAACCAATCAGCGTAACGCGATGCGGTCGGCAGCGCCTATATAAGACAAGAGATGTCTGGCAAAGCTGTTAGATCGGTTCTTGCCGCTACAATGGCAGGTTATCAAGATTTAAGTGATTTTGAACGTGGCGTTATAGTCGGCACAAGAGAGATGGGACATAGCATCTCCGAGATAGCGACAAAATTTGGATTTTCGCGTACGACCATTTCACGGATATACCGTGAATATCAGGAATCCGGTAAAACATCAAATCTCCGACAGCGGTGCGGCCGGAAAAAGACCTTGAAAGAACGGGACCTTCGACGACTGACGAGAATCGTTAAACGAGATAGACGTGCAACACTTCCTCAAATTGCCGCGGATTTCAATGCTGGGGCATCAACAAGTGTCAGCGTGCGAACTGTTCAACGAACCATCATTGATATGGGCTTTCGAAGCCGAAGGCCCACTCGTGTACCATTGTTGACTGCACGGCACAAAGCTTTATGCCTCGTCTGGGCCCGCCAACACCGCCATTGGACTGTTGATGACTGGAAACACGTTGCCTGGTCTGACGAGTCTCGTTTCCAATTGCATCAGGCGGATGGACGTGTACGGGTATGGAGACAACCTCATGAATCCATGGACCCTACATGTCAACAGGGGACTGTTCAAGCTGGTGGAGCTTCTGTGATGGTATGGGGCGTGTGCAGTTGGCGTGATATGGGACCCCTGATACGTCTAGAGACAACTCTGACAGGTGACAGGTACGTAAGCATCATGTCCGATCACCTACACCCATTCATGTCCATTGTGCATTCCGACGGACTTGGACAATTTCAGCATGATAATGCGACACCCCACACATCGAGAGTTGCTACCGAGTGGCTCCAGGAACACTCTTCTGACTTTAGACACTTCCATTGGCCACCTAAATCGCCAGACATTTTTTTTTTTTGAAGGTTCGTTATCTTCAATATTCAGGTTTAGCAGTAATAAAAATTTCTCTTACATTTGTAAATACACAAGATTAGAATAACGCTTAAATTTTGATAACTAACCTTCAATTTCGATATCTAATCCACTTGGTTCCGATTTATGACTGTCAAGTCGCGTCGTTATATCCGATACGAATTTCCCTACTTAGAATCTACGTAGACTACAAAATCGCCGTCGTTATAGCAGGTTTCGTCGTTATATACGATGTCGTTATAACCGATATATTTAATATAGAGTAGAATAGAATGCAAACCAAACTTCTTATAAAAATTCCGTCGTTATATGCGGTTAGTCGTTATAACCAGCATCGTTATAATCGATTTTCACTGCAATCCCTTCCTTCCTTTCTTGATATTTCATTAGCCATTTTTTTTCTAAACATGATATTAGCCATTTGTTTTATAAACATGACATTAGCCATTTATTTTCTAAACGTGTCATTGCCATTTCTCATGATAGCCATAAACTTACAATATTCACGTCTTTTCTAAACATATTATAAATTCCAGCCCTAACATTTCTCCATGAAAACACCACCAGTAATTTAATAATAGTATAATGATTTTTATTTCCTTTTTTAAAAATACTATTGATTATTTCTCTTGAAAGTGACCTTTTATGATTAATAATGATGTCATTACCCGTAATGTTATTACTTGCACAAGTCGTGCATCATCAAATTGTTATTACTTTTTAACACCTTAAAGATCACTTGAAATAGATCCTGCTGTGGTACAGCGGCTGCGCGCTCGCCATAACCTAAATAGCAAAGATTGTTCTTGGGATGTCCTGAGGACGTTCTGGACATCCGCATGACGTCCCTAGGACAAACTCTGCTATCTGGGAAAGCACGCTGATCCATTAATCCGGGTTTGACTGCAAATGGTAAGAAAAAAATCTTTCCAACGAACTACTTTTTGTAGTCCGAGAGTTGGTTCTCTGGATTTAAAGAGTTCTGATCCTTCGGAAAATTGTAGGTTTCGGTGCAGCATCACCTTTGTTGTCTTTGAACCGTCAAAACACAAACAAATATCACTTAAAATTATCATTATTAGTAAATTTAAAAAGTAACGAAGGAGAAATGGAGAGAAGACATTTTTAAAGGTAATAACAGGTAATAACATTATTATTACGCAGTTTATTATTTATTATTACGTAGGTAATTAATATCTACATATTTACACTTTATTATTACACAGGTAATTAATGTCTAAATATTTAGAGTTTATTATTACACACGTAGTTAATATCTAAATATTTACACTTTATTATTACATAGGTAATTAATATCTAAATATTCAGAGTTTATTATTACACAGGTAATAACATCATTATTAATTGGATAAAGTCCGCTGAAAATGCGATTAAAAGCCTTAGACTACACAACTATACCATTAACCATTTTCTAAAAAATAAAATCTTTCGTTTCAAAGTCGTTTAACATGAATATTTATCTCTTACCGCGTACTATTTAGTTTTAAAAGAATCATACAGAAACAACGCATTTATACCATATAACAGAAAGGGAGTTAGGAAAAGAAAATGATATATAAATAGCTTAATATAGAGCGTCATTATACAAAATGTTCACTGTATTCTAATACCATCCATCAAATTTTAAGCATCATCCATCAAATTTTTAACATCATCCATCAAGTTACAAGCATTACCCATGAAATAACTATCCATCAAATTCAAAAGAGCTTTTTTAATATCACAAGAAATAATGCTACCTACATTCTGTACTATAAATAATTGTCATGGCAGTAAAATCCACATATAACCAGGAGCTAGCAATGAGTGAAAATGGCCGCCATATACCGTCGTTCATTAAAGCCAATCCAGAATTGAAAATAAAGTGGTATAATTAACATACATGCATGCGTATGCAATAATATTCAGCTTTAAATTTGCTTAATGTTCAATGAAAAACATACTAAGATACCACTGCGATTTCTAAAAATCAGCTATTTTTTTTTTTTTATAAAATAATTCATATTAGTAATTGTTCCCCAAATATTTTGTATTTGGAGATGCTCAGAAAACGGTCTACAGTTTTTAACTGCTCATGCAGTATCTCTGTTTATTAAATTGTGGTCGTAAATATGTAGCGTGTTAAATAAATTGTTATCATTTTAACCCATTGCCCCCAAAAAAGAATTTATTTAAATTCCTTACTATGTATTTTAAAAGGGGTGAGATTTTTCGGAATTTCTCTGGTTTTAAATGATAGGAAGTTCTTTAATCATGTTGGCCTCAATAAAGAATAACAACTTTCTCCGTCAATGAATATAGCTTCGAATCTTGATTTTTTTATATATCTTTCTACATTTTATTTTAAAAAGTCTCATCCATTTTTACTCGTTATAATCGAGTCCACTAAATATTTTCTTCGCTGATTACAAAAACTTAAATTGTGTTGCACTTCATTATTCTACCAAACAAATTACATGTTTACCTCGCAAAATACAAAAACTCTCTAAATGCAGACTCATAAGTGAATCTTACTGTATATATATATATCATCATCATCATATTCAACCATTATCTATCCACTGCTGGATGAAGGTCTCTCCAAATGCTTTCCACACAAGTCTATCCTGAGCAATTCGCTTCCACGTCACCCCAACCTGTTTTCTTATTTCATCCACCCATCTAGTTTGAGGACGTTTTCTAGGTCTTCGGTGGTCTCTTGGAATCCAGTTCAGAATTTCTGTTGTCCATCGTTGATCAGTTCTTCTTGCAATATGCCCAGCCCATCGCCATTTCAGCCCTTTTACTTTAACAATGATGTCCTCTACTCTAGTTTGCTCTCTCACCCAAGTGTTTCTTTTTCGATCTCTCCTAGTTATTCCAAGCATGCACCTCTCCATGCTCCTTTGCGTTGTCTGTAACTTTCGTATTGCTCCAACTGTTAGACTCCATGTCTCTGATCCATAAGAGAGGACTGGCAATACACACTGGTTGAAGACCTTTCTTTTTAGACACAAAGGCAATTTCCCCTTCAGGATAAAACTGTTTCTTCCAAATGCACTCCAGCCAAGTTTAATACGTCTGTTGAGTTCTTTCATAATGTTGCCATCCATTGAAATCAGCTGGCCAAGGTAAATATATGAATCAGCAATTTCTAGCTCAATGTTGTCAACTTGTATTTTTGTTTCCTCTACGAAATTATTGAACATGATCTTAGTTTTTTGTAGGTTCATCTTGAGTCCAACTTCTTTACTTCTAGTTGAGAGCTCCTGTACCATGTCTTGGAGTTCTAATGGGTTCGTTGAAAAAATAACAATGTCATCAGCAAACCGCAAATGATTTAAATATTCACCATTTATTTTTATTCCCTTGTTATTCCAATTTATCTGCTGAAAAATCATCTGTAAAGCTGAAGTAAAAAGTTTTGGAGAAATGGTATCTCCCTGCCTCACCCCTTTGCCAAGTTTGATAGTTTTGGTATCTTTATGTAACCGAAATTTTGCACTTGCATTTTTATACACACGTTTCACCATGTCAATGTACACATCCTCAATGTCTGTTGATCTTAAAGAGTTGATGACTGCTGATGTTTTAATAGAGTCAAAGGCCTTCTCATAGTCAATAAATGCCACACACAATGGAAGTTCATATTCATGTGTTCTTTCAATTAATTCTCTTAATACTTGAATATGGTCCACTGTACTGAATCCACTTCGAAATCCAGCTTGTTCTCTTGGTTGAGCTGCATCTAATTTTTTCTGCAGGCGATGTGTTAGCACTTTTGTGAAGATTTTATAAATAGCAGGTAACAAGCTAATTGGTCGGTAATTTTTCAAATCCTCTTTATCACCTTTTTTATGCAAAAGAATTACTGTTGCAGAATCCCATTGGTTTGGTATGTTACCGCTGTTAAGACATTTGGTAAAGAATTTTGCAAGTATGTCTTCTACATATTCTCCAGCTTCTTTTAGGATATCTAATGTAATACCATCATCACCAGGGGCTCTTCCTTTCTTCATACTTTTTATTGCAAATGAAACTTCTTCTTTTAAGATTTTAGGAGCTGTTCCTTCGACTATTTCAATGTCTTCGTTTAATCCACTGTTACTTTCGTATAGATTTTTGTAGAATTCTTCAACTCTTCTAAGTATTTCTTCCCTATTTCTTGTTACGGTGCCATCCTCTCCTTTTAATGCAATGATGTGTTTCTTCCCAATAGACAAACTCCCTTTAACAACCCTAAGGCTCTTGTTGCTTTCAATGGCCTTCCTTACTAACTCACAATTGAATTTTCTTATGTCTTCTTTCATGCTTTTGCGCAGAGTTTTACAAAGTTCTATGTACTCAATCCTGGAACTGGTATTTTGATTGTCCACCTTCATATCTCTTCGCCTTTTCATGAGTTGTTTCGTCTTCTCAGATAATTTGCTATTGTGCTTTTTACAGGTTACACCACCAATTTC
>QLNU02003225.1:42835054-42868074 GCA_006491805.2 Dysdera silvatica | reverse complement strand
AGAAAGCGGAAGGATACTTATTTGCAATACTTTGTGGAATATAGTCCGCTGCAATCCCTTGTTTTTGATATCAACGATTTCTTTTGAATGATGTTTTCATAGAAATATACTGTGGGGGCAATGCGCGCTTGAATTCATATAGGACTACATTTTTAGTGTTAATATTGGTTGATTTTTCAAATTTACGACATTTATTTGCTCGAACGTAAGAAGACAATTTTTTTTTCCATACCACCCAATCCATAAATTTGTGCGATAATTAGTTTTTAATATTACATTGAAAACATTTTGCTTTTTTTTAAGCCTTCTAGGTGTGCAAAACACTACATGTTCGCTATTTTAAATAATTTTAATTGTAAAATCCTTTTATTCCCATCTTTAAATATCCAGCTGTGAGAATGATTAAATTTAAGTTTTAAACTGCGAGTAAGGGATAAAATTTGTGCATTATTTATATTTCTTAATTATAAATTACATCCAGAGGTGGTATTAATCTTTTTCTCTACTTCTCTTTTCAACGAAAATTTTAATTTTATTATTTTTATGAAATAAGCGATAATGTATCTTCCCCAAATTTTCGTTTGGCCGCTTTTTTCGTTAGAAAATATTAGCTTTAGGTCAGTGGTTCCCAACTCAATTTAAGCCGCGGACCACTTTTCCACTTCAATTTTACCCGCGGACCACTTTGAAAAATTCTCACGAGTTCAGGGGTGGATTTAGAGGAAGAGGGCGATCACCCCGGACAGAAAATTTAACATTGAAGATACAAGGTAAAAGGTTTAATGAGGTATAATTTTCAAAAACCAAGTCATTAATCTCCCGAATGACATCTAAATCCGTCCCACCAAGGTCGACTTAAGACCTTAATAAAGAGGGCGGTCTTTCTGAAGTATAGATAATATGTAGAAGTGAAAAAAGCAGTGTTGGCAACAGTGAAGCCAAACAAAGCAGTGCTGTCAAAGTGAAATCCCTAGTGACAGAAATGCAAAATCCCTACATTATTTCACCCAGGGTTTAAGCTGGCTCGAAACATGCTGTCGCAAAAATGCTAAAATGGGAAAAAAGTTGTAGCAAAATGCTAAAAAATATTAGTTGCTTTCGTTGCTCGAAAAATCGTATCAATGAAATTATTTATATCAACGATGCTTAACAGGTGCTGTTAAGAATTTTGAAGAGGAAACAAAAAGGAACAAGAAAAGATCGCTGAAGTGCAAAACGGATATTCTGGAATCGGGAAATCCTGTTTTCAGAGAATAAACTGTGGTTAAAAATGCCTGTCGCATTTTCGCGATGGGCAATAATTTTTTCTTCGCATTTTCGAGCAACTCGTCGCATTTTGCGAAAAATGCGACTGCAGCTTAAACCCTGATTTCACCAGAACGTCCCTACGTGCAAGAGCATAATTAGCTTTTCTTCAAGAGAGTGTGTGTGAAGTGGGGATACTACAAATATACCATCAGTTTCATTTTTATATTTAATTTTAATATTTAATAATAATAATTTTTATAAGTATCTTTAATGATCTTCTTTCGTGCAATGACTCGTCTCGCGGACCATTTAAGACTCCTTCGCGGGCCACAGTTGGCAACCACTGCTTTAGATAGTCAACCCTGTATATATGCTTGCGCAAATTTTTAATTATTTGATAATTAAAATTTTTAGAATTGCCTCTTTGTAGAAAAGGTTTTATTTCATACGAAATTTTTTTCAAGGCAACGCCCTGCATTGGATTTTAAATTATGATCATGGACGTTACCAAATAGGGAACTTCCGCATTCCAGCGGAAAATAATACTGAAATTGTATTAATAAACCTGATTACTATATACAGGATGTCTTAAAAAAGATTGGCGGTTTTTAAAACGGAATGGCAAGCGAACGGTGACAGTTATTAAAGTTATTGCAGAAAATTAATGTGTAAAAAAAAAAAGGAATTTTTTTTAGAACGTTCTCTTCGATCAGTTTCAACAGACAGATGGCTCTTCCATTTCTGAAGCTGTCGTGTCACGTACAAATTTTAGTTAATTTTCCCCATGTTGAATTTTCATGTTCAACATGAACGTTCATGTTGAATTTCCGTATAACAATAAAGTATAGATCATTAAATAGTAAATATCAATTTTTGCATTTAAAGTTAGTTTATTATTTAATCTTGTTAAAAGTCCATTTATTCTTTATTTTTTTATTTATATCATCTATTTGGTCATTTGATAGGAGTTTTTCGTTTAATTTAATACCTAGAAACTTCATTGTTTTAACTTTTTCTAGCATTTTTCCATTAAATTTTATATGATGTTCTATGGTATTGATTGTTTTATTATTAACGTGGAATATTGTATATTTTTTTTCAGTATTTACTATAAGATCGTTATCATCGAACCATTGTTGAATCAAATTTAATTTAACTTTTATTATGTTTGTTAGCATTTCAATATTATATCCACTTATTGACCAGTTTATGTCATCAGCGAATAATAATATATTATCATCTAAGCACATCAAGTCATTTATTGCTAATATAAAGAATAATGATCCGAGTATCGTTCCTTGTGGAACACCTCTTAAATGAATCATTTTTTCTGAAGATTATTACCTATTTCGACAATTTGGTAGCCATCTTTAAAATAATTGTCTATGAAGTTAAACATTTTTCCTCTTATTTCTAAATTAAGTACCATTTCAAGAATGAATGCAATATATATAACCATTTTGAAAAATAAAAATTATTATTATTATTATTAAGTCAAAGACCTAGGTCTCGAGTTCAGTTTGAGGTCCAATTTTCTTTTTCACTTTGAATGCGTTATCGGGTAAAAAACTTAGAGTTTTAACCGAAATCAAGGAAGTGTTCGAATAAATGATTTCTTGGATTCCCTCCTAAACGTTTTTCTTGAAAAGAAAAATACACTTTGACAGAGAAAGATATTAAAGGGCATATATTTCTAGAATATCCGAAAATTTTAGACCCTATTTACGTAAGTAGTAATAAATGATAGATCCAGAAAATACTCAAAGAAATGCACACTTGAATGTTTAAAGTTCATAAAGCCAAATAAGGAAAATTTTCCAGATTTTTATAGAGATCGGCATATATATATTATCTAATGGAATTAAAGATCCGACGAAGCATGTCTAAATATTTTTGAAGTCAATGGTTCTTCAAGTTGTTTTGCATTCAATAACCGAAGGATTTTAGTGCATTGCAAGAAAAAATTTGTAACCGAACTAACAGACTGTCTAAGATAGCGTTTTTAAACCACCGGGCCCTGGAATCAATTATACAAGAGCCGCAATTGATTCTCGTGGAATTTGTTATTTTAGTTTTATAAGCTCTTTTCATAAATATATCATTGTGGAAATATTCCGAGAGGAACAGTTGTCGCGAATGCGTCGGTAAGGTCAGACCCCATACGACTAAATGACATCTGTGTAGCAATTGGAAATAACCAAGCCGTTCATTTTTAAATATTTGAGTATTCATAAATGATCGAAAGTTTTAAGACCTCGCAATCGTTTAGCATTCAAGATTATGACCTGTCGCTCATTATGACCTGTCGTAAAAAGTACCTATAAACCCATTATAATAATATGCCGTGTGTCCCATGTCCGTAAAACTGAACAAAATAACATGTGTTGCAAATGTCAGTGACCAATCAGCAAGGTAATGTACCAGAAATGTGTGTGTGTATTAATAGAAGGAGTGTACTGATATTCTTTATAATACCGTAATTAATTATTCATATTTATAATTTAATGTATGAACTTAAAAAAATGGAAGTTATGCACGAGTAAATTTGTCGAGAACGGACACTCACCTTACAAAAAGAGAATTTTCCTGGCCCCTCGTCTTATAAGAAAAGAATTTACCGGACCCCTCTTCTTATAAAAAAAGAATTTACTGGGTTGCGGCCTCATATAGATTGAGGAACACTAGTCTAAGATATGAAGGTCTAGTAAGAGTCGCTGAGTATTATGGCTTGCCAACTATTACCCTAAAATAGTTGGATAAATATAAGGATGAGTTTCTTACTAAATCTGTACTCTTTGAATATTTTATAATACGGACTTTTCAAGAATATTACTTTTTTAGATTTTTTATAAAAATATAGAAAGATCTAAATATAAAATTACAAAAAATACAGCTAAATATAATTCATTTAGCAAAAAATCTATTGATTTTGGAACACAATATACTCTATATATAGAATAATCATTTACAACGGCCTCACCTCAAGAACTTTGGTTCTAAGATAGGCACAATTTTGAGTAAAAACACGTCAATTTTTATTTCCAGGGGGAAGTCCAAATCTAATATATAATTTCTTTGTTCAACCACCGAACTAGGTCCCCCAACTTCAACTTTTCAAATGTCACCCCCTATCTTGTGATATGTCATTGTAAGCAGCGTAAAAATGCAATATCTTTGTACAAAATAATGATTGAGTCTCCTGCAGAAACGTTATAATATCCTGGAACTGGAAACTGAGACTACAGGAAGAGGAGGGGGAACAGTTGTAGAAGAAATCAACGTTGGAGGCCAATCAAACTTCTACTTCCAAAACTTAAGCACCTGACTGTAATCCGACAAAACACACAACTCTGCTTTGATGGACTTTAAATTTCACAAGATAGAGTCAATATTTATTTATAGGTATTATAATAATAAAATTAAGGAAAATATGTATGCTTAGGTATATTTTTTACTCCTTGAGTGTTTATTTTATGCTTAGTAGATCCGAAAAATAACTGACTTTATAAAAACAAATTGAACAAAAAATATACGGTTGGTCTAGGGTGATTGGCTTCAGTGTCGGTTGGTTGGCACCGTTGCGCAATTTGTCACTATTAAGATTCATTAACGGTGATGACCGTTGTTAGTATCATCGCTCTGAGGTTGTGAATGATGAAACGAAAAGCGTGGACTACATACATTTTTGATAACTTTAATTAGAAAATAAACTATTGAAGAAATATTGATTCATACATACATACGGCAAGGAACTCTTAATCAAAGACATGCAACGGAGAAAAGAAAGATACTGACGAAGGCAAAAACTTAACTAGTAAAAAACAGAACGTCCGCAGTGTTTGTTGGCGTTTCTTAGTCTCTGATAACAATGCCGTTGTCACCTAGATTTCAACATGTAACAAAGTAATAATTAAAAAAAAACTACAATTTAATGCCGTTGCAACTAAGATTTAACGTGTAACAAAGTAATAATTAAAAGGCTACATTTTTCCTATTCTATTGCAATGTCAATGCCAACTTTCCTTTGTCCTTAATAATATAGAATGAGATCTCTCCGGACTTCGACGTAATCTTAGCATAGCTATTTTATCTCTTCAATCAGGTGATCTAACTTCAATTGAGGAGAATGTTCTGTACAAGAAATCCATCGTAGCTTATGAGATGTGCTTTTCTACTCAGCAGTCTAATTCTTCAGAAAATCTTAACCTTATCCATATTATAAAGAAATATACAGGTAGAGGATAAAGTAATTTGTGTCGGTCTAATTTGAATGGCGCAAGGACAGTGAGGGCCATGTCTCGCACAAACTAAATGAATAAATATAACTAATAAAGGTACAGTTAATCCGTATTTTACCTCTTAAATCAATATTTTTTGTAAATATACGAAATTTATTCTCATAAAGGACGTATGTGATATACAGCAGACAACTTCTCCTTGATTTAATAAGGTGTGTTCGAAATTCCATGACGATTAGAATATATAGAAACTTCACAAGGAGGGGTGGTTAAGTTTGTAAAAAGTTATAGAGCCACAACTCCATATATATATATATATATATATATATATACTAAATTGCATCGTATTGGGGGGGCTATGACTGCCACCAACCCCCTGTTTACACCAGTGACTACAACTCAGAGTCTAGTCAGCTGACTGATATAATTTTTGTAGGCATTGCCTCCTCTTCCTCGAGACTTACCAGCCACCACTGGTTAAGGAGTCTCATTTTTTTTCATAATAATACTTTATTTATTTTTATCCATGCACCGTCGTTGCTCATTACCCAAAACAAGAAATTGCAAAAAAAAAGACCCAAGAAAATATCAACAAAGAATGTACCAAGCTTGGGACCTTACAATTGTTAAAACACACAAGGATATCTTTTTTTTTTCACGACAGTTATAAAAACTAAATCTCCTAAAAAAATGGATATGGCCCATCCGCCATTTTGATGCCATCGTATCACGTGATCTCATTCATTGCTGTGTAAAATTGAGTGATTTACAAGTGTGTCATTTTTAATAAAATGGGGTGAAATGGGTATGTGTGAAACTGAATTGTACAAATCACTGAAGGAATAAACACAGAATGTTTAGATTTACAACAGATCCTGTACGAAGAAGAAGAAGAAGAAACTGGATAATTAATTTTCCAATGGTAAATGTTGTGTTATGAAAAACGAGGGTTACCACAAAATGGCGGCTGAGCCGTTGGCCTATAATTCTGAGGGCGCCAATAGAAACTTGCAGTATAGGAAGTCGTTTAATGTCAGAAGCACGGAACAAGTTGGCTTCTTTTTGATGGGTGCGAAAAATCGCTTATTAAATAAATCGTTTTTCGAACTATTTAGCCAATCTATAACAGAAACTCAACTACAGGTATTACGCAATATTTTATTAGTAGAAGTTATATATTTTTAAATAATCATCCAGTACTTAAATTCTGACTTTAAGCTATATTTTATAAATTATTAAGCTATATTACAAAAAGTTTTTTATCCCAATTTGAATTATTTGATAATTGCCATCTTAATTAAAATAGCAATAATTTTTGTTTGATTATTATTCCTTGCGGTAATTATCGGAAATAATTAATCTTCCATTGAACAGAAACTTAAAATATACCTTTAAAAGTAACGATTTATCTTATACATAACTAAAGTATAAACGATAGTAAAATATATAATTCCTTTAACTATTACTATTAAATATTTATTGAATTTTTTAATTATACCAGTTTAAATAAACTTTCATTATTATTTAAAAGATGTATTTCATTTTTTTAACAAAAACACTTTCACATAAAAACACTTCCCATCTAAACTTCTCTTTTGTGCATAGGTATGACTCCGTTTTGTGCATGTACATATGAAAAATTCCGTTTTTGTGCATATGCATGTGTTAATAATATTTTACCAACATGAGTAACAGAAGAAAACTAAAAGATTACGTCCACTTATAAAACGTCTTTTTCCAAGTTCTGCGTTTGGATTACATCAGCTTTCCAAATTTGCATTTTAATTAAAGTTTTAAAAATTTAATTTGGCAAAGAGAAAGCCTTTTATCTCCCATGAATTAACAAAACTACTCCGTGATAATTATTTTTAAGGATGAAAGTGAAACTTTAAAATATTAGTTAAATCATATTAATTATCCTTAAAAGATTTTAATTTGTGAATATTTATAAATTATATTTTGTCGCTATGAAATAATTTTTTACACTTTATGAATTAATCAAGGAGTGTAAAGCCACTTAATTAAATTAATTAAGTTAATGCAATAAGTTTTCACTCGAAATAAATATCAATTTGCCTTTATTCTTAATTAAGAAGCTGCGGCATGGATATCCTTTTCCTAAAAAAGTAATTGAAGCCTGTTAGTTTGGAATAAAAAAATGTTTTTGTCCTAAACTAATTAAATAAACCAATTAAAGCAAATGAAATATATAGACTAAACTAAATGAAATAAATTAACCTAAATAAATGAAAAACTAACAAAACTAAATAAAATAAATTGACTACATAACTGAACCAGTATAAATTAGTGAGAAAATATTAAAATCTTGGAATTTACGTAGTTTAAAATGTCAGATTCATCATACATAATTTCAAAGCTGCGGTTCCCGGGTTACTTCACCATCGAAATTGAAGTTTACCATCTGCGTATTTTGGTTTAAACTAGGGTTCTGTGATGCATCTATACTGTCACCTCTCAATAAAGGACAGTCACGGGACCGGACACTTTCTCCCTTAAATAGAGATGTCCCTTTTTCAGAGGCACATGTGTTGTTGCACACAGTCGAAGCGATTGGGGAGTAGAGGAATCATCCTTTATATACAGGTGTCCTTTTTCAAAGGTACATGTGTTTTTGCACAAAGTAAAAGGGATTGGGAAACAGAGGTATCATCCCTTAAATAGAGGTGTCCGTTTTCAGAGGTACGTGTGTTGATGTATACAGTCAAAGGATTTGGGGAGTGGGGAATGTCTTTATATAGAATATACTTTTCAGAGTACATGTGTTTTTGCATTACAGTAAAAGAGTTAGGGAACAGAGGTATCGTCCTTAAAAGGGTGTCCGTTTTCAGAGGGTACGTGTGTTGATGTATACAGTCAAAAGGACTTGAGGGGCCAGGAATCATGCCATAAATAAAGGTGTCCCTTTACAGGTACATGTGTTGATGCACACAGTCAAGCGATTGGGGAGTAGAGGAATCATCCTTTATATACAGGTGTCCTTTTCAAAGGCCGTAATGTTTTACATAAAGTAAAGCGATTGGGGAGTAGAGGAATCATCCTTTATATACAGGTGTCCTTCTTCAAAGGTACATGTGTTTTTGCACAAAGTAAAAGGGATTGGGGAACAGAGGTATCGTCCCTTAAATAGAGGTGTCCGTTTTCAGAGGTACATCTGTTGTTGCACACAGTCAAAGGGATTGGGGAGTAGAGGAATCATCCTTTATATACAGATGTCCCTTTTTCAGAGGTACATGTGTTTTTGCATACAGTAAAAGGGATTGGGAAACAGAGGTATCGTCCCTTAAATAGAGGTGTCCGTTTTCAGAGGTACGTGTGTTGATGTATACAGTCAAAGGAATTGGGGGCAGAGTAATCATCCCTTAAATAGAGATGTCCCTTTTTCAGAGGCACATGTATTGTTGCAAACAATCAAAGGGATTGTGGTGGCAGAGGAATCGTCCCTTAAATAGAGATGTCCCTTCTTCAGAGGCGTCCGTTGTATGAGGTAATACTATTACGGATTAGGGTATCAGTGGAGCTCTTCCCAGAGTCAGCACAAATAACCCGAATGTAATTTTCGATTAACCATGAATGATGCCATATATGAAGTCCCAACCGTACAAAGGGTTGAAAACAAAGCATGGCTTCAGATCGAACGCGATCCAGCAACCTCTTAGTTGGGACCCAAGTGTTTTGGAAACCGAAGCATAGCTGAGTGGGTCCTATCTTCGTACTTGTATTTTGCACATTTAAATTTCACTTGTTTTAAAATAGAGGTTAATATTTATACAAATCTCTATCTTGAGTACCGTTAAAAACTTAATCATCAATGAGTTTCATGGCAATTGTCCCGACTCTGAGAAAAGCATAATGTAATTAGTAATATAGTAAAGCCACCATCAGCGAGCACCCACCGGACAGAAATTCTTATCTGTATATTAGGACATGGCCATAAAAAGAAGGGGTACTGTTGTGAAGGAGTTTGTTGTCAGGAAATATTTATGTGATTGTATAAAATGGTGGCCGTATACGTTGGGCGTACACATTAAGAGAATTTTATTGTCTCTGGCTCAAAAAGCTCTAGCTTCAGCCAGAAAACATTGGCGATGAATATTAAAATCATTTGTTAAGGTATTATTACCCTTCACAGGGATAACACAATTGCCAAATAATGGTCAACACAGAAAAGCCTCCGGGGCGAGATTTTTGTGAGTTTTCGTGGGGGAATTTATTATACAATAATTTTTGCCACCCACGTATTAATTACAATCAAGCTAGGAAACATGTAATTTGGAAAAGACGCCTTCCCATCCCTGGATTCGAACCGGTCCTCCGTTGTGGAGTCTTGGGCTGCCAGACCAACTCTTTTCTCCAAAATTACATAAGCTCTAGTTTGAGCTGTAATTAAAACGTGGGTGGCAAAAATTATAGTATATTAAATTCGTTGAATGCGCTGTTCATAGGTATCTTTGGAAAATGCATGTTGTTCTCACCTATGAACTCAGAAATATGCTCTGAAATCCCTCCCCCCACTCGATACATCTCTGATTCCACTCATTCACATACATATACACATGTACACACATATTATGGGGCAACTGGATATTAATTTTTTTTATTCCTATTTGCGGGTACAAGAAATAAATGTTTCGGCTGATGAATGCATATATACTTTTGTTGTATAAATATGTATACCTATTTTAGGCTTAGTATTTCTTCTCGCCAAAATTTCATTTTTTGCATCAGGTACTGAAAACGACAGCTGGTAAAACACTATTCTTTTTACACTCTTTGCATTAAATTGTAACAAACCTGCGATGAAAGAAACCCTTTTGGATTGAGGTAGGACGCTCACGAAGAATATAATCCAGAACATCAATCTTCCTGTTTTATGCAAAACTCATGACAGATGCAAATAGTTGGAAAGAGCATCGCCCTTCTAATGTATCGCGTCTTATTTGACGACGATAGGAACCAAAATGACACATACAATTATTCACAAGAACCTTTAATATCCGAGATTTGGAAATAAAGAAAACTGAGCTAAAACAAATCATATTTTGACAGATTATTAAACAAAACATTGTGGAATTTGAAAAGGAAATATTCTGAGCGGGTAATACCTAAATCATATGAAAAAGAGAGTTGAAAACCACATAACTTCGAAACGTAGCATCTTAAAATATCTAGAGCTTTTTGCGGGCATACGAATACCATGATACACATGTGGCAAGCATTGTAACATTAATTAAACTGCTGAAATTTACTCGTTAGTTAAAAAGCATGTTGGACAGAGAGTATGTATAAATATAATAGTAATATTCAATCAATTATTATATGGGGGTAGTAATGATTTAACTATAATAATTAATCAGTTTTGAATTATACCGACCATTAGTATCGAACATGCTAATGGTCTTTTCTTCAGTGCTTACTTTTTGCAGAAATTTGACCAATATTCTAATAGTGTCTTGGCGTAAAATGGAGGAATGCATCACTTACTTAAGTCAGCGGTTCTTCAACTGTGGTCCGCAGACCCCTAGGGGGTCCGCGAGATCCTCCCAGTGTTCCACAAAAGTTCGAAAAAATACTAGGACATGAACATTTACTCTTTAATGCTAAGAATAAATTATGAGGGAACGAAAAATTCCTTCCCCAAATGGTGAAAATCAGTGATGAAACACTAGAAATAAATACATATGATGCAAATTCCGGGCTTTAAACTTTGAGTTAATTCTTGGGGGTCCGTGATGAGGAGTGACCTTTGAAGGAGAGGTTCACGGTCTAAGAAATTAAAGAACGGCTTTTCTAAGTAAAAGCTTTAGGTTTAATATTAGTATCAATTGCAAAATATAATTTTGGTTAACAAAATTTAACTATGAACTTAAAGATTTACATTTTTTTTTATAAATTTGCGATTGCCGTGTTTTCCTGGCGCCCACATCAATTTCACCTCCACATAAATACTTCTTGAACGGAATACCAGTTCCACCCTTAAATAACCTTCTTCCAACAGAGGATTTAAACCTAAAATACGAGCATTGTGTACATCAATGTTGATTATTCCACAGGAGGTTATTTAATCCATACGTCGGTAATATGTGGGTCTTCGATTATACACTATTTAATTGAATTTGCAATTAATAGCATGGGCGGTTATCTTTGCTCAACAATTTACACAAAACGCTGTCAAGGTAATTTATGCAAATGATTAAAATATCCCAGCAATCTCGCAAAAGTAAAGATCTATATGGGTTAAAATACGTCGATTTGTGTTTTGAAACCTCATGTATTTCTGTTGAACAGAAAATTTTTAAATTTAATTAAGTTTTCTCAGCTTGACAAAAATACTTAAATTCTATGGTTGTGGTAAATATGATCAAGTAATCGATTTTAAGAAAAAATCGATATTTTGTCTTCATAAGAGTCTTGGTGCTTAACACGAAGTATGGGGCCATATGTCGGAAGAGATGCTACTACAATTCACATGTGCAGAAATAGTTGAGCAGATACACTCAGTAGCTATATATAGAGTGATTAGTGAGTGTGAGTTGACCCTGCGAGATAGAATAAAGGCAGATGAAACATCATCACACAAGATGGAAGGATGAAATAAGAAAATAAATTGGAGTAACATAGAAAGACGAATTGTTCAAAATGTAAACGTGTGTGGAGGATACTTGCAAAGGCCTTCATCCGCAAGTGAAAATAGATTGAGGCCGAATATGATGCTTATAGGAGTGATTTCAATCGTCATCGAACCGTTACATGCACCAAACGTTAGATCCGTTTTTGACCTTTGTTTGGAATGTGTCGTATGAACTGGGTGTGCGATTCCATTTCTGCAATTCGTTTGTTAAAGTCTCACAGCGCGAGGACAGCAAGAGCTATGTGGAGTCGGAACATACAGTTTTCCGAGGAATCAGAACCTCTTAAGGCCTAGGGAACCAACCTCCCGACTACAGTTACCAATTAGTCGGACTTCTGTTATTTATTCTCACTGTTAATAACGCAGACGTTCTGCAGTAACAATGATCATCGTACGTAGGAGGTGCTTTTCACATTCCATTAAAATTTCGAATCACATGGCCTTGTGGTGGAGTAGTGGAATCACACTCTCAGAACGTGGCGTTAATCTTGGTTTAAATCCCAGTGGTGCCAGAAAAAAAAAATGTGAAAGAAAATCGCCTAAGGTCGATATTTAAATTTAGCGAGTTTCAATTAACATTAATTCGCAACTCTCTAATCCGCAACTCTCTAATCAGCAACCATCTAATTCGCAACTCTCTAATCCGCAACTCTCTAATTCTCAAGTAACTCGGTAGGTTTTCAACGTTAACAACAGCCACCATTATTGCATTTACGGAAGACCTTTACCTTACCCTTTTTATTGCGTACAGACAGAAAAACCAAAAGCAATAGCGGGTTCAATATCTATTGAAACCTGCTAAAAAAAAAAAAAAAAGAGCGCTATCGACCGACTGCTCAATGTAGTCGGGGATGGAGGGTTAGTTTCTTACGCTTAGCGGGTAGAAATTTCTCGTAAATGTCATCCAATTTTATTAGAACACACGACTGCCATTTCTCTGCCCACAGATACCAGGAGCGTAGTTTTCAATAGAGTCTGGAGTTCCTCAGAAAATTGTAGGTCCCAGCGATGCATGTCCTTTGTTTTCCTTGTCCCGTAAAAATCACCAACAACTTCGAATCACATGTGTCAAAAACTCATTTTGAGAGTTTAAAAGAAAAAGTTTTTTAAGTATCAAATATTCTCGATTCACACAGATTTTTTTAAAAAAAACGAGTAGTCAATGAGGTGTCTATTAGGAATCAATGGGACAATCATTAGTTATAATTAATCAATAGTTATCGATCTCGTGGATCAAAAGAAGTAAACCGTGGTTAACTTCTAACTGTAATTACTATTAGTGACTAATTGTATCACTAAATAACAATCTAAAAGCAAAACATGGCCACCATCTATTTTTTCAGACAAAGCTTGGTTAACGGAATTAAATAGATTTAACGGTGTCCTGCATTTAATTTTATTACTAGCAATTGGATAACGCCAATTATGATCTAATTTATTTCTCATTGGCAGTTCATGTTTCGTGTGGAATTGGACATCTCGTTAAGAATTCATGGAAAGACCAATCGAAACAATGCACCTTTTGTGCGTAATAACAGGTAATAAATGTAATTATACGAAATAGCTAATTACGGAGGAGGAAATAGGTCTACCGATGGGTTAAATAACGAAATAAGGGTATCCAGAAAATACGGAACAAAATAGTAATCGCGACAGAAACCGAGAGTTATTACACTGACGACCAAAATTGTTTTGATGTATGATTAATAATTACTTAGAGATTATCGCTATTATATATTACAATTATTTAATTAATATATTGAGATTCATAATATATTTTAATTAATATATTAATGTTTACGCAAGTTTTTCACTTCCCTAGAAGTTGGCTATAGAGCAAACAGTATCTAAATCTGGTTGTCTTAAACAAAGATAATAAAGCTTATTTTCAACTGAATCTACAATTTTTTCATAGTATCCGATGATGTGACAACAAGAGATGTTAAATTATTCGTAAAGAAAGGAACGATTTTCCGGTGTCTGGTAGAAACGAACCCAAACTTGTGCATAGAAAGCCTTACATATGCTTATAAGGGACGAAATTATTGGTGCCTGTGACTTAATTTGGTATAACACTTGACCGGCAATCAGGAGGTCGTGGGTTCGGGTCCCACCAGGCGCCGGAAAATCATTCTTTTCTTTACGAGTAATTTAACATCTGTTTAACTGTCATGCTTGTAACTCCTTTTTTACTAGACTGTTTTAAGATACTTTAACATCATTTAAACAAGCATAAAATTTATTTAAAATTATTTAACAATTTAGTAATTTATATGTATTCTTGAAAACTAAAATGGAAAGGCAGAAGAAATATTTAACATTATTTTCCATCTTTTAAACTCCACTTTTCTGTCCATGTGAAAACTTTCAGGAAAGAAAAAGATGATGATGATGCATATAGTTAATAGCTTTCATGTGTTGATTGTATTTCTCTAGGCATTCATACTTATTTGTATTGCTACGTCAATTTTCCTATTTATTTGTAATGCTATATCAATTTTCCTATTTACTTGTATTACTATATCAATTTTCCTATTTATTTGTAATGCTATGTCAATTTTCCTATTTATTTGTAAAGCTATATCAATTTTCCTATTTACTTGTACTACTATGTCAATTTTCCTATTTATTTTCATTGCTATGTCAATTTTTCTATTTATTTGTATTGCTATGTCAATTTTCCTATTTATTTTATTTAATTCTTCAATATCAATATTGCGTATCCTTTATATCATGGTCACTAAATGGCACTTCCTGGATGAGATAACATATAGCAATAAACAGATGCTTTTTTTTGGGGGTGGGGGGATATTGTATGACCAACGGTTATATATCGCCAATCAACGCCAAATACAACACCAAAGCTGTGTGGTACATACTACTAAAAAAAAAAAAGATGGCGCAGTATAGCCCAGATGCTCTTGCGCCATAAAACATCCAAACAAACAAACAAACAAAAGGAAGATTACGAGAATCGAACAAACTGCCGATAGCAATTGATTTTATCACTTTTTCTATTTTTCGACTTCTGAGAAATCTATCAAGTTCTTAAAACGTCAGATGTCAAAATCAGATTCAGCAATTTGCAATTTTAGATATACTACTTTTAGAAAATCCTTATTCCTTGTTATGACACACATTTAGTTTTCGTTGACTAATTTTCACATAATTTAACATACACTATTATAATCACTGTCTTCTCCTCAATGTCATGCAGCAAGTTAGTGAGTGTTACTCAAGTTAGCAAATATGCATACACGATGAAAATGACAAAATAAAAAAAACAAAATGACACAACAAATAAACAAAATGACAAAATAAATAAAAATGACAAAATAAATAAATGAAATGACAAAATAAATGTACAAAATAACAAAACCTTAAATTTTACGTCAAACCCAATTAGTTGAGCCTTAAAAAAAAGACTGATATCTGCAACTGTAAACGCGGCAGTTATTTCAGGAAAGGCAGAATGAGATGAAATTATTGATGTAAACAATTTAGTAGAGCACAATAATTTTATAACCTCATTTTACATACATACTGTATATAACTGTGGTCACAGTGAATAAGTAGTTAAGTCAAAAAATGGTAAAAATAAGTGCCCTGTGATTTCAGTAAACATGTTTCAACAAATTAATTATTCTTCAAATAATTAAAATTAGAACGTTATTTGAGTCACATTGATGTCAACCAAATTTATTTTTTTTTCAAAACTTATACAGAAAAAGTAAGTTCTGACGTAAAAAAGTGCCACCTTGAAAAATTGCGATTTTATACTTAACGGTTACTTCCTGTGATTACAGATATACAAGAAAATTCATATAATACTACATTATTTGTTATTGTAGTATGAAGTTCCATTTATCTGGGCTCTACATGGATTATTAAACTACCCAGATAACGTTAATTCTTCATTTATAAATTTTTTGACTTCGTGGTAATTAAAGTGATATCTACTCTCTCTTTTTAGCATCATTAGATGCATTTATATGGATATCCGGTTACTCAGACTTCCAGTATCAATCCCGGATACGTAGAATTTTAATATATTATCTTTTCTAAAACATATTTTAATATATTATCTTTTCTAAAACATATTTTAATATATTGTCGTTTCTAAAACATATTTTAGTATATTTATAATATTAATATGATGTATTAACGACTCTTATTTCTTGATTTTTTTCAGATAGAGCATTTAGTAATCTAACATTTGCAAGCATTTTCGATACTTTTGTTCTCTCATTTCTCTAGTGACCGCACTTTATATATTTCCATATCCCACAGATATTCCATGGATTTCGTGGAGTTGTTTGGATGTTCTATGGAATGGATAATTAGGGATGATTCTCCATTAAATAGAATTTAAACCTATTCCATTGGATAAAGCTTAAAGCCATTCCATTCAACAGAGCTTCGGGCTATTCCATTAAATGTAGCTTCAAGCTATTCTATTAAATGGAATTTAAGACTATTCCATTAAATGGAGTTTAAGGATATTCCGTTAAATGGAGTTTAAGGCTGAATCGCACGTTTACGACGAAGCTAACAATCATACATGTTTGAAAATAATTAGTTGTACATAATGAAAGTACTTTTACCATTATAAATGCAATGGAATCATCACACAGGGAGTAATGCCACCCTTAGGGCTTGTTAATGTCAACAACATTATTGAAATTTGACTTTGGTGAATTTATTTTGTCGCATGGATAGTCACAATGTTAGCATTGCATTGTATTATACTTTAATAATATTAATAATTTATTGTACATCGTATTCAAAACAATACTTTGAACTCATTTTGCGAGTAATCTTGTATTCGATCTAATTATTGTATCCGTAAATCATTTTACCAAAAAAATTTGGAAGGAATATTTCTATGATCTTCAAATTACTCGAGTTTGTTGTTCCAAGACAGCAATTTCTCGAATCTATGCTCTACGAAGATATTCGAAAGAAAAATAAAATAAATATGACAAGATCTTAAAATCGTGTATTTCTGCGGCAATGAACTGTATACATAAGTATTAGATAGAAATTACTTAGTTAATAAATTAGAAACCCAATTCAGTTAGTCTTCTTCCTCACGCTCTATCGGCTCATCCACAAAGCCAGAAAATGAGCTCGTTTTATTGGTTGGTGTCTCGTGCCATCAAATTCTCGTCTACAAGTGACGCATTGACTAAGAAAATCAGCTACATTCGACAAATTGCCTCATACCGTGGCTACAATCCAACAATTATTGATCATATTTTTAAAGAACTCACTAAACCTAAACCGGCCTCTTCTCTCTCCAGTGATTCTTCAGCTCCTACGAACATTGTCTGAATTCCTTATGTTCCGAAAATTTCTACTAGGATCGCTGCTGTCCTGCACAAATTCAACTTTCGCGTTACCTTCACTCCGATCAACAAAATAGGCTTTTCTCATCTTAAGGATAACATCCCGGATTCTGACAGCTGCGGCATATATTCCATTCCGTGCCAGTGTGGCCAAATTTATATCGGTCAAACACGGAGAGCACTGCGCCTCAGACTAAATGAACACGAAGCTTATGTCAGAAAGCAAGAATTCCATAAATCGGCTCTGGCAAAACATTCATGGGAATTCGGACATCAGTTTCTATTCTCCAATGCACGTATTAATAAAAAAGTCAACTCAACACTTGATCTCAGTTTCTTTGAGGCATTTCACATCCTAGCAAACATCAATGTTGCAGTTAATGATCAACTCCTTAGTAACTCTATATCATCCACTTGGAAAAACCTTTTGGGTCTCACGGCTGAAGACGTCTCCACAAATACGCTTTACTCCTCCGCCCAATCAAGTTTCCAACCGACGTGATGGCAACACCGACCAACAGCACGGACATAAACAGAAGCCGCCATTCGCTCTGACGACGGTAGCTGGTTAACGCTATCGAAATAGCTATCAGCAGTATTATCGTATTGATAATGTTATCTAACTGCACCACTAAAATTGTGTTGCTTTTATTTCTATTGATTAGTGCAGTGTGTCGCTATTAAACTATTTAATAAATTAGTCGTTTATTTATTTCTTCTTGGTCATTTATTTTCTATAAAATAAATAGTTAAATGATTAATTTTATCAAATCGCGACCGAATAATACAAGGCTGTTCAAGAAGTTGCATGATAACATGGAAAGTTCACAAAGTCATCAACACTTCATACAGAACCAAGAGGTTTTTCTCGCAATGAAACTTTGACTTTACTCTTCGAAATATGGGCTAAGGACTAAACCTCCCTGATTGATGGTTACTTTACTTTGAGAGACAGATTGCGTGATGAGCATTGGCTCATGAAATTGGCGTATTTGGCACAGTTTTTAAAAATATAATGAATTCGATAGCTCACTCAAAGAAAAACTGACTGTTTTTGAAGCCAGCTACAAAATAAAAGCATTTAAAAAGAAAAGTGAATTTTGGGCAGAACTAATGAAAAATAGAAATCTTGGCGGCTTATAAATGGTTAAAGAATTTAAATGAAGGCTAGATTCCGGAAAAATTGGAGATAGCTTAAATGAGCGTCATGGTTATACTCTAAATTTATTTTTATTTTCCGGAGGAACATATAAAAACTAAAGAATTCTTTTGGGTTTTGAACCCATGCTGTGTTGTTTCAGAAAATTTAACATGTCTGATATGACGGCAGTATGAGGGTTTAATTAATTTGGTATCACATTCTGCGATAAACAAAAAGAACTTTGCAACTAAAAAGTCACTATAGAAATTTTGGTTTCAACCAAGAGACGAATATAAAGTTTTGTAAGATAAAGCAAAAGTCACCCTTCTGTCCTCTGCCACGATTTATATATGTCAATCAACTTCTCTGCCTGTTTATATTTTGCCTATTAACTTATTTTTATAGTTGCCTGTTCCTTTGGCCATTAAAATGGAATACAGATTCTTCCTCAAAGCTGAAACAAGTATTTGGTTCCAACTATCTAAAATTTAGCTAGATATAGCAAAATAATGCAAGTCAAAACAACGCTATCAATCTTATTGGAATTGAAAAATGTTCTCCTGCTTTGTTTTATTGCCCTATTTCTATGCCAAGAAATAATTTTGGCTTCGCAACTGAAAAAAAGTTTTAAATAACATTCATAACATGTGCAGATTTACCATTTTGCCACCCCTAGGCTATTTTTGCCTCCCCAAGGCTCCTTTTTGCCGCCTCTTCCTACCAGTCCGTCCCTCCAATCAGTGGTAGGAACATAAAAATTGTTACATTCAATATACGCCAAAAACTTTTGTATTGACAACAAATATGTTGAAAAACAAACTCATAAATTGAAACATAAACATTAAACAATATTAACTTATATTGAAGTATTATCTCTTCTTGGTATATAATAAATCAAATTCAATTTTATTGAAATAAATTTTAATTTTAGCAAAAAACAAATGCTTATCGAAGACTGGTATTTAAATGAAAAGATTGACGTCTAGCTTTCTTCTCTGCAAAACATCTGATTATATCGTCGTATGGTATTGATTTTGTTATATCAGACTCAATACACAAAATTTTGCCGCCCTAGTCTATAGCCTAGTAAGCTATAGCCTATTGGGAAATATGGCACTAGATGAGTAACATATTATGGATTTAATTTGAATCCATTATTGAATGCTTTGTCTTAATATTTGGGTCTTTTTTTGTTATTGCTTTAATTTATGCAGTTAAGTTTCAATACGTTTCTGAAGTTAGTGAAGAAAATAATACTTCAAATGAAGTAAAATTTGATGCAGTTAACATGCTGAAATACCAAAAAATACGTTCCATCATCATTATTGCAGACAGTTCAATACTTATGTAAGTGCTAGGTTAAATTCTCGTCACTCTCATGCCAAAGACCCTCATTTGCAAAATAAGAGTTTTGAGATAACGATATTTAAAATTTCTATTTCTTCTCAATGGGAAACATCAAGTGTAGATCAAAAGTTTGATTATTTAGAAATAGAAAAATAATTAGTGCTTTTGCTACACGATTAAATACCAATTAAAAAATTGAACTAAATAGTTGCGTCAAAATAGCCAAAATAAGGATAACCTGCCATTGGTATAAGTGTGACGATAGTGATCTGTGTCGCCTTTATGCCGATGGTAGGTTAGTATAAGGGCGACACTAATGCCCTGTGATCAATTTCTGCGCTGAAGGTTTCCTATACTCGAAAGTTTTGCAATCGCTGTTCTACGGCCGATCATAATTATTAATTAACGAAAACATATTATGCTAATCGCGGAGTCAGTAAGCTTCACATATTGGCGTTCAAGTGTATAAAAGGTGGCCAATGTTAACCAAGAAAGAAAATTTTTATGCAACGCAAATTCAAATCTCGCATTTTAAGAACTTAAAAAAATTAAATCGGGTCGCATTTTCAGAAATTAAATATTAAAATATTCAGTGTCGAGAGTTAACAAGGGAGCATCTGAGAAAATCAAACAAAAATTTTGAATTATTCTAACCAACGTTAAAAAAAATTCTAAAGAATTTTTTTTTTTTTTCCACTTGGACAAAATGTCATTTCTTTTTGGCCAAAAACAATGCTTCGACTAAAAATGAATCGACATCCGACAATTTCAAACAGCGGCAGATGTTGCCAAAACAAAATAGCGTCCCAAACATTTGTTCCTTCTTTGTCCTATCGCCTGGTTTTATTTAATCTCGGAAACGAATTGTAAACAGGAGCTCGATTCTCAAACAAACAAAAAAAACCAAATAAAGTACTTTTTTTTGTTTCTGGGTGTCTCCACTGTTTAGGAATTTCCAGACATTCGCTCAACACAGTACTGAGCGGAAATGTCAGCTTAATGGATGCTGTTGGTTCGAATGTGCCAGTGTTGTTGTTTCTTTTTAAAAGAAGGGCGTGTTTACTACAATTCTTGTTCTCATTTTGGATTTTTTCCGCTTCAAATCTACACCAAAAAAACATTCCGAATTGAAAAGAACTTGAAATATCTGAAATTCTGTAAAATATTAGTCTTTATTGAGCCAATATCCCTTTTTTGTTGAAGCAGTTGTAATATATTTACAGATTCGAGTAAGAGTTTTTTGTCAAAGGGAACATTCGAATTCTATATTCTTTCTGCCTTTTCAGCTGAGTGTTTTCCAACTAAATCAATGAAAAAATTCGATGTTTTTAAGATATTTGAAATAATAATAGCATCAAAATTTTCTTAACGATTCAGTTTATGCCGTATCTGTAAGAATAGTTTTCTTCTTGTATATTTCAGCGGAAGCAGCTGGACGACAAGAGGCATAGGCTTACCACCTATGTCTCTAACTACTCCGAAAGTTGATTTAACTGTAGATAGTTTGATCGGATTGTGTATGTTAGTCTTTACTATTTTCTTCGCTCAAATGTATTGTTCTAGTTTGTAGAAGTTCTTAAATTTTCGCCCAAATCTGTAAACCTTTCTTGAAATACGCTTGCGTTCTTTCATGAAGGAGCGTAATCTATCATAGCAATATGTGTTATTGCAAGAAAACAGCAAAAATGACCACTTTTTCCTTGGCTAGATATTACCAGATATTGCAAAACGTTTTCCAGCCTCATCTATTTCAAGCGATGGAATATGAAATTTGACAATTAGTTTTGGGATGCCGAAATAGACTATAATTTATTTGGTTATGAATAATCTTTTTCAGGAATATAGAAGAAACATAAGCCATTGATTGTCTTTTCAAAGTCTAAATGTAAAATGAAATTTTTCTGCTTTTTGAGCAGCGTTTTTAAACTTTTGGAAGATATTAACCTCTCTTTTAAATTTTAATCTAGAAAAGAAAGAATAAAAACGTGCATTCTACATAAGAACTATCGAATACATTTTCTTTCATTAACAATTGTTAGCATTAATAGTTGTGTTAATAAGCAATAATAGTTGTTTTAATAAGCAATATTATTTGTTTTAATAAGCATTAATATAGTAAAGATGAAACGACACACTGCGCAAAATATTAAATAAAATAAAACACATTAACACAGTTTAAATAAATACAATGGTTTATAGCTATTTCGGAAGCGCATTTAGGCTTCCTTCTTCAGAACTCTGGTTACACTAATGTGGCACACGTGCTAGAAAGACTGTCGATGCCAAATTGCTAGTCGTAAATTAGTTCAGGTAAACCAGTTCTGGGTCTGTAGCCGGGTCTTTTGCTATGGGACGAATGAAGTTTCTCCAAATAGAAGACATAGAATTGAACGGAAGCTGATCGTTCACAGTCGAAGAGGAATGTGAAAGAATATGGAAGGCTTCAAAGAAATATCCTTGAGTTTGGAATTACTCAAGTATTCCAAACTCAAGGATATTATTCCTGATTGCAATTATTTTGGAATTTACTCCATTCCATGCCAGTGTAATCGTGTTTATATTGGTCAAACACGTCGGGCCCTTCGATTTCGGCTTAAAGAGCATGAAGCCTACGTGCGTAAACAACAACTGGAAAAATCTGCTTTGGCCAAACACGCCTGGGAAGCTGGCCACAAATTTTCTTTCGACAAGGCCCATCTAATAGAGAAAGTTTCTTCACCAGCCGACCTCAATTTCTTTGAAGCCTTCCATATTCTTTCGCATTCCTCTTCTACTGTTAACGATCAGCTTCCGTTCAATTCCATGTCCTCTATTTGGAGAAACTTCATTCGTCCCATAGCAAAAGACGCGGCTACGGACCCACAACTGGTTTACCCGAACTAATTTTGGACTAGCAATTTGGCATCGATAGTTTTTCTAGCACGTGTGTCACATTAGTGTAACTAGGGTTCTGAAGAAGGAAGCCTAAACGCGCTTCCGAAATAGCTATAAACCATCGTATTTATTTTAACTGTGATAATGTGTTTAATTTTATTTAAGCATTAATATTTTAATAAGCAGTGATAGTTGTTTTAATAAGCGATAATAGTTATTTTAATAAGCAATGATAGTTGTTTTAATAAGCGATAATAGTTGTTTTAATAAACATAAATCATTGTTTGATAAGCACTAATTGTTTTAATAATCATTTACAGTTGTTTTAATAAGCCTTAATAATTGTTTCAATAAGCAATAATAATTATTTTAATAAGCCTTCAAAATTGTTTTAATAAGCAATAATAATTATACTAATAAGCATTAATAATTTTTCTAATAAGCATTAACAATTGTTCTTGTAAAACCTAATCACTACTGTTGGAGGAGAGAAAACTTTTATATCTTGCATGTAATTAATCATAAAATTTGAAGTTAACTTCAGATATTTGGTTATGGATCTTGAAAGGAATTTCAGATACTTGGTCAAACAAAACTAAGCTGTTAATACTTGGTCTATTAATAATAGCTGTCTAATACTTGGTCTAACAAAAGCTACCACCGTGCTTCAAAAAAAATCAAAACTAGTCTACACTAGAATGCTTTAGTGACCTCGCATGTTTTATCGTTTCCATTGATTTCCCGTGTGCTTCTGAGTGAGAAGCGGTTCGTTTGCGTTGCTTGTCTGCGTTTGCTTTTCAGAATAAATGAATGAATTACACATTGTTACTGAAACAGTTAAATTCGAACGTTTAAAACAATACGATAGGACCCAGATTATCTTGTTTGTTTGGAATTTATTGGCGCAAGAGTATCTGGGTTATACTGCGCCTAATTATCTGCACCAAATATTTCGCCCGATTATCTGAAATAAATTTTGAATGAGGAAAATTTCGAATAATCCGGAAATCCAATTTTTCGTATAAAGCTACAAATAAACTATAACATGTATTTAAAAAAAAACCATCTTTAATTAAATATTCGTGACTACTGTGTTGATAATGAAAAGCGTCATAAAATATGTGCATGTGCTATCTGAGATATTCATTGCTTCAGAAATAGGAGTATACAATGTACACGTGTATACAAATCATTGTACACGACCGGTATCCATCTCTTGATCTTTTACATAGTGGACTCCAACACAAATATAAGCGTTTTTGTAAAACATTTTAACGAATGTTTACATAAAAAAATCATAATAATTAAACTAAATAATATAACAGGTCATTTCGGTTGAGCAAATTTCGGACACAACCGGAGCTCTATTGCATCTAAATTTTGTATAATTTTCTATGCTGTTTTGAAAACGTAGTTCTGTTTAAAATACAATTCATTTGCATATATTTGCTCATGTACAAATCTTTGTGTATATCCATTATTCACCATTTGTATTGATTTCTTTCTTGTTTGAGTTTTACGGCGCAAGGAAAATAAGGGTCATATGCTGCCCGTACCTACAGTTTTCCGAGAAGTCCGGACCTTTTAAGGCCTAGGGAAACAACCCCTTGACTACGGCGAGCAATTATTCGGTAAGCGTTCTTTTTTTCTTTTTTTTTTGACGCAGTTGGGAGTCGAACCCGGGATAACCTCGCGCTAGGCGAAAGCGTAACCACTGGACCACCATAGCGCCTGATTTCTTTCCGAAGTCCGGAGTGGCTTAGTAAACAAATACGAGCCTTTCCGACAAAGAACATTAAAAGAGTATTCAATAAAAAATTATTAATAATAATAATAATAGATAATGCCACAGGCCATTTTTCCCATCCGGATGTTAAATAATTTCGAATAACCTGAGTTCTATTGTACGTAATTTTTTTATATTTTTCTATATCATGTTAAAAATATACCATTTAGATTAATTTAAGTTATATTTGAAGTATTCTCACATTTCCTACTCACGAGTTCCACTAGTCAGCACGCAACCTTTATGTAAATAGCCTTTAATATAAGCATGCTCTATTTTTGTTTGATTGATCTTACAAAAGAGTAAAATAATTGACCAGGGTTTATCATAAAATTCGTCACAGGTCGGAATACGAAAGAAAAGAAAATAGAAAAAAGAAGTAAAGTTGAAAGGAAAATTGGAAGTAAAAATAGCGAAATAACGAAAGGAGGAAGAGAAATTAGGAAAAGTTGAGGAAATAAAGGAAAATAAGGAAAAGGGGAGAACGTTAGATAAATTAAAATTAAAAGAAAATGAAATAGAAAAAAGTAAAAAAGTAAGAATTAAAGAAAAGTAATTTGATTTTAGTATTTAAGAGCAGTAAGGTATCATAAATCTATGAAGCAGACTCTTTTTGGAATCATTCGAAAGCCATAGAAGTATACATCTGACCATAAACCAATCTAAATCAGTTCCAGAGCTTTACAGGATTTTTACAAACAAAGGTTTTAGATAATCATTTTCCACACTCCCACCATCGATTGTTTCTCCATTTTCCATTTCCTCTATATCCTTATTACCTCGCGACTTAACAAAAATCAACAGTATTATATTATTATTTGTTTTATTTTGTTTTGTATTCCGTATTTGTTTTTCTACTTTTCATCATCCTTTCTCGATGAAGGGAGTAGATAGCTCCCGAAACGTCGTTATTATTTATTTTAATAATAAAGAATTACTCCAGTGACAAAAACTTGCTGTCGCTAAGAATAAGTGAAACTTAATTACAGAATAAGAGAATTATTGTGATCATTTCTTGTTTAACTACCACCTTTTTTCGTTATTTTCTTAACTTTTCCACAAAAACGCGATTTTGTTCTTATACTGTTGGTAAGTTTTACTTATTCTTAACTTTTCTCTACTTCCTTATACTGAATTTTCTTTGTCTTATTTAAGTTTCCCTTTTCCTATTTTTCTTTATTTCTTTAATTTTTTCTAATTTATTTTCCTCCCTTTATTACTTGTGCGTTTCGTATTTCCAATTTACTTTTCAGCTTTACTTATTTTCTTCCTTCTTTTGCTTTCCTTTTCTATCGCATTTCAGCCAGTGACAAACTTTATCCTTTGTGATTGATTTAAGGATCCAAAACACGTAGTATGAAAGACTTCTTCGCAGAATTAATCCTGATTTGTCTAAAAAAAACACAGTTATTTCTTGTTGTTTTCCCTTAGTCTTGATTCTGTTCTCCAAATGCATGGCTTGTTTTTAGTATTATATCTTAGATTCGTTTCGTTCTTGTTTACACGGGAAAGGTAACTTAGGCCACAATATCTAATAAAAAATATTGACCAATTCGGTAACCCACAAAATCTTAGACCGATTTTGAATAAAAAAAATAGTGTTTTTTTGCCATTTTAAATATGAAATACATCTTCTACAATCATGACATGTAGATTCGGTTTGAGTTAATAGCCGAGTGCTCCCTGTATTTCGAAATGTTTTGTATAAACATTCTACCGGGCATCGTTCTAATTTTAAAAGGCTTGTTTTTCCTAGGAATTCAGACTTTTCTATCCTTATAAAATAATGTGTTGCAATTTTTAAATATTGATAAATAAGCGTTATCAGTAACCTGCTGTTCAGGGACTGGGTTTGCTTTACTTTTCTAGCCAAATAGCTAGTTTCTATCTATTGAAACTCGTTGCTTATTTGTTTAGTTGTTATTTTTAGAAAATCTGGAAACAGTGATGTAAGGTCCTTCTGCGAGTTAGTCGGAGGCGATGTTTTCGCACTTTGGCACGTCTTGAAAAAGAGAGAATATTTTTCCTCTACTACTTTCACTAACGATATTTTCTTAAAATATAATCGACTCTCGCATCAGTTCCCTTTAATCATAGTAATAATAAAATAAAGTTTGTTTTTTAACCCCTGACACATATAGCATAGCTATATATATTGTGACAAATATTTGAATTGTTTACTTTGAATTAACTCAACATTTTTTTGCTCTTATTAAATAGATTTTATGAAGAAGAGAGGAGAGAGGGAGAGAGAAAGCAAAGCATTTTAAAAGCCCCTCTTCCAGAAGTGAGAAATAAAATATAAGGAAAGAAATTTTTTATTATGGAAATAAAAGTTGCGTTTATAGAGATTCAGCACGCTTCACACTAACAACAGCGTTATTTGCTTGGAAATAATTATCATAGAAGGTTTTATATTATTAATATTAACGACAATCCTATTCATTCAGGTATTTTCATTGGAAGTAGCTGACAGTTCTCTCGTGGAAAGAATGGTCAAGTTACAAAGATAAGGATTAATTTACTTGGTCAACAGACAAGAGATTGTGCTCCGCTGAAGTTAGGATTGCGGATGTGATTGAATTTAGTTTGTATTCATTATTTCGTAGATACTCTTGTTTGGTAAACATGTTTCTATTAATAATAATAATACTTTATTATTGAACCTCAATCGAATGTAATATGAAACAAACAACATAACAATTTGTCAGTTCATATAAATTGTTTACAGCTGGCATTAGACGTGTAGATAACTTCTTTCTGATGGTTAGGTTGGAAAATGGAAGGGCGTAAAAAGCATTAGCTTGTTGTCGGCTCTATTCAGAAGTAATGAACTAAATATACTGGCATGTTTTACTTCATTGAAATTTTTAAAAATAACTGAAAACACGAGTTTTAGTCATGCATTTTTATCAGTGATATCACTGTAGAAAAATGAGTGATCATGAAAGCAAATTATTACAATGAAACCTGATTTTTAAATTCTATATTTACGAACTTAGAAATAGTTAAAATTGATTGCATTTTTGTTCGAAAATATTTAGTGTAGATATTATGACCCTTAACGAGGTTAACACAATTACCATATACATACCCGAATATTAAGCAACATACAAGGCATTTTTCTGTAATTTTCATGGGGGATTAAGATGGGAAATATTATAATTTTCTGCATTCACTCATTTGCGAACAAGATCCTGAACTGTATTCAAAGAGAAAAAAATGAGACACCATTCTTAGGTTGAACTGGCAACCCTCCATACTAACCTGAATGTCTTAACTGACTAGATTACCTGTATATGGGAACGGCATAGTATAGTTTTTTTTCTCTATAAATACAGCTCTAGCTTCAGCGTATAATGTATGTAGGTGATTGTAAACACTATCCAAAATATTTAATGCCAAAAAGTAACAATCAAATTAAAATTATTTTTTTTTAAATGTTTGGCTTAATGAACTAAAAACATAAAAAATAAAATCATCTTTTCCAAAATATTTTTCCTTAAAGCATGTCATTTCTTCTCTCCTTTTTTTCAAACTCATGTTTCGACGGGAAAGTAATCGACGTTCGACAATTTTAGAATTAAAAGTTGTCAAAAAAATAAATAAAAACTTACATCCCAAACATTCGTTCGTTTTCATGTGGTTTTTCGCTTTGATTTTATTTAGTATATATCGAAAGTGTATTGTCAAGAAAGTTTCCTCTTAAAAAAAAATTCATGCTTTGTGCTGTCTCCACCGGTTAGGAATTTTGAGATGTTCGAACATCACAATACTGAACAGAAATGTCAGTTAAATGGGTGCTGCGGGTATGAAAGCGTCAGGGATTTCAAAAAGAAGCATACATTCCCCACATTTTCCTTTAAGTGCTGGATTCATCTCGTTTCAAATCTTCTTCAAAAATAGTGCAAAATGAAACAAAAGTCTGATAGCAAAGTTCCAGAAGAATAAGCTATTGTGGATATATCAGTTTTGAATTGAAATTTCTGGCATTTTTACCCCCATAGATACAGAGTTATGGTTAAGTTTCAATATTTGTATTATTTTAATTAGAATTTTTGTGAATATAAGTTGGTTTGACAGAAGTAATAAAAAAGCAATCTTATAAATCATTATTTATTTCATAATTGTTCATTTTAATGAAGAATAAATTAGAACTAAAAATTAACTGGTGGGCGCTCACGCTTCACATATCTTGAACTTAAATTACCTTATTTATGACCGTTCAGTATTTTTGTGAAAATTCCTAAATGCTACATATCACCAACTTGAGATAATGTCAATCTTTTCTTACCTACTTTTGTAAGAATTGCAGTATGACCCTAAAAAATTAGTGTCCTGATTTTTTGTGAAAGATCTTTTAGCTCCACATATCAATCACAAATATCAGATATGATCTGTTTCTTTTTACCTACTCGTGAGTACATCGTTTGTTTTTTTACTCGTAAACAAAAGGCTATTGGTTTTAGAGGTGGTTAACATCAGAAAGTTATCTTTAAAATATTCTGTAAAATACGTAATTTCATTGTTTACCAATTAAATTATATTTTTGACTTCGATATCGTGGAAAAAAATAATTGTGTCAGCAGCAGAACATATGGGTTTGAAGTACGTAGGCAGGAGAAAAATGTCCTTTATATAAAAGGTGAATATAGGTATCAAAGCAAATAATGCATATATAAAATTCTTAATTAGATAATCTTAAATAAATAAATACTGGGATATTTTCTTTGCACATCGGTGACCAATGACCTAAGAACGATCCTGACGGTATAATTTTAAAACCTTGATTTATTTGAATTATGTAACAGAAAGATTCAGCGAGTTATTTGCTAACTAATTTTAAACATAGTTTCTTATAAGCCATCTTTAAAAACTTTTTGTTACTTTTCCTCAGTGCTTCAAAACCCCTAAAAGAAAGTACAGTTGACACAAAGAAAAATTCCATGTCAAGAAATTTACATGGATAGTTTCAGCTTGATGGCTATTTTAGAATATAATTGAAATTACAAAAATATTTGTTAATTTATTAGTAACCTCACCTCTAAACTATGATAGCATTCCAGAGAAACTGTACGTTCTAAAAACAAAAACTACTATAAAATATGACTTCAAATTTCATAAATAAAACCTTTAAAAGGAACTTCAATTGGAATGTAGTTTCAGAAATTAACGTTCGGTATGTCGAAATTAACGATGGAGTAGTTGAAGTACTTTAAAGAAAAGACTTTATGCAAAAATAAAATAAAACTTCTAAGCTTTTTTTGTTGTTCTTGTCCTTCGGATCAAATGTTGTTAATTTTTTCTCTCTCACTTCAAAAAATAATTCTTTGTCTAAAATAATTTACACCCGACAATTTTAAACAAAGACAGATATTTCAAAAATCAAAAAAAGTTTCAAAGATTCTTTTATTCCTTTTGTTTATGCCTAGTTCTATTGATCTCGTATGCAAATGGTAAACAAGAGCTCTACTCTTATGTAATACAAATAAATAAATGGAAATATTTCTTTGTTTTCTGGTGTCTCCGTCATTTAGAATTATCTAGACGTTCTAACAGCAGAGTACTGATATAAAACGTCAGCTAAATAGGTGCCTCCGGTGCAAAAGTGTCGACGTTTTCAAAAAAAAGCTTATTTTCACTATTTGCAACGTAAGTTCAGCTTAACTTTTGTTCTGTTTCTGCTGCGTCACGAACGTTACAGTACTAAAGAATATACAATAGCAGATCTAAAAAAAATAATAGATTTTGTTGTGCAAATACTAATTCCTAATCAAATTATTTAATGTTATATTACGACAAGGAAAAGCTTGTTGTTAGGACAAATTTAATATGACACTATTATAAATGAACCTGTTATTAAACTTTCATACGAAAATTTTTTTTGTAAACTATAAATTTTACAATGAATTTTAACAGAGAGTTATAAAATAAATAGTTTAAGCAAATGCCGTGATTTTACCAATGAATATGATCTGAAAGACATGACCTTGTTCACTTCATCCTTAACAAATATACAGGGTGATCATAAAAGAAGTATATACAACGTTAAATTTTATTGGCATGAAAACAACAACAGCTAGAAACTTTTTTTTTAATTGCGTAGGTAAAGTAAATTTTTTTGTTGCATAGTTAGAACATTTTCAAGTACGTTGCATAGTTTCCTACGATAGTGTGCAAACAAACGTCTAGTTTCATCTACGTTTACTGCAAGACGTTGGAGTTAACACTGTGGAAGACTCGTTGTTCTGTCTGTGGTTTTCGATATCTGTTACGTTCTATGAACGTAAGCAGACTGTTTGTCACGTACGGTTATTCCATCTATTCAAGAAAAAATTTAGCTTTTGGCCGCGTAATTACAAATTAAGTTTTGGCTGTAGCAGTTTCGATACAAATAAAAGTTGAGTTTGTATGCCTCTTTTACGAGCACCCTGTACTACTTTATTTTCAACATACAATATTCAAATTATATTTTAATTGCATACATAGCTGAAGATGTTACAGTTTACATTGAAATAGAGATACAGTACTCGAGTTATGTAATCTTGCTGCAGTTATAAATGTAATTAAGTGGATATTTTTTATATATCCGAGACATAATCCATTTGTAAGATATTATTACCCTTCACAGGGATAACACAATTGCCAAATATTGGTCAACACACAAATCCATCGGGGCGAGATTTTTGTGAGTTTTTCGTGGGGGATTTTTTATTACAAATAAATTTGACACCCACGTATTAGTAGCTCAAACTAGAGCTATTTTTGTTTAGGAGAAAAAGAGACGCCGTCCTCATCCCGGATTCGAACCAGGGTCCCCGCTTTGAGCCCGCGGTGTCTTGACCTACTAGACGAATGAGAACAAGAACAAACGCTTTTTTCTCCGTATATTAAGTTGTAAGATATTATTACCCTTCACAGGGATAACACAATTTCCAAATATTATTCAACACACAAAGTGTGAGATTGTGTTATCCCTGTGAAGGGGGTGTCAAATTTTGTCTGTGTCAAATTTTATTTGTAATAATGCATTTGCATACTATGAATAGACACCATCAGATGCGAATGGTTCGTTCTGTTCCAAGTGTAGTCAAATGAATTCAACCTTCATAAATATCACTCAAGCAAACTGTATTCTAAAAACAAAAGTTTTAATTTTCCCTTAAATAAATTTGCGTACATAGTATGCGGTATGACATGTCATTCTGTCTACGTCTGCGCATACGCTTGATACATCGTGACGTATTCAATTCGACCACAGGGAATTTGTATATCTGCAGAGACTTGCAATGAGCTTTGTATTGCCTCTCTCCTCCATAGATAGCAAAGGTAAATTCTAATATTAGAATTCTTTTTAAAGATTACAAACTTCTCAGACAAAATTAAGACGAAAACATAATTTATGTATTTATATTTTAATAACTTCATTTCTTTTATAAATAATCACTTATATATTTATACCTTAATTAATCCACATTCCTCGTAAGAAAAACCATTTCTTGTTGCAGGGAGGATTTCTAAAAGTGTCTTTCTAGCTTAAATAATTTTTATCAAATTTCCTCCAACTCTCCTTTCCTATTTCAACTTTTGTATTTCACGCTATTTTTTCCCCCAAAACCCCCTTCGCCATCTTTTTCCCTCAGGCGGGATATAATGATTCAGTTCGTTGGTGCCTTACATGCCATGGTAAAATAGACTAAGAGAAGAAAATATTTCCATAAAACGAAAGTCGTTTGATGATAACTTAAAGAAAAGTAAGAGAGATTCTTACCTCCTGCCAGGGTTAATGTGGCGAAGGCATATTCAGCGTCCGTGGACCCAGCATCGTTGCGAGCGGACATGAACAAAACATACCAGCTGCCTGGTTCAAGCCCAGCGATGGCGATATCTCGTTGCTGAGGGTCAGCATCGTCCGTGACCAGAGCCCATCTTTCCCGGGCACCTGCCTTCTTGTACTTCAAAGCGAAAGATGAGATGGAACAACCACCATCTCTCCAACTGGGCAGTCGAATGGAGACAGAAGAGGAGTTGACCGACAGAAGATTCCTTTTCTCTGGCGCTACTGGGGCTATAAATGTAGAAACACGAAATTAATAACTGAAATCTATTTCTTGAGCAGATTTCTTAATTATTTTGTGTATCTTAGATACCTTTTCATTAAATTTCAAAAGAAATATAATGAAAATATTGTAGTCCATAAGAATTGCAAAAACTACTCTAATTTATTCAAAAAACCTTATTTTTATTTACCCATCTCAGTTTTACTATGTTTGCGTTCAGCTATTTGTAAAGTCTTAAGACCGCAAGCCTAGTAGGAAAATGGATTAATATCCTCAAATTTTATGAAGAAAAGCAATTTCCATTGCAGCGCGTTGTCTCGGCGCGACAG
>QLNU02003225.1:42809184-42834954 GCA_006491805.2 Dysdera silvatica | reverse complement strand
TATTTTTACGGTTTTAATTAATAGGTTATGAAATTGTTTTGGAAAACTTCTCACATATAAACAAACAGTTGTTTTGGATACTCATTAACTTTGCTTTCTAAAGTAGTATTTAATTAATTAAATGTAGTGCCATTCAAAATTATGCACTAATTAAATGCAAATGAATTAACAAAACCAAAATGTTTTTCACGTTGTGAGATTTATTCCAGCAGATTAAATTTTATATAAGGTAATTTCATTTAAACAATTTTTCTATTAGATACTTTTAGATCTTTAATTCTATTAGATACTTAGTGATCTTTTAATTCTATTAGATACTTTTTAGATCTTTTAATTCTATTAGATACTTTTAGATCTTTAATTCTATTAGATACTTTTAGATTCTAATTCTATTAGATACTTCTTAGATCTTTTAATTCTTATTAGATACTTTATCTTTAATTCTATTAGATACTTTTAGATCTTTAATTCTATTAGATACTTTTAGATCTTTAATTGCCAGATACTTTTAGATCTTTTAATTTATTAGATACTTCAGATCTTTAATTTATTAGATTTGGATCTTTACCTATTAGATACTTTGTGATCTTTAATTCTATTAGATACTTTTAGATCTTTTAATTCTACAGATACTTTTAGATTCTAATTCTATTAGATACTTTTAGATCTTTTAATTTATTAGATACTTTTAGATCTTTAATTTATTAGATACTTTTAGATCTTTAATTCTATTAGATACTTTTTAGATCTTTAATCTTATATTAGATACTTTTAGATCTTTAATTCTATTAGATACTTTTAGATCTTTAATTCTATTAGAAACTTCTATTTAATGTCTAGCAAAGAAAAAGTAGATTATAATGTAAATTGAGAAATGTCTCAATAAATAATAATCTTGTTGATCTATTGAACGAAGTTTAAAGCGAATAATAGTGATATCACGATTTATGTAACACAGAATTTAATACTTATTTTGATAATTTTTTTATTATGTTATTTTTTGGGGAAATCTGAAGTAAATTTTATGGATAAAGACGCAATAATACTCTCTCTTTTCTTATTAGACTCTAAGCATTCCCCCATCAGCGACTTACATTTTTATAAGAACCAAATCCCACTTGCTCGTTTCTCAACCTCCGTGATTGCTGACATTAAAGATCATTTCATCTGACTAAAATTATAGTCGACACGACTGTAAACATTTAATTTGCTCTGATAATGAATGCACCTTCCTAGATCTTTATTACGCGTGTTGCTGTTCTAACAAACATTTTTCTTACAATATATACCTTTTTTCCTTCATAACCGAAGAGATCAAGAAAAAATCTACTTCCATATCTGGGTTCCATTTCTTCCATGAAGGTTTTTTCGGAACTGAAAAAGAAACGCTTCATTTCTTCTGGAACTGCGAACTTCATATAGATACGATCTTACGCGACTTTATTTATAGGTATTAACTAACTTCTTGTTAAGTCTAGCTAAATCTCACACCTTTTATCAGTTGATTGTTTTGTTATTTTTCTGGAGTACAAAAAACGGGTTGTTTTAAGCGGTACTACAGAGATAAAAATATATATTTTTTGATGCTAAAAAATTACAAAGAAAGTCCCTTTGATCCCCAACACCATGGTCTACTTTATTCTAATTGCAGTCATTTCTCCAAGTAGCGGCTTTCAAGGTACTCAAGGTTCCATGAAATAAAACATCAAAACCTGCGTAAAGGAGAGATTATTTTTGGAGAAAAGGTTTGCTTAGTGATCTTTAATGCCGCAACACAATAGAAAAGCTGTGTTCATACTAATACATTTGTTGACATGCAATTCTGATACACTTAGTATATTAGCGGATTTTTAAGCAAGTACACAAAGCACATACCTAGGAACTAGGTCCATAGCTAGACGCCTGTTAGGGGGTGGGGGGGCTCGGAAAGATACAGGGGGCTTTTTTGATGTATTTTATTAATATATTTAATAATACTAAATATATAAGCAGACTAATATACGTATTTTTATTTTATATAAATCGAACACTACGCAGATTAAATCAAACAACAATGTCAATCAATCAACGTTTATTGGCGTAGTGATACCAACGCCGATGGTATGGCGTGATTAGATGGTGAAACGTTCGAAAGAAAATAAATATTTCTGCCTTCTTCACCATCTAATCACGCCATAACATCGGCGCTGGTATCACTACGCCAATAAACGTTGATTGATTGATATTGTTGTTTGATGAGACTAATATAATTAACGTTAATAAATAAATTTCTTAACGTAAATTTTGCATTAAGAAATAAATTTCTGTATACTTCTATATTTCCCCATTCTTTTATAAAGTATATGAAGACTCAAACCTATGTAAAAAAAATTACATACACAGTGGTCGCAGAAAGCTATTTTGAATACATTTTTAACGTCAAAGAACAATTTCCATTGTCATGTACAATTTCGTACAAAAAAAAATTAAAAGGAAATTTTATAGTCTATATTAAATTTAAAATAAAATTCCATATTTGATTTTTGAGAAAAAATGTTTTTCAGGGGGCTGAATATATTTCCAGAAGGAGGGGGGGCTCAGTCCCATATGTCCAGCCTGGCTACATGGGCAAATTTACCATTTTCCGTCCCTGGGCTACGCTTTTCTGCCTCCCCTCCCCAGTCAGTGATAAGAACATAAAAATCGTTGCATTCAACACATGCCAAAAGCTTTTGTATCGACAGTAAATACGTTGCCAAATATGGTCAACACGAGAAAGCCTCCGGGGCGAGATTTTTGTGAGTTTTTCGTGGGGGAATTTATTATACAATAATTTTTGCCACCCACGTATTTATTGTAGCTCAAACTAGAGCTTATTGATTTTGGAGAAAAAGAGACGCTTTCCCCATCCTGGATTCGAACCAGGGTCCCTCCGTTTAGCCCGCTAGACGAATGAGGACAGGTAATAACGCTCTCTTTCTCCGTATGTAAAGGTATTATTACCCTCCGCAGGGATAACACAATTGCCAAATAATGGTCAACACAAGAAAGCCTCAGGTTCGAATCCAGGATGGGGAAAGCGTCTCTTTTTCTCCAAAATTACACAAGCTCTAGTTTGAGCTGTAATTAATACGTGGGTGGCAAAAATTATAGTATAATAAATTTCCCCCACGAAAACTCACAAAATTCTCGCCCCGGAGGCTTTCTTGTGTTGACCATATTTGGCAATTGTGTTATCCCTGCGGAGGGTAATAATACCTTAACATCTTTACATACGGAGAAAGAGAGCGTTGTTTCCTGTCCTCATTCGTCTAGCGGTCCAAGACACTCCGGGCTAAACGGAGGGACCCTGGTTCGAATCCAGGATGGGGAAAGCGTCTCTTTTTCTCCAAAATTACATAAGCTCTAGTTTGAGCTAATTAATACGTGGGTGGCAAAAATTATTGTATAGTAAATATGTTGAAAAACAAACTCATAAATTGAAACATAAACATTAAACAATATTAACTTATTGAAGTATTATTTTTTTTTAGCAACTTTATTTAGGCAGCAACATGAACAACAAAAAAATATACATTGGGATTACAAATCAATGTTAGTTTAAGTTAATTATAAGAACAAAGACATATCTACATTAACATTATACGAAAATATAGATGCATAAAATTAATTACAAAAATATAGATACATCAAATTTAATTAAAAAAAAAATATCAATACATTAATTAATATACTGTGAAATAAAATTTTGTCCATGTCTGCCTGGGTAGCGCAGGTAAAGACGTAGTCTGACAAAGCCTGCACCACCCAGGAGATACCAGATAGCCAAAGCAGCCCCATGGGATATCACTGCGCAAACATCAGCGAAAATTAAATTAAGTATGCGATTGATTAAATAGAATTAGTAAGGAGGATCCGGATTAAAGACTTAAACTTAGAATAGGAATTTATCTCTTTTATATTAGAAGGCAGCTGATTCCACAATTTAGGACCTGAAGAACCCACTCTGTGGCAACCCAGCTCCAGACGAGAAAATTGAGGTCTGTAGTTATGTCTACTTGTTGTTGGATAGTTATGTGTAGGTTGCTGTAAATCAACTGGAATAGATTAGTATTTTTAATTTTTTTAAACATTAATAACAAAATTTTATAATTTAAAAGTTGATTAAAAGTTAATAAATTGAATCTTTGCGGAACCTCACGGATCGACATTGGTTGTGGTAATTTATGGTTAATAATATTGAAGAATTTATTTTGTAATGACTAAATTCTACTTTGGTTAGCCTGTGAAGTGTATCCCCAGACCGATAAACAATAAAAAAGATGAGAAAAAATAAAAGAATAATATAGATTGATCAAAAATTTTATAGGTATATAAATACTAATGTTGCGCAATATTCCCAAAAATCTACCAATTTTTAAGCACAATAGGTTAATGTGTGTATCCCATTTTAAATTGGCTTGAATAGTAACTCCAAGGAATTTCGTCTCCTGCGATAACGGAACTATATCGTTATCTATTTTTATGGTATTACATAAGTAGTTGCTTTTGTTATGTTTATTTGAAAACAGAATACATTTGGTTTTTTTTGTATTAAGTGAGAGATAATTATCTCTAAAGTATTTTATATATATATCAATATCATTATTTACAAGTGAAAACAGCACATCAAGATTCCTTTCCCTATAAAAGATGCTTGTGTCGTCGGCAAAGCATAGAACTCTAGATCGAGTTGGCAGAAAAAAAAGATCATTAATATAAAAAATAAAAAGCAAAGGTCCCAATGTCGACCCCTGAGGAACCCCACATAGAGGTGATCTGGCGATAGATTGATTTTCGTTTATTTGCACATATTGAGATCTTCCAAAATGGTAATTTCTGAAAAGAAGATTTTGCTTTCCGCATATACCTGCCAATTGTAATTTATATAAAAGTCTATCATAGTTAATGGTATCAAATGCCCGTGACAAATCAAAAAAAATTCCAATTGATGAGTCACCACCGTCCAAAGCCGAATATATGAAGTCTGTTGCCGTTAACAATACTTGTTCAGTAGATTTATTTTTAGTAAAACCGAATTGATTTTCCTGTATGATGTGGTTATGTTCAAAGTATTTTAATAATCTATTATAAATGAGTTTTTCAAGTATTTTTGTAAACACCGATAATATTGATATCGGTCTATAATTAGCAACGTCAGTATATGAACCCTTTTTATGAATCGGAACAACCCTTGCCGTCTTAAATTTCTTTTTGGTATATAATAAATCAAATTCAATTTTATTGAAATAAATTTTAATTTTAGAAAAAAAAAAAAATATATTGAACACTGGTATTTAAATGGAAAGCATGACGTCTAGCTTTCTTCTCGGCAAAACGTCTGATTATATCATCGTCTGGTATTGATTTTGTTATATCAGACTCAATACACAAAATTTTGCCGCTCTAGTCTATAGCCTAGTATAGCCTATTGGGAAATACGGCACTGCCCCGCTACGGCTCTGCTGGGAACGCAGGTGTCAGGGTAGCGGCAGCCGAGAATCCAAAAATAGATTGCTGGCTATTATATGAAGTTATAAGTTTAAATATTTGTTTGATGGATGAATGGATGGATGGATGGTTACATTTTTATGGTGCAAGGACAGCAAGGGCCATTCTGTGCCAAACGAGACAATAAATACGGTTAAATATTCGTTTAAGTATCTGTGAAAAATCAGTTTCACATGTCAAAAGCTAAGAGTACCATGTGAGGGATGTGTTTCCTTTTTTTTCATTATAACGTTCATTATAAGAAAGGGGAGTAGCTTACAACTTAGGCCAAGGGCTGAAAATTCCTAAATCTTTAACACAAGTTTAGCTGATATAAAATACTGTATTTGGTGTAATTAAGAACCATTGATGTCTGTAATCGTTGCATCCCGATGTTGACAGATGCGTATATTTGTATTTTTTATATCGCAACACTGCCTTATGGATCATTTGGCATGTGGTCGATAGCCTATGCGTCCGAAACTATTATACATTTACAAACAACCACGTCTACTGGAAAGTTAAACATACCACAATTTGTCCGATAAATGTTTAGCTGTACATGATAGCGGTGTTATTTAAAATGTGTGTATATTTTTTACAATAAACATCTCTAATATCAACTTCCGCATTGATTTGACTTTAAGTTATATAACGAAATATAATTTTAACGATACTATCTATAAAGATATTGTCCCAGGTCTAGATACCACAGGTCTAGATACCACAGGTCTAGAAAGTATCATATTCAACATCGCGTATACATTCTCCCAGTCCATGAGTATAGCTATAAACAGATCGCACTGTCGCTAACGATGACAAGAATAATTCATTTTGCAAACCATTTTGGGGAACGTAATAAATTAATCAGAAGATTGTCCTTTATTTCTATAGTAGATGTAGTATATTATATATAGTATATTATATAGTAGATATAATTTAGTATATTTTATAGTATAGTTTATCGGCGTACACTACAATACAATATTATTTATTAATATTATATTTATTATATTATATTTATTATATATATATTATATATTATTTATTAACAATAGTACAATATTATTTTACACATTTAGGTTATTCGATCCTAATTAATGAAATATGAATCTATTATTTTAATTAGATTTGATTACTTTGCATATTTATATGCATATGTGAGAGATAGACTTTATTTTTATGTAAAAATTTATGTAACTATTTAGTTTTTTAATGTAATTTATACCACGTCTTTATCTAATTATAGTCTATATGGTTCTAGCTAATGTACAAATCTTATGCGCCGTCGGATGCAAGAATTGCTATGACCATGTTACAAAATAGGTTTTATTGTGTTGTAATATTTATGCCCACCAGAGTACACAATAAAAGATTACGATCTTTTGAAACCTACAATAATGACCTTGGTATCCGTTTATTTGTGTTTAATTCCGCCATTAGGGCAGGCACGTTCGACGAAATTTCGCCATTAAAAAGCAGAACGTGATTTAAAATTTTGCTAAAAGTGAAAAAAAGTTGCTATAAAAATGAAAAGCAGCATGGATTTTTTGTAAACTGAACATTGTCATTATATTTATTTCGCTTTCAGTCAGGTTATCTTTCATCTTTAAATGTTTTTCCAGCATTTTGGGTCTGAATTGTTCTTTAGAATTCCAGATCTGTTCCGTCAAAAATACGTATAAGAGGTCGTTTCTGATAAACGGAGCTTACTGGCAATAAAACGGAAAGAGCAATAAAGGCTGACAAATTTACATAAATGCGACGATTTTACAATTTATGGATGAAGGGAGCGTGGAATTTAGCTTTATTTCACATCCGAAAAAGTAATGGCGACATGTTCTTTGGAAAATATATATGTAACAATCAATTTTCGCTTTATATGTCCGAATATATATACTAAAGAAGTATTTAAGATGTGATTGTATCCGGCTGAAGCTGGTGGGTACTACGCTGAAGCCTAAAAGATTCTTATTTTGTTTATTATCCTACAGAGCTGGCGTTGTATTAAAGCAAAAATTCTATCGAAGTGACGGAAATAATTTTAAAATACATTTATAAAATTATTCTGTGTTTTCATATGGAATTATGGGTCAGTAAATAATAAGATGAATATAAGTGTAAAGTAAGTGTTCAGACCATTAAATATAAATTATGTACACCCAAATAATAATAATAATTTGTTATTTGTCCTGCTCGTATATTATTTCTTTCTCCTTTTTTTCTGAAAAAGAAATAAACTATGGCTTTGAGGTGGTCTGAACGCAGCATAAACATTCATATTCCTTAAAAAATATTTTTAAATAAATATATTTCGTCATAAGAACCTACAAGCTTCATGAAACATAATCAGTGATAGAACAAACCATCGATTTTGTAAAATTTGGGAAAAGGGATAAAATAATTTAATTTTGTTGGAAACACTCAATATCGCTGACGGATATACACCAGACACCGTTGAATAAATTATGTCTTTTTACAGACATTTCAAGAATTATTTTTTCCTCCTCCATATCTAGGTCGACACAGAAGCCTTGTTTTGTTGATTTGCATACAATCTGCAAACTTCTTATGTTCATGAAGCAGAAGAACGTAAATTAATCCATGGAATTACAGAAAACACTCTTTTGAGAATTGCAACAGAAGTTCAACCCTTTCTTTCGTTTAATCTACTGACGAATATGAATAAAATATAGAATGGCATTTTCCTTCAACTCAATATATTTATATTAAATTTCATTCAATTGATAAAAGCAATATTTACGAGCTCAGTTTTGCAAGTGGTAGTGGCATTCAGCATATTTAAAACAAATACCGATTTTCGTCAGGAAATCGCTTGATTCGAATTTGGTGGAATGGATTTAGTGTGAAGAGACGATATATTGCCATTTCTTTTGAATGCTATTCAAGTTGAAAACATGCCATCTTTTGGCAGGAAATGTCGTAGAATTATGGTGACGTGTCCTTTTGTAAAATGTTAGTTAAATAATTATGGCGTGAAGACAACGAAGATTATCCTGTAATATCAGGGCTTCGGTAAAATTTCCCAGTGCCAAAGGAATTTTTTAAGAATCTTGGAACTGGAGTAGAGGTCGAGTTTTGCTTGTATATGCAGTGAAATCTGTTTATAACAGTATTCGAAAGACCGAGAAAATGTATCATTGTAAACAAAGTTGAACATAATACACTCTATGTCTGCTGGGACCGGGAGAAAAAATAACTATAGGCATTGTATATAGTTTGAATATCCGCTGTGCCTCCAAGAAATTACAGTGAAAACTCAGTGGAAGAACAAGGTTTAGAATTCATAGTTCAATAATGCAAAATACACTTGTTATGGAAATATATAAAATACAAAAAGCGTATAAATACGTTATTAATTTATAAAAAAATTTCATCATGTTGACAATGCTTATATATACACTCTATAACAAAAAAATCGACGCACCAAGAAGGAGTTGTCCGATTGTAATGAAATTTCGTATGCAAAGACATTTTGACCGAACATGCAAATGATTAAAATTTGGTGTCCAATGAATGAATAGCGGGAACTCCAGTGCATCGGAACTGCGCATTCAGCAGGTGTATATAAGGAGCGATTCTCAATATGTGGTCAAAATTTCTGTTGCATTTTGACTGCGGATATCTTACGTCGACTGTAACAATGCCTCGCCGAAAGATTCGTGCTCATTACGAGCATATGTCAGAGTTTGAAAGAGGTCGTGCTATCGGATTGAAAGAGGCTGGTTGGACGAATCGAAGAATCGCTGGACATGTGGGTCGAAGCGATGCGGCGATTGGACGGTGCTGGCAAGAGTGGGTCAACAACGGCAGATGTCAGCGTCGGGACGGCAGCGGTCGACCTAGGGCCACAACAGAACGGGAAGACAGAGCGATTGTCAGAGCAGCTGTCACAGCACCGGATTCGTCGTTATCAACTATCCAACGTGTGGCCCGCACACATGTGTCCAACATGACCCTCTGCAGACGACTGAGAGAGCGGAATTTACGCTCGCGCTGACCGTTACGCCGCTTACCTCTCACGCCTTTACACCGTCAAGTCCGATTACAGTGGTGCCGGGCTCGATCAACTTGGAACTGCGCTGACTGGGGACGTATAGTCTTTAGTGACGAGTCCCGTTTCCAACTGTGTCCTGACGACAACCGCAGACGTGTCTGGAGACGTCCAGGGCAGCGTGGGGATCCTGCCCTTACTATCGCACGCCACACATGCCCACAACAGGGCGTTATGGTCTGGGGTGCCATCTCCTTTGATAGCCGGACCCCTTTGGTGGTCATTTCTGGCACACTTACAGCACAGCGGCACGTGTTGCTATTCTTCAAGCTTTATATCTTCAAGCTTGCCCAAAACTTCCTTGGCAAGCTAGGTCTCCTGATCTCTCTCCCATAGAGCACATTTGGGACGCTATGGGAAGGCGATTGCAACCATCCCGGAATGTTGACGATTTAGCCCGACAGTTGGAGACAATTTGGCAAGAAATTCCGCAGGACACCATCCGGGATCTTTATCAGTCTATGCCACGCCGGGTGACAGCTTGCATCCAGGCCAGAGGTGGACCAACGCCTTATTGACTTCCTCCCTTTGTAACGGTCAAACTCTGCAATAAATCATTCAATTGTTCTGAAATTTTAATCTTTTTTTTCCCCATGTATATTCTTCACATCCACCAATTTTTATCGCAATCGGACAACTCCTCCTTAGGTCGTCGATTTTTTTTATAGCGCGCGCGCGTGTGTGTGTGTGTATGTATGTATGTATGTATGTATATCATCGTCATCATCATATTCAACCATTTTCTATCCATTGCTGGATGAAGGTATTTCCAAATGCTTTCCACACAAGTCTATCCTGAGCAATTCGCTTCCATGTCACCCCAACCTGATTTCTTATCTCATCTCACCCACCTTTCCAGTTAGATACCAGCAACCCTTTTGCAGGCCATATATATATATATATATATATATATGGCCAGCATTAGGGTTCCTGATATCTAACTGGAAAAGAGGGTGAGATGAGATAAGAAAACAGGTTGTGGTGACGTGGAAGCGAATTGCTCAGGATAGACTTGTGTGGAAAGCATTTGGAAAGATCTTTATCCAGCAGAGGATAGATAATGGTTGAATTTGAGGATATATATATACACACACACACACACTATAACAAAAAAAAATCGACGCACCAAGAAGGGGTTGTCCGATTGCGATAAAAATTGGTGGATGTGAAGAACATACATAGAAAAAGAAACGATTAAAATTTCAGAATAACTGAATGATTTATTGAGGAGTTTGACCAAAGGAAGAAAGCATATATATATATATATACACTTTTAAACATTGAAGTAAAAACACCTCACTTCGCTAAAAAATTAACGCACAGCCAGGAAAAATAAAAGAAAGTTGCTCTGCACATTTCCCAAAATAATAGATAATCATTAAAAATAAATGCACTTTTAAAAGTAAACATTCGTTTATTTTACATCGCGTCTAATAACCTCAAAAACGCTATCTGGCATTCTAAAAATTAAATTTTGGTTAAGTTCTGGTAATAATTTAAACCAACGTTCGTAAATCTGATTTTTCTTCAATTTCACAATGCTTGAGGAGTGCTTTTCTTCTGCATACACTATCCTTTCTATCATACCCCTGCCCTGCGGTGGCGCAGTGTGGTAACGCGTTCTCCTATTGCGCGGCTAATCCGGGTTCGACTCCCAGCAGTGCAAAAAGAACGCTTACTCAGAGATCTCATAAAGATCGCACTGCTCACTGTAGTCCGGGGTTTGGTTCCCTAGGCCTTAAGAGGTTCGGATTCCTCGGAAAACAGTAGGTCCCGGCGCAGCATGACCACTGTAGTCTTTGAGCCGTAAAACCAAAAAACAAACAAACAAACTATCGTACCCCAAATATTCTCAATCGGTTTCAGATCCGTGCTTTTAATATGCCATTCTACAACTTTAATGCTATTGGAAGACAACCACCGTTTTATAGAAAGTGCAATGGGACTGCCTTACTGAAATATGAAGTCTGGTTTATCAAGTATGCTTAACCACGGACGTAGATACTGCTCTATTAAATGTTGATAGTCCAGAGCAGTGTTCGATCCATAAATGAATTCTATTCTGACCCTCCATTGAAGCCAAAGCAAGCTCAAACAGACACAAGTCCACCTGCTTGTTGTCAACTGAAGAATTTTCTTAATTTCTTTCATAAATCATGCCTATAATATTTCAGGCCATCGGGTCCATTTAAATTGAATTTATTTTCATCACAAAAGAGCACAGAAATACATACATCCATCCTCCCATGACATGTATTTCTTTGCCCAATTCAAAAGGGCTTAAAAGAAGTGGCATTAAAAGAAGTTTTTTTTGCCATTTTGCGCCATTTAACAAACTCTTGTCCTTAAAGTCTATTGTGAACAGTCGGCTTGAATGAAAGTTGAAACGCTGGGAATCACGAGTAATTTGTCGAACTGGTGTTGATTGTTCAATACCACTAAAGTTTGATGTCCTCTATTCGATGGGAAATTTGGACGAATTGTACTTTCCTTCGGTTTCAAATATGAATCCTTTTCTCTGTATATTTACAGGAATTGATCTGTTCATTGTCTTTCCAATATCTTTCACTGCTAAGCACATTGGCCTTCAACAGCCATACCTTACGAACTTCTGTTTCGTTTATTTATGCTGCAAGAGCCATCGCAAAGGAAACCTTACATTCGTACTGAAATTCTAATCTTGTCCACGTACTGTATTTCTACAGATATGCAAATGGTAAAATTATGTATTTGCAAGATAACTTTTATATAATAAATACAATAATGAAACTATTCTATTCTCATCTGAAATAAATTTTCTCGGCGTCACGCTCCAATCCAATTTAAAATGGGATAAACATGTTTATTAAACAACCTTTTGTGCCTAAATCAGTAGAAACATAGGAGTAATTGGAAATGTTAGTTATTATTTACCAATTTTTCTATTCTTATTGACCTCTATAATTCTTCAATCTTTTCAGTTCTATTCTATTACCTACTGATCTGTACTTGGGGAAACACTTCAAAATCAAATCTTCTACGAATTACTAATCTCCAGAAAAGATACCTTTGTCTTCTGTTTAATCAAACCCTCTTTCTTAGATGCACTGAAATAGATCGCATGAAACGCATATTTCTAATCGATCAACTAATCACTTATAAATCTGCTGTATTTATGTTCAACGCTATAAAGAATGATGAACACTCAATTCCAATATCTTTACATTCACCAGACTATGTCCACAAAAATACACACACACATAAAATACAGGGAACCTAAATTACCTTATATCAGACTTTTTAGAGCAACTCTTGGTTTGGACCGCTTGGGATGATTTGGTCCTTAGGTATGGAACCTTCTACCTGACACACTCAAAATCTTAAATTCACTTCCCCTTTTTAAACACTCTCTTCGTAAATATTTAATACAAATCCTGACTTCTTGGACTACTTTTTTCATTAAATCTTCTCTAATTATTGTTTAATATTTTTCTGTTATTCATTTTTCACACGACATTTTTATTTTCCAGTATCATCTCCTCAGTTTGGGCAGCATGGGCTTCGTCAGATCCCTTGGTCTTTTCCCATTGTCGCCCAGGTAGACAAATTATAATAAACTTTGAAATAGATTTTTATCATGTTTCTAGATTAATAACGTTATTGCATTGTATTGTATAACTGAATCATTTTATTCTAAAATTGTTTATCTTTTTAGGAAAGTATATTACTGCAAAATTTAAAAATTTCTTACCAGCTATTTCAAGTTTTTTATTTTTCAAAACACATTGCATAAATATGCATATTCCAGTGTCGAATCTATAGCATAAGAACCTAGAATTTTAAAAATATTTGCGCCGTGTAATTTTTTATTCTCTTTACATTATCTGTCATTTTGGAGCAGACTTCATATATATGAGCAAGGTATCCCACAAAAATTCGTAACATTTTAATAATTCATAATCATCGAAAAATTCGTGTAATATATATTTATATATACACACGGGGCGTTCCATAAAAATTAAAAAATTCGTATATATTTTAATAATTTTGGATTAACGAAGAAATTCATGCAGCATAGGGCAGTTTGGGCGAAAATGAAAGACAACGAGGAGTATCCCACTTGAGGGATTAAATTTTCTATAGAAGAAATTTAACTAATTGCACTGCAGTTTCATGAAAACAGTATTACAATACACCAAGTTTTTGATAGTTATGAAATATTAAAGTAGTTAAGAATTTATGGGGTATCCAGATATATATACGGTATATATATATTTTAAAATGTTAGGACTAGGTACAATAGCTTAGCTTTTTGTTGTATTAATGGCGGCATATTAAACCAGTAAGTTTGATTGCTTTTCTGATTAGAGAGTGTTTCCTTAATTAGTGTATGCCTTTCTAATTAGAAAGTGATATTTTCAATTTCAGACTACTCCCCTAACTACAGCACGTTACTTTAGCCTATGGCTCTCCAATTAGTGAATGCTTCTTTAATTAAAAATTATTCTTTGGCTAAAGAATTCATTTCTAGTTTTACTTGAGTATATATTGTTTCCTCGTATCTATTAAGAATACAAGATAATTGCATCTAAGGTTTCAACGAAAGATAAGGAGAACATCCTTTATGATACGTACGTATAGTATCATTGCAGAGCTCCTGTTGTTACTCTTGTTTTCCGTCTTCTCCATCCATATAAAACCAAAGGTATAGTTTAAATATTGGAAAAAGGGAGCTCAGAAAAATAAGATCAGTTCAACTTTCGATTTTCCATTTTATACAGATATTCTTTTCTGTTTTGACTGGACCAAACAAGTCTTCCATTTTCCCGTCAGATATATTGGATTTCCTTCATTAAATACACTGAAGATTGCCTAGTCCATAAGCAGTCTCCGTTTTAAATTAGTTCTTGTCTTATGCGAACTTTAGCTCAGACGTTTACCACGTAATTCGGTTGGATGCTTCCTAAAATTAAATTAATTGAAACCGTCGGCGGTAATATAGGCGAAATCTAAAGGACCAAACTCCTTGACATATCGTGATACCCCATTTAATATTTCTTGTACCAAAGTAAAGTATTTAATAAAATTAGAAAGTAAAGCATTTAATATTTCTTGTACCAATGTATTTCTTGTATTAAAGTCGTAAAATATATTTTAGACGAATGCAAATCTGCATAGAAAAGTGGTAAAGAAAGGATTTGTTGTGTTTCTCATAGATCTATGTAATAAACTAAACATGAAGCAATGTTATTGTCTGTATACGCACGCAGGTATATATTTGACATTTAGATAATACATTGAAACATAATTTATATATAAGTTCCGATTTTAATATATTCTAGTTATGGAAAATAAAACATTAACGAATAGTATACTCTAATTTATATATATAAGGTTTTCCTCGCCCATTCTTGGCGGAAACAGGCTTTGGGACGGGCAGAGCGCCATGTTCCCAAGCCTCTTTTTACATCACTTCTTAATGTGCCATGTCTAGAAACTTCCTGACAATGTGACACGTGTTTAGGATTGTGGCTTTTTGTATTTCAATGTAGGTGTTTGGGTCAATGTTGAGTATCTCCAAATTCGTCGCAAGCGTTTTTGGTACTATCCCTGTTGCTGAGATGACTAACGGGATGATGAGGATCTTTTCCATACCCCATATATCTCGTACTTCATGTCTGAGATCTTGGTACTTGGTGATTTTCGTTGTGTAGGTTGTCTGTATGTTATTGGTGTTGGGTACTGCTATGTCGATTAAGTACGTGGTCTTATTCGATTTATCGACGAGGGTTATGTCAGGACGGTTATGTGGGACTGTCTTGTCTGTTATGATTGCTCTATCCCAGTAAAGCTTGTGTGTTTCGTTCTCATGCACGGTCTCTGGCTCATATTTGTAGTACGGGCATTTTTCTGTCAGAAAGCCAGCATTCGCTGCCAATTTCTGGTGGACTATTTTCGCTACTTGATCGTGTCTATGTTTGTAGTCTGACTGCGCAAGGATCTTGCATCCTGCCATCACGTGTTGGATTGTCTCCGATGCCGCATGACAGTGTCTGCATTTGTCGCTTTCTATGTCTTTTCTCTGGATGAATTTATGATGATATATATAATATATATATATATATATATATGGATAATTCCATAAATTGATTATACATTATAGTTACACTATAATTCCATTATCTTAATCTAACAAGGGAACCACTTTTGTGGAAGCTCGCACTTTGAAACAAGACTTATCACAAATGATAGTCCCTAAGTTCCTTATTAAGAATATGAAATCAGTTTTTTGTGAATAGCATATAAATCTTTTTATTAATATTTAAAGTCCAAAAATCGCACTTTTTAGGTGAAGTTTGATATTTTTTATTCGCACTGTATATGAAGATAATAACTTTTGAACTCAATTCGAATAAAGAGGGTAATTGTATTTAACGGATAAAATTATAAAATTACACGAAAGGTAATTCAGAGTATTTTAAAAAATTGTATAAAAACTAAGCTTTTTAATACCAATATTTGGCGCGTTTGGCTATGATTTAGAAGAATTGGCGATACCGGTATGAAGTATAAACATTTCGTCAAAAAAATTGCAAACAATTGTTCTGGATAAAATCAAAATTGATGTAACACATCAAAATGAAATTATAAAATTTAATCCCTTGGTATATAACCAGTTAAGTGCAGAACAATATCGCCCTATGTTGCAATATTCTTGGTGTAACTAAAATCACAACCCTAGTGAAACTATTCAATTCAAAAATATTAACGAAATATCTTTTCACTTAATCGATATGATTTGCAGTGAGAACGAATGTAATTTACATTCTTTTTTAAAATGCAGCCATAAATGCAATACTGATAGCTATTGTTAAAGTTGACAACCTACCGAGTTACTTGAGAATTAGAGAGTTGTGAATTAGAGAGAGGGTTGCGAAATAGAGAGAGTTGCTAATTAGAGGGTGGCGAATTAGAGAGTTGCGAATTAAACAGTTGCGAATTGAAGAGTGGTGAATTAGATATTTCTTAAAGTTAAGGATCGCGTCCCTGAGGAGGAAAAATCTGGTGCTATTTACCAAATACCGTGTGGAGACTGTGACAAGGTAGTAGTATTGGTATTCCTTTCATGCCGTTTCCAAGATGGCGGTTCCTCTGGGAGAGACCTTGTCTCTTCACCCTCCAGGAGTACGACCATGTTTTTTCTTTCCCCGCCTACCGGATTTTGTTTCTTTTTAATTATTAAGCAAATGGGTGATCGTTTTTATTTTAGAGTGAGACGTTGATGTGGGCAGATGAATTTTAATTTAACGCTTTCGGTTGACGAGATCAGTTGACGTAATGACCGAGGAAGCCTTGATTCGAACGTATCAGGACCCTGAGCTTCCCAAAAGTTTTAGGGGTGTGGATGCATTATGCCGTGCTGTTCAAAAAAAGATCCCAAGAAGAAAAATTCAAGACCGGCTACAGGGTCAACGGGCCTATACGCTTCACAAGCCCATTCACACGAATTTCAAGACTAACCGTGTCATAGTAGGAGGGATTGACCATCAACGGCAAGCATATCTGGTGGAGATGAAGAATGTTTATTCATAACGAGAACTTCAAATATATATTAACATGTATAGACGTTTTCTCAAAATTTAAGTAGGTGGTTCCCTTGAAACAGAAGACGGGTCCCGTAGTAATAAGCGCTTTTCAAAAGATTTTTTATAAAGATCGAGTCCCCCACAGCTCTTAAGATGGATCAAGGGAAAGAATTTGTTGTTTCTGGTTTTTGAAAATTTCTGAAATCTAAGAACGTGGATTTCTTCACTACCCGTAACGAGTCGAAGGCCTCAGTGGTTGAGAGATTCAATCGTACTCTTAAGACCAAGATGTGATAATACTTTACGGCGTTTAATACGTACAATTACGTCGACGTTCTAGAGAAGTTGATGCATAGTTACAATAAGTTTTTTCATCGCTTCATTCGAATAAAACATTCGGAGGTAACCATTCACAATCAAAAAAAAAGTCTAGGATAGTCTATACGGCGATATCGTTTTGCCCCACCCAGGGCCCCAACTACAAGTTTGAAATGGGGGGTACGGTGCAGATTTCCAAAAAGAAGTGGTTTATCGAAACGGGTTACGAGTCAAATTGGTTGAAGGAGGTGTTTACGGTGTCCGAATGTATACCGAGAGAGCCCCCCCACCCCCGTTTATATAATAAAAGATTTATTAGACGAGCCCATCGTGCGAACGTTTTACGGTCCAGAGTTGCAAAAAATCAAGGCGATACAAAATTACTCCGTAGATAAGGTATTACGAAAACGTGGGAGGCGAGGAAAAGCAGAATATCTCGTCAGTTTCAAAGGTTATCTCAAAAAGTTTACCTTGTGGATTCCGGCCACCGACATGTATAAAATGTGAGTCATTTTCTCCCTAGCGTTTAGTCTACGCGATGAGTTTCTACTTGACGTTACCTAGCGACAGCAGTCTTTCTTATTTTCGAGAAAACAAATTGAATAATTATTTCATGAGACTGCCAAGACCCATCGATCTCAAGGGCGAATGAGAAGCGAGTCTCAGTGAAATTATTTATCCGCATGCGTGGTTTAACATCGCAAAAGATACAAACACGTTCGAGTTTTCTCATGAAAAAGGATTCCCCAGGAAAGGTCGAATACCGCGTGGTTTTTATGACACTACGAAAGAATTAATTAAAACGCTTTCGCAAACTTTCAAAAAAAATCTCCCTCGTTAAATTTACTTATAATAAGAACAATAAGAGTGAAGATCCATCTGCGAGAAAAAGCAAGTCTCATGTTACATAGTGGGATTGTCAAAAATTTAGGATTTGCTTCTGGTCCGGTAAGAGACAAGTCATCGAGTGCAAACGCTGTGGAGACTGAAAACATCATCGGAGGTCCCTACGTCGTCGAACCCTTATCCAATTTTTATTTTCTTTACGTGTATATGGATATCATAGAGTCTCAGGTGGTAGGGGATGTGTTAGCCGGTGTGGACGGCCAGCATGGATAGATGATGTGTGTTTCTTATGATAGGCCGGGTTAAGTGCTATTAATGCGCAAACTTTTCAGACGATCGAGATCGTTATAAGGACAAACTTGGGTCAGATTTTGCCAATCGAGCGCGGGAAATTGTTCATTAAACGACGTCTACGTTTAAAGCAGCTGTGAATTTGGGAAAACAAGTATAAACCTTACCAGTGTTGTACGAGTTCGTTCGAAGATTATTACGTCAGTCAAGTGCGTTCCAGATTTTCTTATTATCGGGGTGGCCTCTTGAAACACGGACTAGTTGGTCTTTTTCGTTCCCTAATGAGGGGCGTCATATCGTTTAAACGAGGTGGAAAAGTTATCGGAAAGCAAGCTTCACGGAGAGGGTTCGATCTAGCGAATGACGTCATTCAAGGGCAAGATTTGAAATCGGCGGCAAGCCGACGAGCTAAAGAAGCGGGGTCCATATTAGTGGATAAAGTCGCAGCCAAAGTGAAAAATATGGTTGGAAATGGTAAAAGGAATATTAATAAAAAAAAAGAGGAGACTCGTTAAACGCCTCATTCACTCAAACGTCGGGAAGGTGGAGCCACGCGATACTTTTAGTTCATAATGTCTTTAATACGCCACGACCTGTATCAAATGCGAATTCGATTTATTTGCCGTCCCTATGACCCAGGTCAGCATAGAATTCGGAAAATTGAAAGAATTTCATTCTCTTTCAAACATTCGAACACATAGAAATCACGTAGAATTTAATATTTCGGAAAGTGGCGAAGAGTATATGGATCTCTCGACCACCCAGCTTTACTTAAAAGTAAAAATCTTGAAAGACGATGGATCTCCTTTAACGTACGCCGATATAGTGTCCGGCGTGAATCTATTCATGCATTCGTTATTTTCCCAGATCGATGTGAGTTAAAACGATCGCTTGGTGTCTGCTTCGTCCAACACTTATCCCTATAGGGAGTACATCGAAACGTTATCGAATTTCGGAGAGGACACTAAAAATCTTTGCTCACGTCCGAATGTTTTTATATAAACATTGCCAGACATTTGGACGATTTGGCGCAGTATAGCCCAGATGCTCTTGCGCCATAAAAAAGCCAAACAAACAAACAAACAAACATTTGGACGAGACCAACCCTACGGCCGATATAGCCAAAACGAGGGTTTGAAACAGAGACATAAACTCGTGAAATATAGTCGCGTTCTAGACCTCATAGGACCATTACACTGTGACTTTTATCAAAATAGAATGCTCCTAAATCTAGTGAACGTCAAGTTAAAACTGATCCGAAGTAAGCCAGTTTTCAGTCTCATATTCCCCACGGACGGCGTCAGCCTATACAGTGGCCCTGGAATAAGCTTCTCTTTTCGTGCGAAAAGTAAAAGTCAGTGCCGGTGTGCTTCTGGGACATGCCAAAGCATTAGAGAAGACGACTGCAAAATATCCCATAAATATAGTATTGTGTAAAGTATACATAGTGTCTCAGGGCAGTATGTGGTTCATTCAAGAAAATATCTTTCTGGGTCAGATGCCAAAGATTGTCATATTGGTGATCGTCGATAACACGGCCTTCAACGCCACTTATGATTCCAATCCCTTCGATTTCAAGCATTATCACGTGAATTTCATGAGCGTATTTATAGACGGTAATCAGGTCCCCGGCAGGGCCTTTGAGTCAGACTTCTCGAAAGATTCGTACGTACGCACCTATCACTCACTCTTCGCGGGCAACGAAAAGTTGAATCGGGATATTGGGAATCAAATCACCCGCCAAGATTTCCCCCGGGGTTATATTATATACGCTTTCGATTTATTAGTGGATCTCTGCAAAGGTGATTACACGGAACTAACCAGACAAGGAAATCCCCTCGTGGAAATAAAATTCAGAAATATGTTAAGTAAAACCATCTCTATAATCGCGTATGCAGAATTTCAGAAAGTGATAGAGATTAGCAAGTCCAAGAATGTCCTTTGCGATTTTTCGAATTAACATGGACACGCAGCAGCTGACTAGTATCTTACGAGGGGACCCAGAGATCGAGCTGTCCTTTCTGGGCGTGTTTCCCAGTAACAGACTACCGAAAAAATTTATATTTTTCCCAGTCTCGTTGGTTATTAGCATGGATCCGGATACTAAACCTGGAAGTCACTGGGCGTGTGTTTACACCAGGGTTTCCTCTTCGGCTGAATTATTTTGATTCGTATGGACATTCACCCAGTTTTTTCAAAGGACCCGTCGCCGATGTGATGAAAATATTCGCCCACGCCATACATAGCGACGTCCCCCTCAGTACTTCAATACGTCGGATTGCGGCCAGTACGGTGTGTTTTTTTTTTTTTTTAGATGTCGCGGTCGCAGCTTGAAAGAAATTGTAAAACTGTTCGATTCGAATTGTCCTACGAATGATGTTCGCGCCTATGATTTTGTTAAAGTCAGATTTGGTGTACTTATGAGCTTTAAAGTTTCTTAATAAATAAAAAACATTTTTCATTTAAATACCTGAACTCGTTTTATAGTCATTCGATAATACGCGTATGTCATTTTCGTTACGTTCTCTGTTTTCCTGAGTCATAGCCGGGCCTACGGGGATCGAAAAAACCTTTCCCATTCGCGATATGCTATCGCACATGAACGAATTGATTCATCCCGTACCCGAAAGAGTCGTATAGTTTTACGGGCTACACCAGCCTTTATTCGACCAGATTCCCGAAGTTCAATTTGTGGAAGGTTCACCTACCGATTTTAAGAGTTATCTGGGATCCAGCACTCTTTTTATCCTCGATGATCTAATGTCCGAATGTGGAAACGACAAACGCATCACGCATCTGTTTTCACGAGAGGGAGTCATTATATGAACCTTTCTCTGATTTTCATCATGCAGAATTTTTTTCACAAGGGCAAAGAGATGCAAGAGATTCCTCTGAATGCCCATTATCTAATCCTGTTTAAAAACCGCAGAGATTTGAATCAAGTGAGTCATCTGGGAAGATAGCTCTATTCTACCGACCTCAAACTTTTCCGTGAAGTGTACGCAGATGCCACCAAAATATCCTATTCGTATTTGTTGATCGATCTTCATTCCTATGTTGTGTCGCAAAAATTTATGAAAATTATACTTTTTAATTATTTAAATATATGGGTGGCTTCATTACATCATCTTACATAATAACATATTTCTTCATCTCATAAAATTTCTACATAGTATACCGTGAGACACAAAAATTCACACATTGTAAATATTATTCGATTCTGCCGCCTTCTTTTAATTGTTGTTAGAACAAGAGATCGATTGGAGCAACTGCCTGATGAACGACAACCTAATAATTACCATCCCTTAACGTTACAAAGTGGAACAGTTAATAAGTGAAGACGATAAGCGGTCTAATAGTCCCTAACCTACCTAGACCTTGCTGATGTGATGAACAGTTGGCAAGAACGTGTTTTTCAACAGCCAAGGCCTTTTAGAAATTCATTGGGACAACAAGTAGATGAACTGATCTACGATTCCTGAATATTTAAATAAAGGATTTCGGCCATTAAACGCGTTCTAATAAACCCAATTTTAAGAGGATTCTATGAAGTGGATAGCTTCTTATATAGACTTTTTAAATAGGCTTTTAGACATTGTTAATCTTTTCTTTTCCAGCCTCGCAAATAATGTGCATATAAATTACGTGAATATGAATGTATTTGTGAAGTATTGTGAAATGTAGTCACCAACAGAAAATTATTTTCGGTCATCGTTTATATTTTGGGTTGACCCTTTATCTTATTTTTAGTTAGTGACTAATGCCCATTAATATTTACTTTAATAAATTTCTTTATTTTTGTTTTAAATCTAATCAATTATTCTAGTATTTTACTTATCTATCCTTTCGTCTATGGTTCGAGATTAGAAACCCTTTTCCTCCCTCCTTTCATTTATTCTGCTCTTGTGTGAGCAAGGCAAAATCTCCATTCATCATCAGGTCTCGCCAGCCAAGTTCACAATAACGAAATTACTAGAAGAAGACAATCTGAGAATGTATACCTCAAGCATCTGTGTAGTCTTTGTCTATATCAGAAATACCGACGTACTGCCTGACTATTGAAACCGATTCAAAAATATACCTTGCTCCAGGTGTCTGGAAATGACACTGTGGCGAGAGGCAGTCTCAATTGTCTAAGTGTCCTTCAAGTCGCCTTAAGATATCGCCGTTCATGTATCCCAAGGGGCCTTATAACTTGCCGCGGAAAATTCTATAATGACCACTAAAACCTTGGCGACCTGGCACTACTATACGTCCTGCAGCGACCCTAGTGTCAAATCTGTAAATTGTGCTATCACATGAGGCAGTGGGTCCATCGCATCCGCTTGTGGGGCCCGGGCTCTATTTGGCGACTGAAAAGTTTTCTTACTAGATAGCCTTGTCACCAAACGTCGAGACACTCTTATTCTAGTTCTGGAGAAGCGAACATACGTTTTTTTTTGGGGTTTTTTTCTGCCCTCAACTTAACCATGTAGTTCTTTCTGGGAAAAAGTCCAGGGGCCTTGGGCCCCACTTTGATTCATCGGCCACCTTACCAGGTAATACATATCCATTCTTTCTTTCCTGTTTATTTAATTTCAAACTAACTACTCCCCTGTGCCCTAGTTAATTTTGGTAGGAAATTTATTTTAATTAATTGGCTCAGATGAACAACTGTTCGTAGTGAGACCCGAAATTGGGTAGTTAATCATTTTCATTCAGAGTAGAAAATCTCTGTTTAGATGGAATTAATAGCTCGGGTCTTTTTGTCATTCTTTGTTTATTGTCGAATGAAAAAAATTTTAGTGTGTGAATTACTGATGAATGTCTGAGTCTGGTTAATTTTATAAATATCTGGTTGGGAAATTGTGTCCCACTCTGGAACTAACCATTTTGGGTAATGGCCCTATGTAGAAGAAATAGTATTTTTGTAAGAACTAGAAATTGCTGTGTAAAAATTATTTAATCCTTTGTTTCCCTTGTTGAGTAATTTTCCGTTGCTTATCAGTATGCATGCATATGATATGTGTTTAGTTAAGGCTAATTAAATAATCAAGTTTCATTAAGGCATTTACATCATTTTTGATCAGTGAGCATAGGTCCAAAAAAAATGGACTCATGTTCATTTATTTAATAGGGGGGCAAATTGGCTTCCCTTTTCCGAAATCCTGGGTCTGCGGAAGAGTTTTCCTTTTATGATTACTGTTAAAGTAATTATGGAGGGACAGCTATTATTATATTGGAACTCAAAACGCGTTTATTACCAATAATGTCATTAATAAAATTTTACAGTACAATACAATAAATATTCATAATACCCCCCTCATAACACTTCCACGCCCGAAGAATTTAGACTGAGAAAGGGGCTATTTCCAAACTAAATACTGCTATCAAACAATGAGCCTGCGATGATAAAAAAAAGAGCCTAGCTTTGCTAAGATAGTAAAACTAGGCTAGCATGCTAAGCTAGTAAACTAGGTTAGCATGTTAAATATAGCTATGCTAAAAGGATTGCTGCCCCCTCCGCCCCCTACGCAAAGTTTTTTTTCTTTTTTTTAGATAACAGTGTCGCATCTGATTCATCGTAATCGAGCATATGACCTTGTCTAGAGAAGACCTGCAACAAATTCGTCTCATATGTCTCTGCAACAAAAAGTTACGTTAAAGATTACTCTAGAAATCACCCAATTCTGGTGTGCGTGCTCTTTGTGAAATCGCGTTGAATAAGCTTCGAGGGAACGTTTCGCTAACGAGCGTTTATAAAAAGAGACTTAGACATTAAAAAAATGTTTTGAGAAAATTGGTGGAGAGAAAAACTCCCCTGCGCAAAAAGAAAAAAAATAATCGTACAGAAAGGTGGTTTCCTAGATTTCCTATTACCCGAGGCGTTGTCTGGTTTGACGTCGCTCGTGGCCAGATAATGCAATACGTAGGAAAGATGGTTGTCGTTCCCGAGGAATGTTATTCTAATCATATCGCATCGGAGGTAAACTTGAGTGAATTGGATTTAGAAATAGAAAAGGTTTTACTCCGCAAAGGTTCTGATGATGTCAAAATCAAACGATATTTGTAATTGCTGCAAAAAGTTTAAAGATCGAAGATTTCATCCCTCTTATGAAAAAAGATGCTGAAGAACCCTTAGTCGAATAGAGTGTGAAGATTGAAAAAAAAAGAAGATGGCAAAGCAGTAGCATTCGATGATTCGTTAATCGTACGAAGTGTTCCTACAACGTTTCGATTACTCAAATCATTATCGATGTTTTAAAACCTCATTCCAAGACGATTTCATGGAATGCACCAGAACAACTGGTTTACAAAAAAAATCCATTCTGGATTCTAATGTCATCGATTTGATCGACAATGTCCTTCGAAACAATCGGAAGGCCTTACCTTTTGCTAGCCATGAGTTTGCTTAAGCTCTGCATAAAATTAATTTACCGTTAAGGTTTGTAAAGAATGAGAAATTTCTATCGCAGATGGGGTACGGAGAACCCGTTGTAACGAGAAGACGTTGGGAAAATTATTAAAGTTATTTTTTTGTATTGCATTTAAATTCTGGTTTCTTTTTTTATTTTTATTTCTAAAGAATCGATTTTCAAAATGTCATTATTAGAAAGAAAGCAAATTTTTTCTTCAGACTAGAAACAAAAAATTCGCTTGTTTTCTCCTTCAATAACAAATCTAGAAATTCAATTTTTTTTTTCAAAAAACTAGAAAAGACAGTGATTTTCATAATTATGACGTTTTGAAAATCGTTTTTTTTTTAAATTAAAAATTCACGTCTACATCAGATTTTTCCAAAAACTAGAAAAATCAGTTATGTTTTTTCTTTTCCAAACTAGAAATTCACGTCACGATCAGATTTCTTTAAAGACTAGAAAAGTCGGTGGTTTTTTTTTTCATAAATAAAATATCTAACATCCGTGGTTATTTCTTTTCAAACTGGAAATGCACATATTTAAATTAGTTGTTACTTCTTTTTAAACTAGAAATTCACATCTTCAAATTAGTTCTTAGATTTTTTAAACTAGAAATTCATATTTTAATTAGATTTATTTTCAAACTAGAAATTTCACATCTTAATTAGATTTTTTAAACTAGAAATTTCACATCTTAATTAGATTTTTTAAACTAGAAATTCACATCTTAAAATCAGGTATGTTTTTAAACCAGGAATTCACATCTTAA
>QLNU02003225.1:42784145-42801936 GCA_006491805.2 Dysdera silvatica | reverse complement strand
GTCAGCCAGCCGAAAGTTATTTTTACGGAAATGCGCAAAAACTCAAATAATTATGGATTTAATTGTATGATATTGCAACATGACCTTAGCCGAACTTGCGCCATATGGTGCAAGTTCGGCTAAGGTCATGTGGCAATAGCTCTTACAAAAGCCCACACTGATTTACAAAAAATTTATGCTGATTCAAAAGAAAGTTATATTGATTTACAAGACAGTTATACTGATTCACAAGGTTACATTGAGTTACAAGACAGTTATACTGATTCACAAGGTTATATTGAGTTACAAGAAAGTTACCGTGATCTACAAGGAAGTTACGATGATTTAAAAAGAAAGTTACGATGATTTAAAAAGAAAGTTACGATGATTTACAAGAAAGTTACGTTGATTTACAAGAAAGTTACTTGGATTTACAAGAAAGTTACTTGGATTTACAAGAAAGTTACTTGGATTTACAAGAAAATTACGGTTATTTAAAAAAACGTTACAATGATTTACAAGAATGTTACAATGATTTACAGGATAGTATTTTTATGATACGTACACACTGATACAAATGGGGTGGATAACTAGTTTATTCTCCTTTTTTTTCTAGAGCAAGCGGGAAGTAATAAATAATGCTGTCACAGATACAGCTTTTTCTTTCTGCGGCAAAGAAGTTCCTATTTTTGGTTCCATTTTCGTTAAAAAGTGTAATGCTCCATTTTGTTCACTACGTCGGATATCAACTCCAGCTGTCAACCTTCGAATTTCATTTGCGATGTTTTTTATTTGGTAAAATTTCTGACTTTTTCTTCAGTAATTCTTCTGGGGCTAAATACATATTCCCACTCTGTTTTCATTTTTTTAGGTTCGGATCATCATCATTTACAATCTACATTTTTTACATATCGCATAAAAATAGACGTTTTTATTTAAATTTGTTTTCGATTTTTCCACAAATAAAAACCAGAAGTGAGAATAAGGGATTTAACTTAATTATTTTAAAGAGTTGAAATAGACTGGTTTTAAAAATAAACATCAGAATATTTATTTCGACTTCTAAAACTTCATCTGCTTTCACAAAAAAGTTAGTTGAAGACTTTCGTTTATATTTTCTACACAAACAGTACCGTATTTACGTATGGGTTGAGTGGGCCTCTAAATTTCGGGGTCCAACAGAAGCGAACTTGGTGTTTTTTAAATTTAAACACTATGTTAATCATGTTTATTTACAAGTGTCCAAGAAAGTTTCATGACTAGTAAACCTAGATATCGAAGGTAATTAACCACAAAGGAAAACGAATGATTTATTGATTACATATATAATACAATGTGATTTAATTTTCAGGTATATTAAGATGTTACAGTTTTCTAAATATGCCACAAAGGATTAAAACTAATAAAATATATCTTAGTGATGACTGGAAAAAAAGCTGGCAAGTTCCAGCTTGAGGATTCCCAGTCATCCCTAAAAAACTGATGACATAAAATTTAAAATCGATTAAGAATAGAGAAAAAAAAAAGAACTCACTCAATTATAACCAATATTTACTAAGCTTAATCTTAAACAGACGATTTCCTTGAATGTTTTTGAGTTCATCTGAAAGGAGATCCACATTCTCAGAGCCACTGATTCTATATGGTTAAATAAATAATGTGAAGTGGCTTGTACCGGAAGATATGGCCCAGCTGCTCGAGATGGGTAGCGTACGGAACAACAGGGATGAAGATGAATAATATCATTGTGAAAGCCAAGGTTAATTCGCTGAAACATTAATATTGTCATTATTAGTTGAGAAAGTTTAGAAAAAGGTAGGTAGAAAAAAAGACCAGAAATTATCAGGATTTGTCATAAGTTTAGAATTCATTCTCTGAAGAACGTGATATGGTATTTTTTCGATTTTATAAATATTAGCGCGAGTAGTTTCGGCCCAGATATTACAACAGTAAACTAAATGAGAGTGAATAAGAGAAAAATATATTGCTCTAATTGTTTGTAATGGAAGGAAGAATTGCGTTCTCCTAAGAATACCCAAAGCTCGTGATATTTTTAACATTACTGCATCACATTGCGCTGTCCAAGAGAGCTTATAGTGTAATATTATGCCTAAAATTTTATGAGTAGTGGAAAAAAGGAACAGAATAATTGCCAATAGTGATAGAAGAATAAGGAAGGGGTAGACGCTTATTGTGGAATAGTATACAGTGTGTCTTTGACATTGATTATTAGTTTGTTGGAAGAGAACCTGTTAAAAACAAGAGACGTTTGGGTTCGTATACTTTCAATTAAATTATCAAGGGAAGAGTGAGAAACAGTAACACATATATCATCTGCAAATATGGTAGGGGTGCCTATATTAAATGTCTGAAAAATATCATTGATGTAGATTAAAAATAAAAGAGGACCCAATGTGGATACCTGGGGAACTCCCAATGGATTATAAACAACAGTAGAACCAACACCACTGTAACAAACAAATTGTTTTCGATTTGTTAAAAAGTTAGTTAGTAAATCAAGACTAGGGACTCTGATACCAAAATAATTAAGTTTATAGAGAAGAATGTCATGATGAATGATAGCAAAAGCTTTAGATATGTCCAAGAAAATAGCCATTGAAAACAAATGAACATTAAGATCTCTTCGAATTGAATCAGTAAAGTGTAGAAGTGCCAACTCTGTAGATTTTTTCTCCAGAAAACCACATTGAGATGGGTGAATAAGATGATATTTAAAAACAAAAGATGATAATCTTTCAAATAGCAATGTCTCGAAGAGTTTGCGAAAAACAGAAACAATTGAAATAGGATGATAGCTGGAAGGGTCTTTTTGATCACTTTTTTTTAAAAATAGGGATGGCTTTGGTTAATTTACATTTTGAGGGAATCGAAGATTTTAGTAGAAATAAATTAAAAAGTTGAGTAAGGTGAGGGATAATAATGTCAGCTACAAAAACTATGGGTTTAGGATAAAGGCCATCACTTTCAGGAGAGCATTTCCGTTTCATGCATCTTAATCAAGTATTAATCTCATCAGTAGAAAAAGTCGCAAAAAACAGAAGAATTAGAATTACGAAGGTATTCTTGAAATTCAGATAAATCTTGTATAAATGATGAACTAATGTTGCTAGACGTGTTAATAAAATGTTGATTAAGAGAGTTGCTAATATCGAGAGCATTAACATGTGACATGCCCTCCACCTGTATCTCAGAAATGGATAACTGGGACTTAAGTGTCCTACCAACAAGCGTCCCGAGAGCATTCCACATTCCCATTATATCACTAGATTGAAGAATAACGGCTTAATATCTTCGCTTAGCAAAAAGGATTTCTTTATTTAGTTTATTTCTGTATTTGCGAAAGGATTGTAAGTTAGTAGCGTTACGAGATGAAATAAATTTATTAAAGAGTCGGTTATTGATATGAATTTTCTTCGAATGGAATTGGTCATCCAACATTTTATATTTTTTTTTGTTGGTAGAATACCTTTTAAGCGGAAATGATCTATCATAAATTGCAAATAATATAAGATAAAAAGAGTTATATGAGGATTCTAGAATCCTCATCAGAAATTCATGCCGAAAAATCATCGGAATCAAATTGAATATAAAAATTTTCTGGATAAGTTTGTGAAAAAAATACAGAATGTGCCGCACATTGTTAAAAATTTCCCCATGAGATTTTACTAAAACACGATGAAGATGCCGGAATTTCACCAAAATTTGGTACACTTGAAAATTCAAAAGTACCACTTATTGGTGAAAGTATGGTATTTTTTAAAAGATGGTTAAACACCGAACCACATTTTCGTTCCACCTCCTAGCCAATCACTTGAGGCGAGAGAAGTCACGTGTGGCAAACAGCTCTATTCGTTGCGATTTTTCACTGATATCCGCAAGTTTTTTTACGTGCCAATATCTCTCCAAAAATCCAACAAGCTCAGATCATTCCAATTTATTGGTTTATGTAAGATATTATTACCCTTCACAGGGATAACACAATTGCCAAATAATGGTCAACACAGAAAAGCCTCCGGGGCGAGATTTTTGTGAGTTTTTCGTGGGGGAATTTATTATACAATAATTTTTGCCACCCACGTATATTTAGCTCAAACTAGAGCTTTTTTTATATTTGGAGAAAAAGAGGCGCCGTCCTCATCCTGGATTCGAACCAGGGTCCCCGCATTGAGCACGCGGTGTCTTGACCTACTAGACGAATGAGGACAAGAACAAACGCATTTTTCTCCGTATATGAGGATGTAAGATATTATTACCCTTCACAGGGATAACACAATTGCCAAATATGGTCAACACAGAAAAGCCTCCGGGGCGAGATTTTTGTGAGTTTTCGTGGGGGAATTTATTATACAATAATTTTTGCCACCCACGTATTAATTACAGCTCAAACTAGAGCTTTTTTTATATTTGGAGAAAAAGCCATAGTTTGAGCTGTAATTAAAACGTGGGTGGCAAAAATTATAGTATAATTTATTGGTTTATGCTATGTGTATCCTTTATTTTTGATAAATTACAATGATTTATATAATAATTTATTATACAATAATTTTTGCCACCCACGTATTAATTATAGCTCAAACTAGAGCTTTATTCGTTTTGGAGAAAAAGAGACGCTTTCCCCATCCTGGATTCGAACCAGGGTCCCTCCGTTAATAATTTCTATGTCTATGACTTGTTGATGTTTTATCTCACTAATAGCTAACACGCTTATATTAGGCATAATACAAAACCTTTGCAATTTCACTTGGTTGCTATCGTTCTGTAATTAATAAAAATTATGTGTACTCTCTGTATATGAAATGGGGTAGATGTGGCTTCAATAGCAGCCGAGAAAAACAATGGGTACTCCTGCACTCCTCGATACGCCCTTGATAAGTAGCAAGTGAAAGGCAGGTTTTTATATTGTTATACAGTGTCCGGGAAATTTTGGCCATATTTGGTTCAACCTACAACAATATATTTGGTTCAAGCTGGAACCATGAATTTGGTTCAATGTTGCCTTATTCGTTATTGAAAGTATATCCATATTTTGGTTCAACATCCGGCCAAGTATTGGTAACATAGCTGGAGCAAAAATGTGGTGAAACGTAGTTCTTAACAATGGATGAAGCTGGCAAATCACCATATTTTGGTTCAACCCTGAACTATTATTTTTAACAGTGTAATCTAATAAACCCCTAGGATAGCAGGAAGATGTTAGAGGAAATGGAATGAGTATAGGCAGATGATCACTGATAGAATTTAAAAGAAGCCTAGGCGGACGATCAAAGTTAGCAGAGAAGTTAAGAAAATGTAAGTCAACAGTCGTAAAAAATTTTAATACGAGTTGCGAAATCAATGATATTTGCAAACAAACACGATTCAGCTAATGTTTTAAGTTTAATTGAATTACCCGAATGAGAAAGCAAATCAATATTAAAGTCTCCTACACATATCAAATTAATTCGGTTGCGTGTTGCATAGTTTAATAAGGCCTCAAGCTGATTAAAAAAACCAGACAAATCACCTGAAGGGAGTCTGTAGATGAGGGCAATATTGTAGATACCGAAGTCAAGGCAAATCATTTCACAGCAGCTATTAATACTACAAAAATCAGCGACACAAGAACAAAACATAGAGGATGAGTAGTACATCGCAACTCCTCCCCCTCTTTTTCCCTATGGATATATATATATATATAGCCAATATAGCCAGAATAACGTTCTTTAGGGGTCCATTATATCCTTCCGTCCTACGGCCAATACAGACTTTAATTGGGCGCTGCATAGAAGTGTATCCACTTTTTTGATAAAAAATGGTTAGTAGATTATAAATGTTTAGAATACGTTTTTACAAAAACTCATGGTTTTCTTCCATTTACTGACTTAGAATAATACTCAAACTTTGAAGTCTTAGATAAAATAATTCATTCATTCATTCGTGTTAGATAATAAACTGCATCACAATACAACATCTCCGATGACCAGAGTTTCAAAAACGATTTTTTAGCGTTCACGATTGTTTTGGAAATTTTCATTTTATGTCGTTTTAGGGACTTCCGTTATTGGATTGATATTTCCCCTAACTAGTTCATTTATGCCAGTTAAAAAACTCGGTTCTATCTGTATTTCAGGTATATCTCTGTTCATACTTTATGCCATACATTAGAACCACCATTATCTCTAATAGAGTGGAAAACACGATTTTTAATAAGCGAAATTCCAGATACTCCGGAAATCTAAATTAGGGTGCAAAGGAATTAAGATATCTAACCAAAAATAGGTTCGATTACATATTACTACATTTATGGAGGAAGGAAGTATTTTTATTAATTTAGATATTAAGTACTTTGGTGATTGTCTGATATGTTTTCATATATCCGACATAAAAAATGCATATATCCGGCATAAAAAAATGCGTATACATAACTTTGCGAATGTCCAATTTCTACTAATTTTGAGGTTTCCTTCCTAAAATTGAGGTACATTAGAAATCAGATGGAAGCATTTTTACCAAAAAGACTGGACGAGTGTCTTCGAAAAATACTACTCTAATCAAATAATATCAAGATATTATTTGAAAATAAAACATCATACTTTTTCCAAGAAAGTAGTAGGTGCAGTAGGTTATATCAATTCATTCGGTTTTAGGGTAAGCGAATTTCGGATAATAAGGTCCTACTGCGCTTTGTTCTTGCCTCACTTTATCACTTCGTTATTGCAATGACGGTTTTTTACGGTTCCTGTATTTTTCGATCTCTTTCTATCCGGGTCACTGAAAATAAAATCTCAAAATATATTAGATTATTTTGCAAACTTTTAATATCTTCTGAAATTGTTTAAACATAATTCATCCGAATTGTTTCTTTTTTTTTGTCATTAGGCTATATTATAATTTTCGACGAATTATTATCTTTCTTTCAAACCATTTCAAATCATTTCTTTCTTATATATTATTGCTATAAAAAATTGTATTTATGTTACGTTGTGATTATTATTATTGTTATTATCATTATTATGTATTATTGGTCCATACTTCTGTCGTCTGGACGACGTATTTCTATGTCTTTCACATCTTAGAAGTCTCCACCTCCTATCATGAGAGCCTTTTTGCTTTTGAATCAACGAGAAGGCTGCACTAATAATTTACATGTTCAAGTTTAACGATGCAGCGAGACGAATTCCTGCAGATTGAAAACTTTACGATGCACAGTATACTGTTTTCATTACTGTGAAAGCTACAGACATGTTTTTTCTCAGTAATTTCGTTCACTTACTGTGTACCTAAAGCGCTAGCATACTTACGTTAATTTTATACGGAAGAAGCACTTTCCCAGAGCCCTGAATTTAATAATAGAGGCCCCGAGCTTTTAGAAAATGGGGTTCTGTTCTTCTTTCGGAGAATAAAAACGGCAATTACTCACTGAGAATTTCTCATTTTGCTCATAAAACTTAAGAGATTGCTTCACGTGAGTTGCTCCCAAACTTTTCAATTAAATTATGGATTATAAAATTGTGTTTTATATATATATATTTCTTTGTCGATCGATCAAAAGATGTAACGATCCTCGAATTGCTTATTGGATTTCGTTTGGGCAGGAAGCGAGTAACTACCCATAAACATCCTCTTAAACATTTTGATTCGCATTAAAGGTTTACCTAACTATAATATCCAACATCACAATTAAATGCACTTATTATTAGCAGAGGCATAGCCAGGGGAGGTCTTGGGTATTGTAACCCCCATCGCAATGAAATTTTGTATATTTAACATAGGAATATATGAGTTGTAGCTCTGTAACCCCTCCCATTAAGCCTATAACCCTCCCTTATGAACTTTCTGCCTACGCCACTGATTATTAGTCAGTTTAAGTTACAGACGCAAAATATTTATGGTACTTCAAAGACTTGGCTCCCGCATCTCCCAAAATCACAAATATCAACATAAAATTGCGCTGAGTCGTACTAAAACATGCAAATCCTTTAAAAGATTCATATTTTTTGGCCAATAGGTGGTGCTACTTCTAGACAACCAAAAGTAGCAAGAAACGGCGCCACTCCATGCTCACCTGAAGTTCGTCTGTCGACTCTTGATGAAAGATAGCAATGCCTGTCTGAAATGCGCCCATGCGTTATATTCAACATTAAAGATACGCTTCATAATTTTGTTGCTACTATTTAATGAAGAAAGTGTTGTCAAATATGGGTCTGTTGATGCTATCAAAAATGAAGAAAATTATGTTATTAAAAATCAAAAATATTAATGTTTTCCAAAACTAAAGAAATTGATGACATCGAAGATTAATTTTAAAACTAATCTTGTCAACTATAGAAATCAGAACGAACAATAAGTGTTGTTGACGACAGCCACGATTAATTTATTTTTATAAATTAGTTTAAAGCCACTTCAAAATGTTCTTCTTAAATACTTTTTTGATTCTATCTTTCTGTGTGATTGTATTGTCAAAACAAAGATAGAAAATCATCGGAAATATATTAGAAAAACTTCAAACTTCTGAAGGCTCTAGAAAAAAGATAGTGTAAAGTTGATTGCGTTTCCTCGAGGTATAATACGAAGAGAGTTTTGTACTGTCGCGAGCAAAAACGAACAAAAATCTTAACAAAATAATTTTAACTAAAGAGCTTTAACTAAAAATTTTAATTAGAGAATTTTAACTAAACATTTTAGCTAAAGAATTTTAACTAAAAATTTTAGCCAAAGAATTTTAACTAAAAATGTTTAACTATAATGTAATTTTAAAGTCTTATTTTAATGTAATTTAATTTTATTACCATGTAAGTTTAGAAAACGTTGTTTTATATCACAACCACTCAACTTCAATAATACACTGACACCGGTCAACTACACTTGGGTATTTCAATACACTATTCGTTCAACAATACCCTAGTATTTCAATACTCTATTGGCTCAACAATAATCTGGTGTTTCAATACTAATCATCTAGTTCAATAACACTAACACGCAAGGTTTTTTTTTGTTTTGAAATGGAAATGTCTGCCGGAACAAATTTTTTCTGAAGACTACGAAAGTGACCTTAAAAAATCCGTATCACGTCAGGTTTCATCACAAATCACGAAATGTAAAAAAAAAGTACATTTTTAATGACATTGATACGTCATAACGTTTATAACGTATGAAAATGTTCTCTAGCGGAAAGGTATGCATGTGTAACGAATGTATATCCATAGGTGTAGAGTTATATGGGCCTGTAGGTCCCAAGCCCCTTCCAATAATTTAAAATAAATTGCAATTTTACATATACTCTAATGTAGATATGTTCAAAATATGCCCAACCCCATAATTTTGAAAACTCTACGCTGATGGACGTATTGATCGATGTCATTAAAAAATTACCCTTTTTTACATTTTCACATTTTCGTGATTTGTGAAAAAACCTGACGTGATACGAATTTTTCAATGTGACTTTCGTAATCCCTAGAGAAAATCCGTTCCGACACACCTCGTTTTTTCATAACAACAGGAAAAAAGTGAAAAATGTAGATTAACGTAATCCTTTGGTGTTTCACGAATACACTGACAGTTCTATAATATTCGGCTGTTTTGATAATATACGGGTAGATTAATAACAACATCGTTAAAATTTAAAAGATAATATCCGAAAACGAGTTGAATAAATGTGATTGATAAGAAAGCGTAATACTATTAATCAAAAATATATTTTGTCTTCATAATAATTTTAAAAATTCCAAGAGAAATATAGTCGTCAGGATTGTTATCAAAACGTTTATCATCTATTGTTATTTAAAGTTATTAAATATTGTCATCTAAAGTTATTGTTTATTGTTTTTGATTAAAATTGTTTGCTATCATAATAATTTTAATAATTCCAAGGGTGATAGTCGTCAGTATTGTTGTTAAAATTATCTTTATTATTTTTTGTTATTTAAAGTTTTATTTTGTTGCTGATTAAAATTATTTTTTATTACAAAAATGTAAAAAATTTAAAGGGAAATACGGCCATTAGTATGGAACTGGTATAAAGTATATATATGTGTGTGTGTGTGCGTGTGTGTGTGCGCGCGGGGGGGGGTAGTGAGGACAGATGGAGCAGAAAGCCAAGTATTCACGTGGAGAGCTTGAAATATTGAAGCGGCTTATAATCGGCTCTGGCTTTTCACAGTAACTTCTCCTACTATTTATTAAATAAATAATCACTTGCCGAGGAATCTATATGTGTGTATAATAGACTCTCGATTTTATTTGTTTGCATTTCATGGCAGAAAGGCAGATAAGAATATGCTGAGGCAAGGTCTGCCGTTTCCTGAGGAGTATAAACCTCCTTCGCTTAGGAAATAAAACCCCAGATAATGGATCTGTAAAAATGAAACTAAAAGTGTTAAGTACCTCTAGGAATTGCAGCCAAATGTGTAACATTTAAGCAGAACATAAACCCTCCATGAAATAATTAACAGGAATTACGATGTATCCGTACATTGAAAGTCCGTTAAACCACATGTGCCATAAAACAATGCGTACAAAATATCACAACATTGTGTGATTTTGATACTACAATACATCTACATATTAGATATATTTTGTGCATCTAGCAATTTTAATGATACATTTCATATTACAATTAATAATGTATATATATTATATATATATATATGTGAGATATAATAGGGAGAGACCTCCCCAACGAAATTCCTTCAGAGAAAATTTTGTCTGCTACATAAATAATTCATTAATTTGAAGACGATTGAATTTCGGTGTTTGCTGAATTAACATAAATTAATAGCATTTTATTCCAAAAACGATGGGAATTGAAAAGATCATCTTTAAATTTTGTGTAGATGAGTTAGTGGATTTTGTGTACTTGTTTATTCTGAACCATGGATGGAATTACCGTTTTGCCGCCCTTTCTACCCGTCTGCCCCGATTGTAGGAACATAAAAATCGTTACAGTAAATATATGCCAAAAAACTTTCGTATTGATAGTAAATGTGTTGAAAAACAAACTCATAAATTGAAACATAAACATTAAACAATATTAACTTACATTAAAATATTATTATTATTTTTTGGTATATAATAAGTCGACTTAAAATTTATTAAAATAGATTTTAATTTTAGCAAAAAATAAAAGTCTATTGAACACTGGCATTTAATGGGTGGCATGACGTTTATCTTTCTTCTCGGCAAAATAACTGATTTTATCATCGTACGATATTGATTTTGTTATATCACACTCAATACACAAAATTTTGCCGCCCTAGTCTATAACCTAACATAGACTATTGGGAAATACGTCTAGTTCTGAACTAGAGAATAAAGATTAAAATCGGAAAACTTAAAATAAATACTAATTCTATTGCTAACTCACTTTAAAATTTTGACCATATTTGAGAATTTATGAGCTTGAAAGGTTCCAAAGGATGCGTTAGTTTTAGAAGTAGGATTTTTCAGGTCACTAAATTTAATCGACTCTTTTAAATTCTGCTGTTAGTTATGAATGATATTCAAAATCAATCACCTTTGATGTGTGCGGTTCCTTCATTGGCAAATTTTGGCCATTTGTTTGGCAAATTTTGGCTTCGTTGGCAAAAATTGGCAAATAACCAACAAACTATTGTTCAAGAACAACCGCGATTAAATCTAACGAGCAGACCGTAATGATTGGAATTTCGAAAACGACCGACAAACCAAATTCCACCAATCACAGGCGGACGAAAAGATCAATCTGCTTTTCCAAAAAAAGAAGAAAAAAAAAGAAGGACCATGAATCTATTGGTCTGATCAAAGCCATTCGTCTTTGTCCCCCGTAAGACCAAGACATGGCCCTCATTTGTTATCAATAGGGAGCTTCGATCCAAAATGGCATCCGGGCGAGCGACAGTTGCGCTCCCCATACTACTATTTTCCCAAAGATCGGTCAATCAGATAAAACGTATTCGTCGGTCCGGACAAGTTTCTTTAAAGTTAACATTTTTTGACAAGCGTAACAAATGATGGGTGTTATCACCCCTTTTAATGCGACGTTGATAACAGTAAGGTTTTTGACAATATTGTATTTTTCAGGGTTCTCTTTATCTTTCCTCTTTTACTTCCTTCCGCCTTCTTTCTTTCAGTTGATATCAGCAACCCGGTAAGAGGACAGTAATGAATTTTTTTGAAAGCACAGAGAAAATTGTGGATTAATTGAAATTCAATAGTTTTTATTGCCGGATGGGCTCGTGTGCAGAGAACTTGATGTTGAAGATTAGGATCTCTTTTATAAATGGCTAGGAAGAAATTTTTCTTCAGTAAAAAAGCAGACATTTGTGAGCAAAATTTATTAAACTCTAGGTTTTTAAAAAGTTTTACCAAAGGCAGTAGAAACGATTCAAAGAAATTTAGTTTTAAATCTAAAAGAATAAAATCAAAATGTAAGAATCTGGAAATTTCCGTCTCGTATTTTATTCAACTGACACGAGTAAATAAAGATGACATATTTGTCTAGACAAATCAAATCAATTTAAGTCAAGAAAGATAGAAAATGCAAAGCAATGCACTCTTAAATACATATGTAACTCTTAAGCATATAACAAATAGTGAACTGAAAACTAAGTTAAATCAAAACCATGACAACCTTCAAATAAAACTTTAACTTCAAATAAATTTCTATGGTTGCTTTTTATCTTTACCGCAACTAGATATTTTCAATCAACGATCATGTGTGTGGCAAATGTGGAAAGAAAACAATAAATCAATTCAAGTTTTTATGAATAATTAGCCCGTAAAATACTGGAGATAATTTCACTAAAAGAAAAATAATTAATACAGAACTACTGAATATCTGCGTCCTAGATCCTGTGTTTGAAATAATAAAGCAAAAAAATAAAATAAAAAAAAATGCATTCCTGGCTAGGCCATGCACTCTAGAAGTAACCGAATAATGGTTTCAAATAAACCTTACGCAGTCACATGCAAAGAGAAAGATGGAATAAGAAATTAAAAAAGAAAGCAGAACGTAGGTAGAGATTAAAATCATGCTAAACGCCGAGGCAACTGGAAAACGTTTTTGAAGGTCCTGCGTCCTCTCCTGGCGACAAGAGAAGGAAAAGGTTGTATTTTAACAGTTTGCGAGTTTTACGGTCCAAAGACAGCAAGGGTTACGCTGGACCGGGGCATACCGTTTTCCAAAGCTTCCTTCCCTCTTAGGGCCTAGGGAGCCAACCCGCGAACTCTAGTGAGCAGTTTGTGGGTAAGTGTCCATTTTGAAGTACTGTTGGGAGTCGAATCCGGAGTAATGGTACGCTAGACGAAGACGTTACCCCTGTATCACAGAGGCGGCTTGTGAGGCAGGAGTTAAGCCAATTCACCAAACTACATTAACCTACGTATCGACTCAGTCAGTGGAATCGGTTTCTTGGCGAGTTTAGACCGTAAGGCAACTTATTTTGGTGAATTAGCCTAGTTCTGCTTCATTAAAATAGCGCCACGAGCTACCACTGCCGTACCACCGATATAACAGATGTTCTCGTTATACATTGCACTAGGGGTTGCTTGTGCCATTATTATTCAATTTTTTAACTCCATTGTGAACTTGACTCTTGATGAAGTTGGACGTTTAAATATTTTATCTCTCGGGTGAGGGGGGTGTTTACGTAAAATTATGTATTGCAGTTAATATAATATACACGATATGTAGTACTGTCTCTTCCCTTAGTCAAGATCAATGGCATCACCAGAGGCGGATTGATCAGCCAGTCCACCGTCCCCGGGCCGATGCGCCCTCATGGGCGATAGGAGTCGCGCCTCCGAATGGATAAGGGCCCGCACCCTCCAAAAATCCTAGGTCCGCGCCCTTTGAGAGGACTCAGTCCGCCCCTGGGCATCACTTCGGCGCTTCCATTGTTTTCTGTCTAGGTCATCGCTGGGCTTGACAAGAATCGCAAAGCCAGCCATAATCGTAGGAGCTTCTGCTCAACTCACAATGTTATATTTCTTGCAAGTACATTAAATTCAGATGCTGACATTCTAAATTTAATTTTGGGAAACCAGTAGACTGAAGAAGAAGAATTAAAAATAAAATTTTTGACGGCGATCCAAAAATTTAAGTTCGATGCATCGTTTAATACATTAAATGGGTCGAGCCACACTAAATCTAAAAATTACAGTAGATGGCCCCTCGATTCAGTGGCGGTTCCCAAGATGAAAGTTATTTAATATGCAGATGGAGTTGTGGAAACTTTCCAATATTTGAAAGTAAATCCTTTGAGGGTCTTTCGTTGAGATCATTCATTTCTACGAGAGAAAATGAGTTAATATCATGTTTTCCTTATATAGCTCTGTTATATTGATTGTTAGCGTCAACACCGAATATGCTTTGAAATCTATTAACTATCAAAACGAGATCAGAGATGTTTGTAAAGAAATATTTCTTTCGAAACCTACTTTCTTCTTGCTGTAGGACATATAAGTACCCCTCTACCCATGTTTACGAGAAAAATTAGCAGAAATACCGAATGAGGAAAAAGGCGCGATTTATCTTGATTTATCAAGAGTTTAATACCTATAAACAGCGCCGTAAGATCTTATCTATATCAAATGCGCACTTCCAGGGGAAACGTAAACTCTTTCCAACGTTCAGCAGAAAGATAAAAAGAAGAAATAGAACTGGGATATGGAAGTTGAGTTTTCTTAAGCTTTTCGCCTAAGGAGGAAATAATGCGACGTTGTTAGAAAAATGGTTGTCAGAATGGCAAAACATATAACGTCATTACGATTTAGGAAGACGTGTTCGTTATCAGAGCTGATTAAAGGCTTACAACCATATCGACAGTGTCTTTCGGAAGCTGATGTGATCATTAATGTCATCGATTGCTGTGATTAGAAACTGGAAAGAAGGATTTAGTTCCTATAAAAAATAAGTTTGAAGTGCAGACTGCTTAAGGCAGTAATGAGAATACAGAATTATTATTGCGTCATCACCCTTAAAACTTTCTCCAAATACCAGCGAAACATCTTCAAAATTTGGCAGAAAACGATGCTCAATTTCTTTATAAGTTCTTTCATGCTGTGGAACTTGTAGCAGGAAGATTACTGTTCAGTTTCAACATTAAAATAATTTTATCGAAATTGCTGAGTTTATCTGTTTTCCATTTTTGTCCTTCTGGACAATATGTAGCAATATATTAAGCAATATTGTCCAAAATGTATACATTCTGTCATAATTTTAGCAACGTTTGGAAAGAGTAATATGTTTCATCACATCGTTTGTTTTTAAATTGAAGGACGTATTTGTTAAATTTTAAAAAATGACGAAACGAATCGTGAAATACACAGGGAATGTTTATAGCAACGTTATTAACGTATCTACAATAATTTATGAATAAAAATCAACGCATTTTGTGCCAGCATATTGGTCGCCCTTCTTCGAAATTACACGAAACTAAAGTGTAAACAACCAGAGTGGTGTTTCAATTCACATGAGTTTAACAGAAAATCATAGTAATGACAACTTTGCACCTATATAAATGGTAAAACCACTCTGATTGTTGACACTTTAGCTTCGTGCAATCCCGAAGAAGGGCGACCAATTTGATCGCCCGAAACACATCGAGTTTTATTCATAAATGAGTGTAGATACGTTAGTAACGTTGTCATAAAAATTCCTTAAACGTAAGGCTGAATAAGTCAAAAAAAATTAAATAATTCTGATGAAAAAGTAAATTATGATTTTGCTAAACACGGCCGTGACAATTATTATGAAACTGGACACAAGATGAATTATTTTTAACTTTTTATTTATTACTATTTCATTTATTTAACGTTTATTTATTTATTTATTTATTTATTTATTTATTTATTTTATTTAATTTATTTATTTATTATATTTATTTAACATTTTAATTATATTATTTTATTTAACATTTTATTTATGATATTTTATTTAACGTTTATTATGATTATTTATTTAACTTTTATTTATGATTATTTTATTTAACGTTTTATTTATTTATTTTATTTAACGTTTTATTTATTTATTTTATTTAACGTTTTATTTAACGTTTTATTTATTTATTTATTTTATTTAACGTTTTATTTATTATTATTTCATTTAAGGCGTCTTTTATGTTCTTTAAATGCCTCTGCAGTATTTTTCCTTTGAATTGTTGAATAGGTTCTCGAATGAGTTCTGGCGAAAATACGCATAAGAAATCGTTTCTGATAAATGGACCTGACTGACACTGAAACGGAAAGGTCATAAAGGCTGACAAATTTGCACGAATGCGACGATTTCGCAATTTATAAGTAAAAAGGGTGCAGAATTTAAGTTTATTTCCCGTCCGAAAAAGTAATGGTGACATATTCCTTGAATAATATATATATCTAACGATCGATTTTATGCTTATGGGTACGGGTAGATTCTAATAAAATTTAGACAATATGTGTCTTTATTTCGTTTTAAGTCAGTATGTGTTACGTTCCAGCTTTGCCCAGCATATCTTCAATCAATCAAGTGTTCTCCTTTTCATTTTGTTTTTGCATTTTCCCTTTAAGTCTGTTTTTATTTGTTTATGTACATGACCTTTTAATACACTCTATAACAAAACAAAATCGACGCACCAAGAAGGAGTTGTCCGATTGTAATGAAATTTCGTATGCAAAGACATTTTGACCGAACATGCAAATGATTAAAATTTGGTGTCCAATGAATGAATAGCGGGAACTCCAGCGCATCGGAACTGCGCATTCAGCAGGTGTATATAAGGAGCGATTCTCAATATGTGGTCAAAATTTCTGTTGCATTTTGACTGCGGATATCTTACGTCGACTGTAACAATGCCTCGCCGAAAGATTCGTGCTCATTACGAGCATATGTCAGAGTTTGAAAGAGGCTGGTTGGACGAATCGAAGAATCGCTGGACATGTGGGTCGAAGCGATGCGGCGATTGGACGGTGCTGGCAAGAGTGGGTCAACAACGGCAGATGTCAGCGTCGGGACGGCAGCGGTCGACCTAGAGTTAAAACAGAACGGGAAGACAGAGCGATTGTCAGAGCAGCTGTCACAGCACCGGATTCGTCGTTATCAACTATCCAACGTGTGGCCCGCACACATGTGTCCAACATGACCCTCTGCAGACGACTGAGAGAGCGGAATTTACGCTCGCGCCGACCGTTACGCCGCTTACCTCTCACGCCTTTACACCGTCAAGTCCGATTACAGTGGTGCCGGGCTCGATCAACTTGGAACTGCGCTGACTGGGGACGTATAGTCTTTAGTGACGAGTCCCGTTTCCAACTGTGTCCTGACGACAACCGCAGACGTGTCTGGAGACGTCCAGGGCAGCGTGGGGATCCTGCCCTTACTATCGCACGCCACACATGCCCACAACAGGGCGTTATGGTCAGGGGGTGCCATCTCCTTTGATAGCCGGACCCCTTTGGTGGTCATTTCTGGCACACTTACAGCACAGCGGTACGTAGACGACATTCTACGACCGGTTGTGTTACCGTTCCTTTTGCGACACCCTGGACTTACGTTTCAACAAGACAATGCCCGGCCGCACACGGCACGTGTTGCTATGAATTGTCTTCAAGCTTGCCCAACACTTCCTTTGCAAGCTAGGTTTCCTGATCTCTCTCCCATAGAGCACATTTGGGACGCTATGGGAAGGCGATTGCAACCATCCCGGAATGTTGACGATTTAGCCCGACAGTTGGAGACAATTTGGCAAGAAATTTCGCAGGACACCATCCGGGATCTTTATCAGTCTATGCCACGCCGGGTGACAGCTTGCATCCAGGCCAGAGGTGGACCAACGCCTTATTGACTTCCTCCATTTAA
>QLNU02003225.1:42757456-42784045 GCA_006491805.2 Dysdera silvatica | reverse complement strand
TTTTATGGATTTCCATTGTTTATTTTAGCTCGATTCTGGCGCCGAAAACCATAACAAGTCGTCTGGCTTTTCTTTATCTACCCATGCTTACGTTGTACATATACACAGAATATATTTGCCAAACTGATATTTCCTGTAATAATACCTTAATATCAACACAATATGATTTAAGAACTATGTATTTCGATATGGCTGACGAGCACGCCATACATTTGTAACGGTCAAACTCTGCAATAAATCATTCAATTATTCTGAAATTTTAATCGTTTCTTTTTCTATGTATGTTCTTCAAATCCACCAATTTTTATCGCAATCGGACAACTCCTTCTTGGTGCGTCGATTTTTTTTGTTATAGAGTGTATTATCACTGAGTTGCCGTTTCGGATGATGAAGATGGGAATTTGTCAAGTTTAGTTGTCTTTTTTCCCCATCCTAATCCCGGCATCTGCATTTATGTTTTTAATAGTTATTATTTTAAGGTTTACTCTTGCTAATATCTCTAATTTATGTATCTTATATATTGTCTTCGGTTATTGCTAATGAATTTATTATACTTTTCCATATTCTGTATATATTAGATGTCTGGAAAATAAATTTGAATTTATTTATGAGAGGAATCTTGACTTAATTTCATAAGGGACCAGCGTAATATCAAAAGAGATAGTCAGATAAAACTGATATTGTTTAAATATACAGGGTGAATCAGAAATCATGGGCAAAACCGTAAGGGTGTGATAGTACCCATAACGACGAACAATATTATATATGGAACCTAGCGTCGCAAACCACTAACAGCGCCACTTCGAAAACTGTCCAGTGTGCGCAAGTATTTACAACCAGTGCATGAGAGGCACAAAATACAACTCAGGGCAGCTGATCTCGCGCATAGGCGATCTAGTGCATCGCATCTTGTGCTTCTCATGTACTGGTTGTAAATACTTGCGCATGCTGGGCAGTTTCTGAACTGGCGCTGTGACTGGTTTGCCACCCTAGTTTCCATATCTAATATTGTTTGTCTTGATGGTATTATCACCTCTTAAAATTTTGCCCATGAGTTCTAATTTACCCTATATTTTCATTCTCGTTTTCTACTTGATATTAAGCTTTAATTTGAAATACTATGGGTCAACAAATAATTGGCATTTAGAGCTAAATGATGAAAATGCAGCTCGGTAATTTTAAACTATAACTTACCTTTAACAAGTTATCTTTAAACTATAACTTATCTTTAAGCTATAGATTATCTTTAAGCTATAGATTATCTTTAAACTATAACTTACCTTTAAGCTATAGATTATCTTTAAACTATAAATTATTTTTAGACTATAAATTATGTTGAATATAAATATTTGAAAGTATTATTAATTGTGATCATATATGAGGAGCTCGGTATCAAAGACGGACAACTGCATTTGTTTCGAAATTGAGTTGTTGATGCATTCCCATAGAATCGTTGATGCTGAATTCAAATCCGAAGCCCTTAGTTCCAAAAACGGCCAGAACATGAATAAAATCACATTCAAAGATGTGCTTGGACTATTGGTGCAGTTAACAGTAAGTTCAGTTTTAAAGCTCTCCTGAAAAAATGCAAAACATATTTGTCCGTTTTTGTTACCAAACTCCTCATATTTTATGCGCGGTATTGCTGTCCTGATAAGTACAGAATGACGTCGTCAGTGTCTGCGCACACAAAGAACAGCGTTCTGGAGAATTCGAATAAATGAAAAAGATAATAATATAGCACATATACGTATTACCGATATATTAAAATATTATACACCTTTCCTAATATTTAGATTATATATAATACGGTAAATTCGCTTAATAAGGTCGTTCTAACTGACAATTATTTTAACTGAACCACGGTATTTTGCGGTTGGGGCAAATATTCCGTAGAATTTCACATGTTTCCAGAGTACTGCCCTTTTCTGTTCCACGGCGCGTTTATTTCAGTCTGTTTTTTTCCGCTTGAAAGTCATTAATGGAAGAGTTTACTGCAGTGCCTACCATCATCATCACCACCAACAACCATTATGAATACACTGTAGGATGGAAATCCATCTGTTAACATACATGCAGGATTTTTTTTTCATTTTTGGGTTTTACGGCGCAAGAATAGCGAGGATTATTTCACTACGGTTCCCGGAGAATTATAGCAAGGGCATGTCGCTACGCTTTTCCGGCGAATTGTAGGGGGGGCTATGTCGCGACGGTTTCCCGGAGAATTGTAGCGAGGGCTATGTCATTACGGTTTCCCAGCGAATTGTAGCGAGAGATATGTCGCTATGCTTTTCCCGGGAACCTAAACTTCTTTTGGTGTAGAAGACTAGCCTCCAGTGCGCACTTGCAGTGCGCCGTTATCCCGGGTTCGACGCCTTCTAAACTATGCCGAAGAAAAGGTTTGCCAACGGATTGTTCCCCTGCAGCGAGCAGATAGTCGGTAAGCCTCTTCTTTGGCACAGTTGAGAAGGTGTCGAACCTGGGATAACGGCGCACTAGGCGATTGCGTTACCAGTGCAGGACTTCCTTTATACTTGCATGTGTAAGCCCTGCACTGGTAACGCGTTTGCCTAGTGCATCGTTGTTCCGGGTTCCACAATCTCTTAACTTTTCCAAAGGCTTACCAACTGATTGCTCACTGTACAAGGTGCATACTGGTCTTCTACACTAAAAGAACAAAAGCCCTGCGGTGGCGCAGTGTGGTAACGCCTTCTCCAAGTGCGCCGCTAATCCGGGTTCCCCCGTGCAATAAAGAACGCTTACTCAGCAGAGATCTCGTAAAAGATCGCACTGCTCACTGTAGTCCGGGGTTTGGTTTCCCAGGCCTTAAGAGATTCGGAAAACAGTAGGTCCCGGCGCAGCATGACCATTGTAGTCTTTGAGCCGTAAAACCAAAAAACAAACAAACAATAAAAGAATAAAAGAAGAAAAAAAGAAACGCAGAGGTTTTGGCCTTAAACTCGCTACGCTGGCCGGACGTGCTGGCAAATTGGACCTACAGTTTTAAGAAGGGTCCTGCAATATGGCGTTTATTTTTCCCTGTTGCGTTACTCAGCTGAGGGGTAGGACCCTCGTCTTTGCTACTTCAAAACTTAAAAGGTCAAATCATTATTTTAAACAAGAGAGGGTTGCGAGACATATGTATAGTAGCAATAGTACTTATACTTTACGTATATTACATATACTATCAATATAAACCTATGTATTATATACGTATTTGTTTTCATCGATATTACCAAAGTCATAGAATAAATGAACAATTGTATTGAACCCTAATATTATCCTTTCTTTTCTGTTTCTACTAAATTTATATCTTTAAGTTAATTATTGTATTACAATTAAGGTTTAAATAATTTATATTTGTGCCAAATTTTTTACCCAATTCTAAATGTTCAGTGTATTGCTTAATTTGTGTTAAAATTGAATTACCACCTAATAATATTTAATCATCTATGTATATAATGAAATACAACGCACCATCTGTTCGTATTTTTCGGCACCAGCTGGCGTAAGGACAATTTTGTGTTTTGAACTTCAGTTTTCCGAGGAATGAGGCCCCTGTTGCCAGGGAATCAAACCTTGGATCAAGATGGGCAGAAGAATGTCACATGTTCCACGATATCCTTAGAAATCCAGCCAGTCAATGGTACAATAAAGGAATGCGTTATTAATGTGCCACTGGAGCAGTATAGTCCAGATACTCTTGCGCCATAGAAATCCAAACACACAAACAATATTCCATTATAGGGCTGAAACACAAGGCAATGGATACGAGGAAAAGCGTTTCGCATGTAAATATTTCTGTTTAGTTTCATGATTTTCACACGTTCGCACATTCAAAACATAACTAATATTACTTAAAATGTGTTTATTGTTTTGAATATGTTAAGCCTTCACATTTCATATAGGTTAAGCTTTCAGCGAAGAAATGTCAATTCTTCGTTGCGTAGGTTAATCCTTTTTTTTTCCTTTTGCACTTGCTATTGTAAAGCTACTGCATGATATATCGCTGAAAATGCGCAGTTCCGCTCAATGCACAAATATTGAAATTGCTTGGAATATAAAGTATTATTTTGCGCTTCTTCCCATGTTTGAACTAATTTGGTATTCCAGTGCATATTTTGTACGAATAGCATAAATATTTATGATCACCTTGCCTCATCCTCTTTGCTATCCGATATTCTTCGAATTTGGTTGTTATATTCCTGTGTATTTTTATGAGGCAAAGAATAGCAAAATACACACAACGTCGGAACCTACCATTTTCCGAGAAATCCTCTACACAAGAGATCCAAATCTTAGACAACGGCGGGTAGAAAAACGGCCAAAGTTCCACATTAGGAGCTCGACCCGAGTTAAAGGTGTGCTGGACGAATGCGCTACCACTGCTATGCAAATTGAGGAAGTAGGCTTGCAGTTTTTTCGAGGAATTCGAAAATAGACTATCACACCTAAAGCTAGGTTTACATTGGGCCACTTCTTCTCGCGCTGCTGCATTTACACCCCAAAATACTTTTGTGGAAGCATCAAAGGCTGTGTAGATTGCCGCTTCGTACGTGCTTCTGGTAATGGAGGACGTAGAATTAGTCGCAGCTTCAGCTCTCTGCACAGGTCTGTAGCCAGGATGAAGGAACAACTAGAGCAAGGTAAAGACATGTGGGGCAAGAGCACCTTAGGAGTTTGCTATATAGATAGCTCTATGGGGCAACTGGGGTCACACACCTGTCCCGGCTTGGCAACAGGCCTGGCTGTGCAATTGAGCGAGAGAGCAGAATGTAAACATTCACCATTCACTGGTGCTCCCGCTGCCGGTCCTTTGACTTCCGCACAAAAACAGCCAACGAAGGGAGCGGCCAATGGCAGGGGCATGGTCAGCGCGGGTGACATGTTTATATACTCGAGCTGCCCACTTTCATGCTCACTTCCCTGCTCACTGCCAGGAAAGTGGGCTGAATGTAAACGAGGCTTTAGATTACAGTGAACAGTCAGTCGGTAACTGCAGAGTTTTTTTGGAACCTTTGGGCTCGAGCACGAATTAACAGTAGGCTAGGAGAGTATACTACAGTTCAGCCACTGCAGTGCCTATATTTCTCCTGGTCTTGCCAGCTGATCTTTACATTTTGTTTAATGCATGTCAGAGCAATAATTGGTATCCCGATGTGGCTTTATTATCGATCAAAAGATATTTTTTTATCGTGAGTTTCGCCATATCGAAATATCGACCATGCCCCTGCCATTCACGAAAAAGAGGACTTTCTTAATATAGTTTACAATATGATCAATATTAGAAAATAGAAAAATAATAACATTGGATAGAAGAAACCGAGAACAGCATGTTAAGTGATCTTAAATACTTACTTTTCTCACGTAAAAACAGGGAAGGGGAGCAGATATGCATCTCCTCACGGAGAATAGCAAAGTTCTACTTTTTATTACTCATTTATTGTTTGTTTGTTTGTGGTTTTACGGTTCAAGAACTATAGTGGTCATGCAGCCCTGGGACCTACAGTTTTCCGAGGAATCCGAACCTCTTGGACCTACAGTTTTCCGAGGAATCTGAACCTCTTAAGGCCTAGTGAACCAAACCCATGACTGCAGTGAGCCGTGAGATCTTTATGAGATCCCTGCGTAAGCGTTTTCTGCACTGATAGAGGCCGAATCCGGGTTAATGGCTCATTTGGTGAACGTGTAACCACACTGCGCCACCGCAGGTACCCTTACTCATTTGAGTTCGATAACAAATTCCATAGAGAAGATTTAAATTAGTTTTCAAGAATTCCGCCCCAATTCTACTTCCGATGAAATTTTCTGCATTCAATCTTTATCCGAGAAACTACGTCAGTTTCTCAAACACACACGCAATACATTACTTCCAAGTTTTCTGTACCGAAAAAGAACGATTATCAACTTACTGTGGTCCGGGGGTTGGTTCCCTAGGCTTTAATCCGTTCGTATGCTTCGAAAAACCGTAGATTCCGGCGCAGCACGACTTGCTGCCCTGGCGATGTAAAACTCAAACAAATAAACAAATTCCAAATTTTTCATCATTTACAGCTAGATGGTATAGAAACCAAAAGTGATATTGAAACGTGCAAGTACAATAGAACCTATCTAAAGTGGCCACCTTTGGAATTGGAGCGCGAGAGTTACCATAGAGAGATGGTCAGTATACAAGACAAACTTTGGTATGGGAAAGACTAAGTCCCTACCAGTTCTCTCTTATAAAAAACTGGTCACTTTATGCAGGTGGTCAATTTATAAAGGTGGTCGCTTTATCAGATCCCACTGTAAATAGGTCCCTCTCATTTATATACTTGTTTTCTTAATTGAATATAAGATGCTAAATATATAAGATATAGGAACTTCTTAAAATTCAAATCCCAATGCTAGTCGTTTAGTCTTATTTGTGCGTTTACGACGTAAGGGCAATAAAGCTTATGCTGCGCCGGGACTTATAGTCTACCGAGGAATCCGAACGTCTGTGATCAAGAAAATCAAACCCCGGGCTACAGCGGGTAAGAAAAGCGACACAGGTTCTTCGGTAACATTGGGAGTCAAACCCAGGTTTAATGACACGGTAAACGCATAAGTGGCCACTATGCCACCATACGGCAATGAACCTACTTTTCGTCAAGGAATCCGAACCTAGTAAGGGTTCAGGAAATAGCTCCTGGACAACAACTATGAGAAGGTCTGCCTGCCTGCCTGCCTGTCTGTCTTGTTTGGAGTTGAATCCAGATTAACAACACACTAGGTAAACGCATTACCAATGCGTCATTACAGGGCCCAGGGTAAAGCAAACTTTCTTTGAACCATTTTCAGTTTCTTTCTAACGCTTCTAACTTGCAGTTTCATAAACTTCACGTTAAAATACCTACTTTTCACAGAAGGAAAGCGGATTTATTTCTAATCCCAGCCATTTATACAGAGATTCTCGAAACTTGAATTTCTGTGCGCAGTAACCCATCGAGCAATAAATCTTATCGAACTTCAATTAATTGCCTTTTGATTCCGTGTTTTAAAAAGATATTCATTATTGCTCTCTCTTGTTAGGTTGTCTATATCAACTGGGAAGAAAAAAGGAGGAAGGAAGAAAAAAAAAGAAGAGAGCACATTGGATGATACGATATTGTCAAAACCTCACTATTATCAACATCGCATTAGAGGGATAGATAACGCCTAATCGTTTGTTACACTTGCCAAAAATTGTTAACTTTAAAGAAAGCTGTCGCGACCTATGGCTGCGTTTATCAGATTGACCGATCGTTGGGAAAATAGTAGTATAGAGTCTCTTGACGCTCGTTCGGACGCCATTTTGGATCGAAGCTCCCTATTGATAACGAATGAGGGCCATGTCTTAGTCTTACGGAGGACAAAGATGAATGGCTCTGATCAGACTGTAGATCCATGCTCCTCTTTTTTTTTTACTTTTCTGGTAAAACAGATCGATCTTTTCGCCCGCCTACTTTAAAACTGGTTGAACTCGGTTTGTTGGTCGTTTTTAAAATTCCAATCGTCATGGTCTACTCGTTAGATTCCATATCAGTTCGTCTTGAACGATGATTCGTTTATAACATTCTAATTTACCTCTTGGTGTCCTTTGAAGAGGGAAACATACATCTAAAAATTGATTAATTTTGCACTGGGAAACCATTTCAAACAAATCAACTTGATAAATAAAGTAGGCATAATTGAAAAGGTAATTTAGAATGTATCGTGTTTTTCAAACTTCCACTAAAGAAAAAGAAGTCTGTCTGTACAAGCTTATGAATTCTTAAATTTAAGCAAAACAATTTTCAGGCAATCAACTGCGTAGAAAAACGATTTTTACTGCTCAGAAACTTTACGTTTCGATTCGAGCTGTGCGAATCATCATCAGAAGAACTGAATAATATGTAGAAATTGAAAAATTTCCGAATATACGTAACATGGGGGAAACGGTATTTACCTATATTTAAATCAATTATTATAAAACTTGTAGAGATGGAATTTAAAGCCAAAACAGAAGAAAATGAAATATAAAAATAAGCAGAGATTTACTCGTTACAATTTTGTTAGAATGGGTAGCCAAGCAACAGGAATGGTTTTTGCATCGTCTCTATTAAAATTATTAGGATACTTAAAGATTACTATGTCTTCCCTGTATAATCTAGGCGAAAAGAAAAAAAAACCAGTCAAATTCTTAAATATGCTACCTAAAATAAACATGTTAATAGAAAAACATTAATTTTCTTTTAAAATCTTGAAGTTTTCAATTCTCTATTGTCCAAACCTGATAGAAACCATATTAACCTGTTAACCGGGGAATAAAATTTTGTGAAACTCGTTTCACACTGGGGACTTTTTTTCACAGTGATAAGTAATGTCATCACACCATCACGCTAGGATTAAATATATAAGAACTACATAAAACGTAATGCGTTCAACATAATACGGTTAATTTTAATGACGAAAAATGTCGTCATTCGCATTTTGGTAGTCTTCCGGGCATGACGAAAAATGTCGTCATACCCAGTTAACAGGTTAACCGTTATTCCCGCATTCCTTTGTTATAGGAGTTAGCATTTACTGTTCAGTCTCATCCGGTAAAGCGAATGATTAGAGGCCTTGGGGCCGAAACGACCTCAACCTATTCTCAAACTTTAAATGGGTGAGAAGTCCGGCTTGCATGACTGAAGCCCGGACGTTTCGGATGTGAGCGCCCAGTGGGCCACTTTTGGTAAGCAGAACTGGCGCTGTGGGATGAACCAAACGCCGGGTTACGGCGCCCGATGCGAGACCTCCATCAGCCTGATTTTTATATACTGAGCAAATGAACGCAAAGTAATAAGTCATCGTCCGTATATAAATACACTTAATAATGTTAACACATCCGAATACCATGCAGAAGTTCCGGAGTTGAATCCAAATGTTAACGAACGTTTTCAAATGGTCAGTGATGGATTTATTTTCATTGGCGAGAGTGCTTCCATTTCCCCGGAGTTCTCTGAATCAAGGTATGGCACGATCTTAACACCAACAAGGCGTTGCAGTGGTAACGTGTTAGACTAGAGTGTCGTAAACCCTGGTTCGAATCTCAATAGTGTCAAAACAGAACTCTTACTGACAAACTGCTCGCCGTAGTCCGTTGTTTTTTTTCTAGGCTTAGAGAGGTTCGGATTCGTCCGACGACTGTATGTCCCGCGTAACATGACCTTTGCTGTCCTTGCACTGTAAAGCAGACATATTTGTGGAGAAAGAATTCTACAACATGAAGTTTTCTGACAAATCAGTTGACAGTACTTATCAAGGGTTCTAAGATGGCGTCATGATCACGCGTTTGGGTACCATTTGAATATTCCGGGGATGATTCCAACAGGCAACTAACGCTCTCCGGTTCTTCCTACCTATCCATAATTAGTGGCCTTAGCTATAATTATCATGAATGGCTTTAGCTATATACTATGACCTTAGCTATAATTACTATGGCCTTAGCTATAATTATTACAACCTTAGATACAATTACTATGATCATAGCTATAATTACTATGATCTTAGCTATAATTATTATGACCGTAGTTATAATTACTGACTTTTGCTAGAATTATTATGACACCTATAATTCTATGACATTAGCTATAACTACTCAATAAAACATGAACATTCAACATGAAATTAGACTTGAAGCAATTTTCGAAATGTAATACGTTTATAGACAATTAAAATAATTGAGAATCGAGTCAGAGTTTTTGTAGATAGTATGTTTCTCTGAGTCTTAATACAGGGGTGTTGTTTCCTCAGAATCAGAATTTTACGTCGGAATTTATGAAATTGACAAAATATTAAAAACAATGTCATGAAGGAAGCTTTAGTCACTTACAGAAGTAATGTCCAACTGAATTACTGTCATTGGATTAAAACACATTCAGAAATATATTTTTTTTTATAAATACGGTTTTTTATCGAATCCATGTACAATGGTACCTAGTAAAGTGGCCTCCTTGGTAAATTGACAACCTGAATAAATTGACTAGCTTTTTTAAAAGAGAATTGGTATTGACTTAATAATGCCTATGGCAAAGCCTGTCGTGTACAGTGACCACCTATCTATGGTAACTATTTGTCCAGTTTCGAATGTGGTCACTTTAGGCAGGCTGTACTGTAATTAGTTGCGATCCGCCCATTTATTTTATTTAATACAGTTCTATTTAAAAGATTCTGCTTTCTAATGTTGTGGACTAATCAATTATCATTCTTTTTCGCTGCCTGCATCAATTTCATTAGGATAAGCAAATTAATTCTCTTTCCAACTTACGCTCATTGCCGCAATTAGCTTTGAGATCTGGAAGAGTCTGCAGTGCCACTAATCTTCCATTGCATTCCTAGTCGCTCAGATCTTTTACTGATTCAGAATTTCTTTGAGGAGCATTTATAACCTCAATCCTTCCCTAATTACTCTTATAAACATATTTACATGAACAACTAATACAAATCGAAATAGTTAAAAGATCGTATTTCCAGACATTTATATTTTACCCATCATGAACATTTAATAAACTATTGTCGACAGCGCTGACTTAAGACGTTTTGCGGTCTTCGAAACAGATTACAATAGTATATATCTATTGATACAGATTCTATTGTAATCTAACATAGATATTGTAATCTAACATAGATATTGTAATCTAACATAGATATTGTAATCTAACATAGATATTGTAATCTAACATAGATATTGTAATCTAACATAGATATTGTAATCCAACATAGATATTGTAATCTAACATAGATATTGTAATCTAACAGATTACAATAGTATATATAATCGGTCTTCGAAAAAGATTACAACAATAGTAGAGTCTCAATAACCGAAAATCCTATTAATCGGAATTTTTTTTCGAGTCGGCTGCAATGGACTGGCAAGATGTAAATAAGCAGCATGATATGCATTGCCATCTAATTGAAATTTCCCATAAGGGAAGGGGAAATTTTCCGTCGCCCCTCCATCGTCTATTACGAACACACACCCATCAAATAAGTATAGCTTACAGTAAATTTTGTAGTTGAAATTTTATGTAATCGGGGAATTTTTGAATCCCAAAAGGTCTCGGTTCCAATTATTTCGTATTAACTAGAGAATCTTATATACTGTTACGTGAAGGAATGGGTGTAAGCCGTGGAGGGTCGTGACCAGAGCCGTAGCCAGGCTTCAGCTATAGGAGCTTAGCCCCCCTAAAATTCCAGACAGTCCCCCCCTTGGAAAATAGCTTTTCTCAAAAATCAAATATTGTAAAATTTCATTTCAATTTCTTTTTGTACGAAATATCCCAGATAGCAAACTGAGGTCAGCTGGACATTCTGACGACGTCTTTTCAGGATGATGGAACGTGTGATAGACGTGCGAAAAAAGTGCCGCTAACGTCCTCAGAACGTCCAAATGTCCGGGGACGGGACATCCCCAGGACGATAATGGATAACTCTAGGACATTATGTGGATTTACATGGCAGTTTTTTGTGGTTATATATATGACCACAAAAAACATATGATATATATAATACACAGAATGTCCTAGCTCATAATTGTGTTTTTCAGCACATACGCAGGCTGTTATTAATATGAAACGTTTGTTTTGGAAATTCTTTATAGATTTTTATAACGTTTAATTATTATATGTTTTTAATGATTATGAAGTAAACCCATTGTTAGAACAGTTTACAAATCCGAATTTCTAACTAATGAAATGCTTTCTTCAATTTTTCTGCTCATTTACTTTTCTTTTTTAATCTACAGCAGTGGCATTGTGGGATTTCAAGTAGTAGGTCATCCGCCACCCCCCGAATAAAACTATATCAATCAATATTCATATTATATTATTTGTTAATTTAGATATAATTTTAATTAGCAAACATTTCATATTATATTGTTTGCTAATTAAAATCATATATAATAAAACGTCATTTTTATAATCTTGTTAGAGACGAAAATAAATTTTAAAATTGAAATACGGCAGACACACTATCCTGCGACTCATTACGATATAATGACGAATTACCAAGACTCCAACAGTTCTATAATTACGAAATCAGAAAGGGAAATGTTCAACATAACGTTTCCGCAGTGAGTATATTTGCTCAGCTAATCTTTATTTAATAAAAAATACTTCTTGCTTATTTTTATTCCAATTACACCTTGATGCTTCACGTATTACTGAATTACACACAGCAGTAGCTAGACCTCTTTGCGGTCAGAGAAAGAAAAGAATTTTCTCTTAGCCACTGACGTAGGGATCATGAATAAATATTATAAAAAACTATATATAGAACTAAAATATTATACAATACCGTTAAAGTGGATCCTCTACCCGTATAAAAAATTATACTAACGCGACAAAAAATGCATACCGCTTTTAAGGTTCGGAGGCACGAACGGAAGGGATAGATAAAGCAACTGATGCCACAATTACTCCCATAAAAAGCACTTAATACCCTGTTGCCAAACCAGGTATAAAAGTATATACACACAAATAAATACAGTACAACCTCTGAATAACTGTTAACGTTGCCGGGTTGCGATTCCGGTTTTATAGGATGACCCAAACACGGACGTGAATAGGACATCACCGGGATGCATTCTATAACGATGTCCTCCGCGTCTCAGAAATGACGTCCTGAGGTGCCTAAAGCGTCACGGCATCTCAGGACCGGCCGGGACGTTCAGGAGGTTTAGGACACCTTCGCTTTTATGACGGCAGGTATTCTTTGACGTTGAGACATCAAGAAAATAGCTCTACGGTATATCTTGTGTACCATTTTTACAGAGATTTGAGTCATCGTATGCTTATAATAAGGATGGGCTAAATTATAGAAGGTATATATATGTTTATGGTTTTAATGTAAAATTTACGTTAGGAAATTTATTTTCATGGCGTTAAATATATTAGTCAGCTTATATGTTTAACATTATTAAATATATTAATAAAACGCATAAAAAAATTTAAGAATTTTAAGCTCCCTCTGTAGCTTTCTGAGTCCCCTTGTAATTTTCGCAGCCCCTTGTAGCAAGCGTGTAACTACGGGCCTTGTCATGACTCTTCCCCCCCGCCCCCCACGGGTTGAGAAATGACTTAAATTTTTGCCATAGTTCCCATATCAAGAAACGAAATTCAATACTATATATTATCATTCGGTCGTAATACATCTCCTTTAAAACCTTGGCTAAGCTTATTTATAAAGGATAGGTAAAAAAAAAAAAGGTTTACAATGAATTGAAAACTAAAAATAGGCTTAAGTAAGATGTTACACCATGTGAAGCGAAATGGTAAATTATTCGATAATTAATGGTAAGAGATATTCCAAAAGAATCTTGACCATTGTCGACCACTCAGAGCACTATAAAACAGGAGACATCAGTAGTAAATAAAAGTTTTGCCTCTTTGGTCATCGATTGAAGACAAGCGTTTAGGTTTGTCTATTGAAAATGGCTGGGTATTTCATCGGGGAAGCCATAAATATAAAACTCGCTTTTCTAACCCATAATTTAATCGTAAAATTGCTGAAGCAATCTGTTAAATTTCATGACTGAAATGGAAATCCCTGGATGAATAATTGCCATTCTTATTTTTCGAAAAGAGAACAAAACGTAGTATTCTAATTAAAGCTGGGATTTCTATTATTAAAGTTAGAACCCTGGAGAAGGACCTTGTCCGTATAAAATTAATTTAAGCATTCCTGCTTTTCATGTGCAATAAGCAACCGAAATTACTAAGCAGAAACATGCTTGTAGCTTTCTCGGTAATGCAAATTCTATGCCGTACATCACGGAGTTTTCAATCTACGGGAAGCCGCATCGGTGAATACAGCAAACATGAATATCTGAATTATTAGTGTGCAATTCTCATTGATTTAAAAGCGAAAAGACCTTTGGAAAGAGACTGGGAATTTGAGAGATGGAAATGGCATGGAAATATATTTCTGAAATGCCATGAATTGCTAAAATATAATATGATTAAAATACAGGACTGCCGAGAATTATTATAGAGTTTTAACAATAAAATTTTTACTCAGATTAAATTTAAATACTTTTGAGTTATTAACTACTTGGCCTAAGTTATTTCACACCATACGTTGATTTTAATTTGTAAATAAAATAAGTACGAGGGTGAATCAGAAAGTCTTCGCCCCTATTTTTTTGTAAACGGTTGTAAATGCGAAGTCAACATATCATTCCCAGCGGAGGACATTTCTTGGACCGGCCCGGCCTTATCTGCTGGTAGCTCCGCGGCACGGCGCCACTGTCAGTTGTTGAAGATGGCGGTTGTGCTTCACACGTCCACGGTGTACGAGCAACGAAGCGTGATTCGTTTTCTATGGAGCAAGGAACGAACGCCCATCGAAATCCACAGGGAAATGCAGCTCACGTATGGTGAAAAGTGTCTCGCTTTGAGAAGTGTGAGGTGGTGATATTGTGAGTTCGCAAAAGGCCGTGAAGACTTGCATGACAATGAGCGTTCGGAGAGGCCGCGTTCATCGATGACTGACGACAACATTTCCCACGTGGATGCAATAGTGAAAGCGGATCGGCGTGCGCACCTCAAGAACATTTCCCTGGAGCTTGGCATTTGGTATGGGAATGTTTACGACATCGTTCACTGTTCCTTAGGGTACTGAAGTGTTTCATGTCGGTGGGTGCCAAGGCAGTTGGACGACATGCTAAAAGGCAAGCGAAGGATTGCTTCACTGAATCATCTACAACGGTATGCCGAGGACGGTGGAAGTTTCCTGGACAGTAATGTTACTGGCGATAAAACGCAGATACTGCATTTCATGCCGGAACCAAAGCAGCAGAGCATGGTGTGGAAACATCTGGGTTCGCCTCTGACAAAAAATTCCGTTCAGTGCCATCTGTTGGGAAAGTGATGTTAACGGTCTTCTGGGATCGCCCTGAACCGATCCTGCTGGATTTCATGCCACGTGAAACCATCAATGCCGACAGTTATTGTTCCACACTGTCACGTCTGACATCATGCGAAAGCGCTGAGGGATCCTCAATGTGGACAACATGGTTATCCTCCACAACAATGCGAGGCCACATGTGACAATCAGAACCGCCGACAAGCTCCGGTCATTTCACTGGGAGAGTCTGGACCACCCACCATACAGTCCGGACCTCGCCCCTAGTGATTTCCACGTTTTCGGTCCGCTGAAGAAGTTCCTGGCAGGACAGCGATTCACGTGCAACGATGAAGCCAAGACAGCAGTCCGACGGTGGTTCCACAGTCAGCCGGACGAATTCTACCACAGGGGCATCTCAAATTTAGTGCTGCGATGGGACAAATGTCTGAACCGGTGTGGGGACTATGTGGAAAAATAGTGTAAGGTACGTAGAATAGTACGTATATTTGTAATTACCTGTATGTACCTTATTTTGGCTAATAAAAAATAGGGGCAAAGACTTTCTGATTCGCCCTCGTATGTAGTATTTTAATCCCATGAATATATACCACTGGATAGCTTGTATTACAACTAAATTCTATAACGCAATAAAGAGATACTTTTGCTGAGGATCCAAAAGTTTTTGAAGGTTTTAAGGTGCCTACATGGAAGAAATTAAAGGAATTATCCAAATATTGCAAAGCTACATCGCGTGATAAGATAAAAAAGGAAGTTCTCCTGAAGGGAGGATAAATGAAGTTCTTTAAATTATTACGCCGCTAAATTAAGAACACAAATTTGAACTTTTCATCTTCCTTTTTATTCAAATTATTTTCAAGGCTTTGGAATATTTATCTTTCATTTGTCATTTTCTTCTTTTCAAAAGCTGCGGAGAAATAGACTTAAATCATAATTTTCTGTATTTTCCTTTTTCTTCTTTGGCATTACAACACTCAAAGTACCTTGGTCTTTGTTAAATTCAAAGTATTCTTTTATATTTAGTACTATGTGCAGGAAAAACTGTGGGCGATGAATGCTTATTTTCATGAATACAAAAAGAAACAAATCCGATTATTCAAAAGTTGCACTTTACAAAAGAAATAAAAATATTATTAGGAAATATATTGGAGATTAAAACTAATAAAAAAACACGGAAAATAAAATTCAAACACAAAATGTTAGCATCAAAAAAATGACACCAGCCAGATAATGAATTGAGGTACATGGCGTCTTTCAGCTGCTAATGGGACCAAAATTAAGAAGATTTATTACCTAAAAAAAAATGGAACAGAGGTAACCATTATAAAATAACGATTTATTATGCCCTTGCTCTAGAACACAGAGGTAAAGGCGGTTGAGAACCTAATCATAATTTTTTTTTCATCCCTTGCGGACAGATGACATCAAGATCGAATTATATGTGAATATCTTTGCTTATTATCGATTGCTGGGAACATTTTTGATTGACAACAAGCATCTGATTGAGAACACCCTTTCAGCTTTATTTCACTGGGTTTGTGTTTGTTTCACAAAGAAAGGACAACAGTTGTTACTCTGCGTTTGGACCTACAGTTTTCAGAGGAATTCGAAACACTTAAACACTAGACTACTGTGACGGGTTATCGGTAAATGTTTTGTTTTGATTTCATTGGAGGTTGAACTCAGATGAACGAGATGCTAGGCGAACATGTTACCACTGCACTAACACAGACCTAGTTTATTCGTACCAGTAAACATAGCATAGATGGCCAAATAAGAGCCAAATCTTATGTGTTCTCATTCATACTTGGAAGGAAATGAAAGGAAGGTATGAAAGGAGATGCATATTTGTAGGAAACGCACGTGGGTAAACTGACGTAAAAGTGAACTGTGATAAGGTACATCTTATATCTTTCTCTATACTGGTCATCAAGTACGGATACAGGACTTTCGATGCCCCTAAGCAGTTCAGTAAATTGGAACCTTCAACCAATTATGTCTGATGACAAGCTTTATTTGTTATATTATTGGAGTTTCGAACAGGGTCTTTTAGGATTCGAGTTCCTGGACATTTACTTCCTTTGGCTCCCTCATCTCCGGCCCTGCTATTCATCACGTCGAAATGCTTTGTGTGCTTACTTTCTCGCTCCCCTGTTATTATTTGTTAGTGAGAATCGTGATCAATAGGCGAACACTGACCGCAGTCGATGCGATTTCACGTTTTGGGATTTAATATATATGCATAATCAGTAAACTAATCTATGACTGACAACCTTTTCTTAGCATTTCCGTTTCTGTTGAGAGAGAGAGAGAGAGAGACGAAATGATAAGTGACCAAGAAATTAACGATAACTACCATATCCATTGTTCGGACTGGTATTGTATGTATATTGCAATAATAGTCAATAATACATTTCACTCTATAAGCCTGAATACAACGTCGCTAATGTTGCCAAGAGTCAACAACGACACCCGTCATATCGATAATGTGGCTCGAGTTTAGTGACTCAATAAAAAAAAAGTCTTATTATAATGCATCAAAGTAGATATAGTTTTATTAGATTCATGTAATATATAATAAACGGCAAAATGTTTGAAACCCTTTGTGTATACCAATCAAAATGTTGATAATAAATTTAGCACAGTCATTAAAGTGTGTGTTCCAGTGCAGTACGTGTGACCTTCTTGGTTAATCGCCAAGGTTCTTATCATCGTCTATACTTACATATATATATTAAATAAATATTGAAATTAATTAAAATGACTAATAACCCTCAGAATTGTGGCTATACCACAATTTTCAACATAAAATGCATCTCTCTCTCTCTCTATTTATTTATTTATTTATTTTATTTATATCGAAAGGGAAAGGTACGTAGATGGAACATATTATGAAATTGTGCAAATATATTTGAGAGTGTTAAATTCTATAGAAGAAATTTCTGGAATGTGGAAAATAGTTGGAATTTCCCATAATATTTTTATATACTGTGGGATAGACTTCCGTAGTGGAACATACATTAGAAAGATATTGGCTGAGTTTCAAGGAAATGACTGCTTGAGAAAATTGACTAGAACTTCGAATTCTATGAGAAATGAGATCAATTTACATTTTTATTGGTTTACATAAAATGAGATGAAAAAGTCATGGCGTGCTAAGTTCCATATTTATCAGTTTAAAATGTTGAATTAGATTTAAATTTGTTGGAATATTCAGAAACACTGGTTTTATTATTTTTTAAGTTGGTTTTATTCACCTATTGCTACAAGCCATAGAAACAGGCCCGTAGCTCGGCCTTTGTTATAGGGGGCTCTGAAGTTACAGGGGGGCACAGAAAGATACAGGGGAGCTTAAATTTGTTAATATTTTCAGGTATTTTATTAGTATACATGTAAAAAATAATAAATATATACGTATATTGATATATTTAGCATCACTGGATGGATTTCCTAACGTAAATTCTGCAATGAAAACTTATAGAGGTATACTAACATTTATAATGTCCCTTATCTTTATTATAGGGTATATGAAGATTCAAACCTCTGCAAAATACGTGATGTATACAAGATCTACCTCAAAAATCTATTTTGAATACATTTTTAACGTTAAGAACAATTTCCATTTTCATGTACAATTTTATACAAAACAAAAAATTTAAAATAAAATTCTAAAATAATTTATTTTGAAAAAATATTTTTGAGAGGGGCTGACCACGTTTCAATGGGGAGCTATGCCCCCTGTAACTACAGGCTGGTTACGGCCCTGCATAGAAATTAAGATCTTGCTGCTTCTGCATGTTTATACAATATTTAAATACGTGTTAAGTTTGAGTCATGTTTGATTTGATAAAACTTGATTTTTTAAACCTAATTCTCCATTTTATAATTTACTAGTTTCTGAAACGAGGCTGCGAGTTTAGTACAAGCGTCAAAAACTGCAAATTAATGTAATTAAAATAGTTCCACCACTGTGGTAGCACGCAATTTGATAAAAATGAAACTGGGGGAAACTTTTGACCGAAAAAATGTCGAAAACAGTTTTTCACAGCTAAAAGTATATTTGGAATACAACAACTGTGAAAAGAAAAACCAAATCAAAATTTAATAAAAGCACAGATTTTATGCAAAATCAGAGATTCGTTAACATATATGGAAAGCTTCTTTATCAAATATGGAAACTGATTGAAGCAGTAGCAGGCGAAACCGAGTTTTCACAAACAATCACCTGTGTATAGTGAATATGCTCTGCTAGAAAGAATATCTAACAAAGAACTGCAGAATGTTGGCGCCCAAAAACTTATGTCAGAAAAAAATAAGCCAAGGTATTACGGTTGGTTAGAAGAAACACTAGGAAAGAAAGAAAACACTATTAGTAAAGAAATACCGGACTGAAACTTCAAAGAAAAAAGAGGAGGTAGAAAGAAGAATGACCATGGGAGAACTGTGAGAAATAAATTCAAGGAGAGGGAGGGAGGTTGAAAACATAGAGAGAAATCAGAAGACTTCGAAGAAAACCAAAAAAAGGAGACTTTTTTTGTAAACTTCTATGATCCTCTAGAAATTAAAGGCAAAAGAATAATACATATTATATCCTAAAATGTAAGTATAAATATGATTTGTAAATAATGTAATTACCCGTCATTTTACATTAAAAAGTTCTTGGAGTACGAATTGTTGAACGTACATTATTTCCTTTAAATATAACACGAAACAGATCAGAAGTGTGCACAAGAACATTGTCGATTGTACAGAAAAAAATGTTTCGTCTACAAATTGAACTCAGTAGCAAAATAAAGTTTGTTTTAAAACATCGTGACGTGAACAACACACTTTAATTAAACGCCAAAGAAAATCCCCCAATAAACAAGCCGAAATAATTGTGGCTATAAATCACGGTTTACCAAACTTGACGTCACTCTTACAATGAACGGCGTTTAACTTTTATATAAGATTACAAAAGTTTGAAATTGATTGATTGATGAATTTGAATTTGATTTACGAAATTTGTTGAATTTTCGTCCGTTTTCAGAACATTAGTTGGCACAATTTAGCTTCAACGATCTGACAAACTGATAAGCGACATCAGAATTGCTCGACATTTAAAAAAAAAGTGACAAATTATAAAATTCCATGACGATTTTCGTTGTGGGGGGGTGCTTCTATTTGAACAGACGCTTTCTTTCGCATTTGTCATGTGTCTACTGTTTTATATTTGCCTTAGGTTGCTACTTGGCTATTCAAGATTCCTTCGGATTTCACCACTTCGATATGCACTTGAACCTACTTGGTCTTCGCTTTCCACTCCCATCTGAATCAAATTTACACAGACAAGTTGAAAACTCAACAATAAATATACTGACACTGAAAATATGCCCCAAATATTGCTTACAAAAGAATATATACCATCATATTTTTAATTATTGCGATATAATTACTCAGAGGGACGGACTGAAATAATATATATCTCGTCGTTCTCTTCTCCTTCATTATAAAATGTATGAACATTTACAATATGCAAGTTACAAAACACTAGAATTCGATATAGAAGTTACTACTTACATTTTCACTTACTTCTTCCTGCATGAGGTCACATTCAATATTATTAACTCTTGTTTATATCTGTCGTCACAGGGAATAAATGCACTGTGATTTCAGTATACAGAGTTTCAGCAAATTAATTATTTTTCAATCAATTAAATTCAGAACGTCATTTGAGTCACATTGACGTCAACCAAATTTCTGTTTCAAAAATTACACATACAGAAAAAGTTCTAAGATAAAAAATTTCTGCCGTGAAAAATTGCGATACTTTACCCTGTGACAATCGGTACCATCCCACAATTCCACAGAGAGTAAAAACAAGTGCTTAAAATGTTTATTGCGCAAATTCTGCGTAGTTTGAAAGCAAAGTTATTTACATTTGTGCTTCGATACGAAATGTATTAAAGCGTAATGACAATTATTAAACAATAATACCTTGATATTTCCAGAAAATTTGCTACCTTTTTGCGACGATATTGGCTGGAAATTAAGTTTAATTAAACTTCAGCCATTCATATCTACATAGCAAATTATAAGAAAATTTTTTGAACTAAAATCTGCATGTAGTGGAAATATATTTAAAATGTATTCTGTAATGCATATAATTCGGAATATATTTAAAGGAGAATGAAGGTTTAATATTTGGGATCCTACGAAAATTAAAAAATTGGATTGCAAGCAGCTTATGCAACTCCAAACACTTTGGAAATTGACACTTCAAATGTCCAAATTTGTCCCTAAATAGTGCGTTGTTGACTGAGAAGACAGAGGTAGAATAGATTACAAAATAATACCAAGTATGCAATCAATTTTGAAAATGAATTTTTCTCTATCTTTGTTCGATAATTTATCCACAATCGATACATAATTATCACTAATAGCAAAGCGCTAACAAATATTATTATGGAAAAACTAGAGAAGGATTCAGAATGTTGACAATGGGGAACACGTTTGTTCATTTGTTTAACTCCCCTCGATTTCCACAGGAAATGCGTCACTCTTATGCAGAGTTCACATCATGCTTTAATGGAAGTGGCAAGAACATCTGTTGCTTGTTAAACATTTGTCTAATAAAGACGATTGATTGTATTTCAGACTCTTATCTTTAATGGAAATATAAGTTGTCCATACTTAAAATTATCATTTTGAGAGGACATAACTGGGGAATGATTGTGCTAGAAGATTTTATATTTTAACATGAAGATATATGCGGCAGTGGAATTTTATTTAATATGAAAATAAACATTAGTTCTTGTAGTTGCCATAAAATGATTCATAAGGCATTACAAGGGTTTCGATACACACGACACGGTATTTAATTATGCATGAGCATGTTATATCTTCCTTTGTTATCTGCAACTTGCTAAAATCACAAAATCGTACACTAAATTACTGAACGTAGAATTAAACTCCATATGTTCTGGATACGACTTGTAACACTGGTTTAGAAGCCCAATATTTTAAACTTAGGATAATTAAAAATATAAAAAAGCGTTAATTCGTTCACAATTATTTTTATATATAAGAAAGGAATAAGATATGAACTTTTAATTGTAAAATACAATAATTTAAAACTGATTTTCCACTTTTTCCAGTAAATAAGTATCTGTCGTTGTATTTTGTATATGTGTTTATTTAGAGAAATTTTTTCATAATAATTAGCTGAAAAGATAGGTTTTAACAACCTCCTTTTCTTCGCTCTTCATCAAAATTATTTTGAAGTTTTCTGCACATTATTTCTCCGATCATGGATTTCGCATTTCTTTATGACTTTCTTCCATCTTGTTGAGCAAAGTCTTGGTGATCAAGATTCCTCGAATTGTAAGTATTTTTCGATTGTCATGCTTATTGTATCCATAGGTGGTTTTAGTATGGAAATTTAAGAAAGCGATATTTTTCATTTTCATAACACTGCTGTTTAAAATGGATGGTAATATAGTCAAACTTCGATTTAACGCCACGATTCGTTACACGAAAAGCGCTATAACGAGTTATCCATTAAAATCTACAATATTTACAAAATTGAGTTGAAACGTGAACTTAACTTAAATAATTAAATAAAAAGTTATTAAAATAAACGAATTTACCTTTTCAAATCCTTTACTGAAGTTTTTATAAACACAAACATGCATGGTAAACTACAATAATATCTCTGGAAGTAAAAACTTGTATCGGGAGAAGTAGTTGAGTTAATAAGCCGCGTGTGTTAATAAGCCGCGTGTGTTAATAAGCCGTGTTTTGTGATTAATCATATTCACTATCGTGGATTTTTTTCGTATAATCATAACATTCATTTTTGGTACATTAAAGTGATTCTCCTCAAAGATGGATCCAGAAATCTTTCAAGTGAGGGAGGTAGGGAGAATTGTCTCCGATATTCATTTTTAGCCAAGTGTCCGTTTCCTTTAATTTCATTTTTCATGATATAATCCCAGCTTAAGAGGAGGGTGCGATCTCCCCATCGCCTCGTAGATCCGCCATTTATTCCCTTACTTTCCCTGAATAGCAGGGCTGTCCCTAAAGGGTACGCACTGTGTGCGCCGCATACTCACAAGAAATTTTGAAAAATATCGAGTACGCGCCCCATATTCTCAAGGTCTCAAGAAACTTTTTGTATTTGCTGGTTTTCGGGCAACTTTCAACAAAGTTCAGCCTTCTTTTTCTTTTCTAGTCATTTACAAACTTGAATGGAAACAAATGAGCAAATAAGGAAAAGCCCTGAACCCCCCAAGCCTCAAAATAATATCCTGCGTACGACCAGGAGAGGAATGAAAAACTGATGAAAGTGGCAACCGCCACTTTAGGCTTGGATAGACGATAGACGACCAGTCAAATGCCAGTCAGCTCGGCGCTGTGAGGTCACCAAGTCCAGAGTTACCCCGCAATTTCAATACTCTTTAATTAAGACAGCACCGCATACTCTCAACAATTTTCTTCAGGACAGACTCACTGAATATATATACCAAAAGTCGCTTCATATGTGCTACTGTCCCTGTACGCAGATTACATTGACCACAGGAGCCAAATCTTCTCTTAGCTTGGTCGCTCGCCAAACTGCATATAAAACAATTCTAATTATATTAACAGAAAGAAATTTGCAAAACGTGGAATTTTAATATCAGAATAAAATTTCGGATCTTACTTATCCAAGCAAATTTTAAATTATACCACTGCTGTATATTGATTACGTTCGTTTCTCTTATATAGCACAATTATAGCTAAGGCAATGCTTTGCCGCAAATTACAAATTTTCCAGGAATCTGGTCTTTTGCCTGGAGACCCAAAACTTTAAATTATGGAGGGTAGAAGAATGGCACCAATTCTGTAGTGCCATTAGAATGGAATTAAGGTTTTCCAACACAATCGACGAGTGCTCTAACACTGCCATCATAATACTTGATAACGCATTGAACATGGGCATGTGCAATTACACAAAGGTCGCGTGTGTTGCCACATTGACGACGTTTTAAACTATTTCGTACGGTTTTACCACCCAGGCGGAAACTTTCAGAAATCAAGCTTGTTTTTGCTCAAAACAAAATTTCGTTGCTACAGATAACTTCATGTCGATGCATGCCTTTCGCTGAACAGCCTCTAAATTACAGCTTTGCAAATGTGAACTTTGATTACTAACATCTTATATATATTACTATAAAGTTCCAATTCAAGATTTTGCGGTAAAGCAGCATTGTAGAGACAAATCTTAATAAATTCATTATATAAAACATTATTCCTACTTAAGCATTTGCTGCATTTTAATACAATAATGCATATAAATTTGCACAATGCTGAAGTATTTGTGTGTACCCCTCCTTGCTTTCTTAAGTCAAAATTTGTATACAGGGTGTCTAGGGAAGTTCGAATGCGGCCAATAACTTTTGAACCAAGATAGATATTGCAAAGAAAGTTAGATATTAGTTAGTAAAATGACTATGCACTATCAGATGAGATGAACAGCAGCGCCCCTGGTGGCGAATTGAGGAAGTTAAATTTTTTTTTCTCGAAAAATAATAAAGATAGAGAAATATTTTCAATTAGGAAGTGGCAGAGCATTCTACAGTTAGTAAGAAAAGACATACGGCTCGCATGAGGTATGTATACCTACTGACACCAAGTGAGATGTTCGGGAAATTTCAATGCATAGCTTTCAATTAATGCTTTCGAACGTTTTAGATGTTGAATTGAAGTTCTTAAAGGAAAGAAACCATGATCGCTCACCTATAAGAACTTCAACTCAACTTTTAAGCTATCAGAAAGCATCAATTGAAAGCGATGTACTGAAACATTCGGAACACCTTACTTTGTGGCAGTACGTGTACATAGTGCATGTAAGCCGTATGTTTTGCTTACTAACTGTAGGATGCTCTACAAATTTCTCATTGAAAATATTTACTTATCTTTATTATTTTTCGAAATAAAATTTTTAACCTTCTCAATTCGCCACCAGGGGCGCTGCTTTTCATCTCGTATAAGAGTGCATGGTCATTTTACTTCCCAATACCTAACTTTGGTTGCAATATCTGTCTTGGTTCAAAAGTTATTCGCCGCACTGGGACTTTCCTAGGAACCCTGTATATAAAAAAAATATACAAAATATACAAAAAAATTATTGTATAACCTGTATATAAAATTGTATATAGAAATAAATAATAATGTGTACCGGGAATTAATATAATAGAGAAAGAAAGGAGTATAACAGAAATAAAATAAACAAAATAGAGATATAAATGAACATAATAGAGATAGAAATGAGTATAATAGAGATAGAAATGAACATATTAGGGATATAATTGAACATAATAGAGATAGAAATGAGTGTAATAGAGATATAGAGATAGAAATTAACATATGAGAGATACAAATAAACGTAATAGATATAGAAATGAATATAATAGCGATAAAAATGAGTAACGATTTCCTTATTTGAGCTCACATTTCATTATGAATATTATAGTTTATTGACAATATATTCCCTGATGATAATATTTAGCTTTTTATAAAAAAAAACAAGAAAACGCATTGCATTGCCACTATCTCACTTGTCAATTTATTGCGTTTCTTCACACACACACACACAAATATATATATACACTTTTTCATAATGAAAGCTTAATTATGATTATAGTTTTAAATTTATTATATTAGAATTTCGTATTTATGATATTAAAATCTATTATTTACGATATCCAATGAACCTTTCGTATATTAGAGATATCTGAGATGACAATTTGTGATGACAGCAATGTAACAAAATATTCTTTTTTCTGTCTATTTCTTTAAATAAAAAAAAAGGTTTCTGAAAAATATAATCTCGTTTCAATAAAAGATATGTGTCCAAAATGTAATAGCAAATACATAAAGCAACAAACAATATTTAATTAAACTCGGGTTGTCTGAATATAACTAATAGTAAGTCATTAAAAATAATCAGTTTCAAAAAACAATTGACTAACCGACATTCTTAAAAAGAACGGCATGTGTCACAATAATCGTAAATGGCATATAGAGTTGAAAATATATATCAAAAACAATGGCAGATTTAAATTGCCTTATTAGATGTTCTGACATTTATATGCCAAAACACTCCAATTAAATTAAAATGTTATTTTGTTTTACCCACCGTGAACATCAAATAATATTTCATCAAATTTAAAATTGCTTTAGATCGTCCATATTTTAGTCAGCGATGCTTTTTTCCGAACCAATTCAGCTTCCATTTCTCCCAGAAAGCGATGACATGTTAGCAATTATTTTTAAATTTTACGACGTCTCATTAGCAAATGTGACATTTCACAAAATGTGAAAATGATTATATAAAGTCGCAATTACAGATACAACGAATGAATATATTCATTTTGATAATTACGATTCAGCCTGTCGAAACTTTATTTCGTGGATATTACACCCGTTACAATGTTTAGTGTCAAGAAATTAATAATTATTATTATATTAAACACACACTTTTTTTTCAAATGTCCACCATTTTGGTTTTCTATCATTTGCAGTCTACTAATTTTGAAATTTCCAGAATGAGACAGTTTATTGTCAGTCGTTTTGATATAGAGGCATCGTGATAAAGGACTGTGTGTGTGTGTGAGACAGACAGACATACACACACCAGCTCACAATACATTTCCCACCCGAACAAATTTATTTATG
>QLNU02003225.1:42690889-42757356 GCA_006491805.2 Dysdera silvatica | reverse complement strand
TTTCTACAATTTTTTCAATTTAAAAACTAAGAAAGTACTATGTACTTAGTTTGGCTATAACGTAATATAAACTGAAATTAAATTCATTATAATTAAGTATATTTAATTTTGAAACCAAACAGTTTAATAAATTTTACTATCAAAATAATTTATAAAACTCTAGAGTACATTATACTATAGGCTACAATGATTTTAAAAAAAATATTGTTTATAACGACTATCGGTTATAACGACCGAATTTTCGCGGTCCCTTGAAGGTCGTTATAACCGATTTTCACTGTACAAATAAACTAGTATTTGTCCATTGATATTAAGAAGGCCATGTGAAACAACCACAAGGGAATGAAATTATATCTTTATAAACAAATAATTATTTTTAAAAATTTCATGATTTGTAACCTTCGCTTAGTCCTTCCTAAGTCCTTCTTAAGTCCTTCCATAAATTGCATGTCATGTATTTGTTAGGTATATCTTATGGTCGGGATTACTGAAGACATAAAAAATTTTAAATTTAATTAGAAAATTGAGAAAATCATATATCATTAAAAAGACAACTTAAAATTAAGGAAGCAATTTTCTTTCGTTCTTCTAATGTGTGTCATCTTTATATTTCTTCGTCACTATTGCTAGTAACGACATAAATTATTCATATCAATTTACTCAATGTTATTTATGAGTTTATATATATATTATTATGACGATGACGATTACCAAAATGTAATTAAATTTTAAAATTGAAATCCCAATAAAAGGATGCTAAAGCTAGAGTTGTCATTTAAGCTACGAAAACGACTCTGGAATTCATGGAATAAAATATTGAATTCCCCAGTAAATTTTGAATATTCAGGAAATGTTTAAATAATAAACTAGGAGTAAATCAGTAAATTACGCCTCAGAACTTTATGGTTGAGTTGTCGCCGCAATCGTTTAAACGCAGTACGTGATATTTCACGCGATTAGCTGAATGGAGTGAATTATTCAGGCTTAGTACTCATAGCGCCATTGCCATGCATCCCGAAATTTCATCTTGCATATTTGATCATCATTTTGTCATGCAACATATTTTCTCTACTCTTAGTCTTATTTAATTTAAAATTTATTTTATCCGCTGGTGTGGAATACCTTGAGGCAATAAATTTGCGATGGGTTTGAGTAAATTGGTTTTCGAGAACATTACTAATTTTCTTTAATTTTTGAATATTAATAAAGCACGTATCCGTAATTTCAAATCCGTATGGTATGCTTTTGGAAAATGAAACTTTCATTTCTTATGACTTTTTAATATGTTATTACATATTAGGAAACAAGCCAACGAGCAATTAAAAATTCTCTCTTCATCATTTAACTAATTATAAGTTAGTTTAGTAGAGCCTCTATTGTACTGCCACCTTTTATTTGTAAAATTCTGTTAACTTTCGTCCATTTTCGTAGAGACTATTTTTGTTATGGGGCTTAGCATGTTTGGAACAGAAAAGTCAGGAGATTCAAAATATGATTAATAAACTATAATTTTATTTTAATTAACTATAATTAAAACTTCGTAGAATAATCCTTTACAAGCCTCATAATTCATTTGCGGGGTTGTTCTGATTATACAATTACTTATAACATCATTTGACTAATGCTTAACTGCTAAGTGGTCTGTATTTTCAACTGTTGATATTCTACAGTCATTCTCAAACAGGCACAAGCACCGACCCACACGTTTTTCTACAGTCGTGTCAAATTAAATATTATCAAATTTACCACAAACTTTAATGTTATCAGAATTACTTTTAACAATGACAGAATTAAGCTTAAAATCTATAGTTAGAATGAAATTTTGTAATCCTGTGTGGTCTGACCCATAGAATTGGAAAAATAGTTAGAAACAAAAACCTGACAAAGCTGACTCCATATCAGTGACCTACGGGTTTTGGTCTCAATGCTGTACCAACTGTGATTCTCATGAGAACTCGTTGACTTCACGGTTTTAAAGACTGCCTCACACGGTGTTTCTGGTTCAGTTCTAGTTTTCGTTCACATCACATTTCACACCAGCACCAACGCCTTGTGTTGTATGTGAAACGATACACGTTAAGGCTCCTAAAAGAGGGAGCTGGTACATCCGCCATTTTGATGCCATCGTATCACGTGATCTCATTCACTGCCACGTAAAGTTAAGTGATTTACAAGTAAATTATTTTCAATAAAGTAGGGTGTGAGTGCGCTGCTATGGATTGTTCAAATCGCTCAAGGAATAAACGTGGAATTCATAGATTTGCAACAGATCCTGCAAGAAGAAGAAAATGAACTATTTATTTTCCAGTAGTAAATGTTGTATTATGAAATCGAAGTGTACCACAAAATGGCGGCTGATGCGTCAGCCTATGATCCTAAGGGCTCTAATACTGGTGTTCCAACTAGCTCCCTGAACGGACCAATGAATGACATTGCCCGGCTATCATAAACCAGCAGATTCATTCAGTGATATGATCATTAAATGATTTGGAATACCGCTAGTTGGCGATGAGGGCTCACATCGGTTTTCCGTATCTTCTGCACCAGTGTTTCTTAAGGTATATTTTGTGGAACTTCAGGGTTCCGAACTCTAGGGGTTCCAATTTGTGAAACTTCACCAACAATCTCGAGAAAATTTACCAATTCTGCAACTTTTGCCACAACAACCAATTAGTGTTGATTAACCGTAACCAATATCCAGCAGTAATGCAAAAGTATTACTTATATTTTATACTGAAATAGTTATTGCTTATTTTTGTATTTATGTCCATGTAGTGGTAAATAATAGCTCTCAAGGGTTTCCTCAAATATTTTTGTAGGGTTCCGTGGCTAGGCATGAGGTAAGAAAAGGGTCATGTGAGACAGAATATTTAAGAATCACTGTTCTACATTATTTTCTCTTTACGGCATGACGCCAGTACCACGATGAAGATTGAGGGTTGCCTACCGGATTGACCCTCAGACTTCAACGGTCTCCTCAAACCACGCCAGGTATTTGTTTCTACCGTGTACATGGCCAGTGGGCATAAAGCGTAATGTGGAACCTCGAACTGGATTAAAAAATGGCGACGTAGAGGAACCTTAGCCTTGTACTTATAGTGTCAAATGGGGGTTTTCGCATTAAAGATACATTGTATGGGAGGAATAAATGTATGGACTTATTTCTCTACGGATCTGCTTTTCTTAGCTCATTTCAGAACACTTTTTAACTCACAGGTAACAGAAATTAAAAATAATTCTCTCACAATCCTTAACATACTTTAGGATGGAAGCTCTTAATTTAAGAATAATATAAATTACGAATATAATTTCCAGTCATTGTTATACGTTACAAGAACTCTCTGCAATAAATTGAAAAGCATGGGCAGTTTGGAATAAATCAAAATATTTAAATAATTTCGAAATGAATAGTAAAATGAATATGTATAATTGCTCCTTCCTGACGTCGCAGAATATGCAGCTGCTTCCCCATCACGTGCTTAACATCCTGTAGCAAATCAGATACGGCAATCCACGCTCAAATGGAGGCAATAGCGAGAGGAAAGCGTGGTCCATATCGAACGTACAAACAAAATTCCTTGACTGCTGTTGGAATACCCTCTACTACTGTTAATGACAGTTGTATGGATGAAAACTCATTCCCAGGAAGTTAGTTTCACCACAGTTCATTCGGAAATGCCGGAAAACGGAAAAAGAAAATTTTCGGATCGTAAAACTTTTACGGTTCTTTTACTACGAGCCATGAATATTTCCGTCCGAAGTTCATGAACTGGGATTTCTATTTCGGGAGAGAGAAAGAGACAGCTCTGTGTTCCTGTCAGGATCGATTTTTCCCGGAGTTATTCGGAGAAGGAAAGGAGCGATCAGTCCAGTAGGTCCGATTTCGGTTCCTACTTCTCTTCCAGGAAAATAGGTTTTTTAGTCTTTCCGGATAGGAAGCTCCATCACGTCTTATCTGCTTTTTACTTTGAGAGTAAACGCAGCTGGGCACCGGAAGCGTGTTATCGGTAACGTTTGTTATCCACACAATTAATATCTCGATCTCAGGATAAACCGCATATATATGTGCAAGTATATTATATTTTTCCAACTGGATTTTATTGACGAACTAAACTTACATCTTTCTTTAAATAATTTTCCTACTTCAAGGGAGGTTCTTTAACGTTCGAAAGGACTTCATATACCTGTGTGAACAGAAAACGATATAGAAAAAGTGCTGTGATGATGGTTTTGGAATTTGAGAAAAGGGCTCTTGACGAAGGTCTTAAAATCTCATGAACACGTATTTAAATTATTAAATTTAATAAGATTTTGATTCTTTTCGCAAAACAGTTTTACACCTTTTCATATTGTATTAATTACTTGTTCTATTATATATCTAATATATATATTGTTTGCCAATGCAATCCATATATTCATCAATATTTTCTCTATATAAATAATATGAATTTTACTTTGTATCACCCTTATGTTATATTACCTTTGCTTACATTTTTATGTGTTTTTGTTATAAATACCTCACATGTACAGTGTGGTCAAGAAGAAATTTTACCAACTTCAAGGGTCCTAGTGATAGCAGCTAGTGTAAGAATTAATTGAAATTTATTATAGTGGGTTTTTCGTTAATTTAGTGGGTTTTTCGTTAATTTAGTACTTAATTTAGTACTTAATTTTTTCACTGTGTTTGAAGATAGCAAAGTTTAGTTGGCAGAGACTATGCGTACTGTAGGAAAAACAGTTCTATTCTGGCTACTCAGGAATATTTCGAAATCTAAAATAAACAATTATACTGGGTTTGAAAATAGCAAAGTTTAGTTGGCAGAGACTATGCGTACTATAGGAAAAACAGTTCTATTCTGGCTATTTAGGCATATTTAGAAATCTAAAATAAACAAATATACTGGGTTTGAAGATAGCGAAGTTTAGTTGGCAGAGACTATGCGTAAGGTAGGAAAAACAGTTCTATCCTGGCTACTCAGTCATATTTAGAAATCTAAGATAAACAAAAATACACCGTTTCCAAATTATAGAATTGTAATAATGACATACAAAATTATATTATGTCGCATGAATTTGCTTTTAATAATAGAAATGGCAATAAAAGAAGGAAAAATATAATTAAAAAAATTGCATAATCTCTTGAATTAAGTAACAATTTATGAAGCCCGAAAAGTGAAGTGCAACGTCTTTAATATTTTTTGTGGAATGCAATTCAACTCACTACAGAAGACGCTGAACATACAAGAACGATAAAATTGAAAGCATACAAATAAGGAAAGAGAATTAAGAGACAAGCATTCATAATTCAGGCTTGGTTTTCAGCAAACAATATAAAATATGGTAAAAACTTCTGAATCGGCAAAATCGTTACAAAGGAAGAAAATCTACTGCAGTCATAAACAAGGAGAACAAGCGTTTGTCGTCTAGTTGACTGGAATTACGAATGCACGAGAATCTTATTACAGAAAAAGATTTTCAGTTGGCCATTGCATATATTTATTTCACCTCAGAGACGACCAGATTCGTGAAAACAAATTGCAAAGATAAAAATATCCGAACACCAGCAAAAAATAATATTTTGACAAAGGAGGATGGTGGTAAAAATGAAAAGAAGCTTAAGGCCAAGCGAATATATTTTCTAAAGCGAAAACACTCCCTTTGTAGTACCGCAATATAATAGAAAAAGTTCTATTTCGATACGGATATTATTTGCTACAACTTCAGTGGTGTTTCTTAAGTATTTGGAGCGAAGGAAAACGTCTCGAGCGGAAGATATTAAAAATTGAGTGTAGATTTAATTTCGATGCGTCAACAAATGAAATAATCGCTTAGCTGTGTATTTTTATTTTATATAAATCGAACACTACGCAGATTAAATCAAACAACAATGTCAATCAATCAACGTTTATTGGCGTAGTGATACAGTGGGTTCAGGTCCCACCGAAAGCAGAAATATTTATTTTCTTTCGAACGTTTCACCATCTAATCACGCCATACCATCGGCGTCGGTATCACTACGCCAATAAACGTTGATTGTTTGACATTGTTGTTTAATAGCTTAACTATAAAACCATTCTTAATATCTTTAATGTCCAATGTTTATTATTACCAATATATCTGTATATTTCTTGTCTTCTATCACAGTGTTAATTATGATGGCAATTTACAGCGTTTTAATGCAATTTAAGGAAAAGTTTATATTAAATTAATAGGGGTCTTGTACAAGAGGGCGGTTTAAAATTAACCCACCATTTAAACGATGTTGTTAGGTAAGAGAGAGTTGTGTTCTTATTAAAGGCTTTTTTTTCATCACCCTTTTTTAAAATTGTTTTCATGGACCTAATGTTGATACATGTAGAAACGAAGAATGACTTTTCCTTGACTTATTGTATGCTTTTATTTTTAATTTCCAGAAAAGAGTCCCTATTACAATAGGTATTAGAATACTGAATGAGAAAATTTTTTCTGTACGATAAAAATGTAAGAAAAATGAAACACATTTGGGAATAAAAATAATAGAAAAGCAAGTATATGCCAGGTACGTCCATAAACTGATAACTCAGTTAAGCCCTTGCTAATTAATTTAATTACGTAAAAATAATATAGTTAATTCATTTTATTAATTAAAAACTTAATTCAATTAGGTACGTAAACGTCAACATTACGGGTATTACGTGAGTTCGAATCTACAAAAAACTTAATGGAATATAAGCACATAACAGAATGATTCAATTTATGAGGTATGAAGAACATTGAAAAACACTGCTATCCCCAAATGTCCGATGCATTAGCCACACTGCCCTACATTTTTATCCTCTGACTGGCAAATATATTTCACCTACGTAGGCGCATCCCGAAAGATCACAAGGGGGGCTATAGGTTCAATTGGGATTACAGAGCTACAACTCCATATATTTTCATATATTAAACATACAAAATTTCACTGCAATGGGGAATTATAACCTCCATCTTGGAACTCGTTAAGCCAACTTCGTTGACTTTCTTTCCTTGCATCCACCAAACTCAACTTAAATCTTCATATGTAAAACTCTCCAGTTTCCCATATTTTTCTACTCTTGAGTTTGGAAATAAAATTGATTGATTGATTGATCAAGACCCCTCTGCGTACGCCAGTGCTCACCCATGTTCCTCGTCGTTTAGAGAGAGGGAGAGAGGGATTACGGGAAGAAAGGATGGCGGGAAAAGTGCCCGCCAAAGATGATGCTGTATCGCAATTTTGTTGTTTAGTATTTAGAGTTAGTTATGAAATACTTAATAATTCAGATTCATTATTTAATAAAGAATAATACAGAATGGTCATAAGAAAAGGCCTATTTAGGACCTCGTGACTAAAAAAAAAGAGGGAGCCATACTTAGCACGCATAGAAATCAGATCGGGAAACGAGATTTAATAAAAAGAATTATCGCAAAATGTTGCATCCAGTCGGAATGATAGAAGTCAGAAAAATGGCACTGCGGTCACATTTTAAAATATCTGCAAAATAAATTTTGTCTTACTTAGTTATACGCTTCTTGCTTACCATATTAAGCAGTGATATGAAGCAAAAGCTCATTTACAATGACTGAGCTTAAAAGATCGGGCTTTGGCTGTTAAATTGTTCTGTCAGTTTGAAAACAATGCGCTTCAAATTTTTTAACTTTACTTTTTCAACTTTACTTTTTTTAACTTTACATTTTCTTTAACTTCACTTTTGTGTCACTTAAACTTTTTTCTTAATAAGCATCTTTACTCCTGATATATTTATTATGTATAACAAATTTGGCACAAATTTGTTTAATTTATTTTTCTTACAAGATCCTGAATAGGTTATATTTAATTATAGACACTCTTCACAATTATATCCATAAACGACAATAATAAAAACACCTATCAATAACGATTACAAATTTTTGTAAAGCAGCATCGGAGCTATGGGAAAAAATGAAAATAAAACAAGTATCAGAAAATCTCCACTAATAATAAATGATTATTGACAAATTGGTAACATGTGTTTGAAAAATTATAACCATTTGACCATGCTTTCTTTTTAAATTGCCACCCGATACGTGTGCCGGACTGCTAGATAGACGCTTGGTTATTTGTCGTTGCTATTGTTCCCCAGATGCTTTTTTTCCTCTCTTTAAATCAGGTAAGCAACCACATGTCAGCTGGTTGTTCAATTCGTTTTCGTACTAACGACTTCTTTCAAGCCATGCCTTCGTTTAAAGAGGGAGACGGTCAAAACGACGAAAGAACAACGCCGATAACACGTTGTTAAATTAAATCGTATCGTTAGGAGTTGGCGAACGGGGATTCATTAGGAGTTTGAGCATATCTGTGCCCAAAAAATGCAGAGCCCACGAGTCTGAGGTAGGTTAATTCGATTAGGGTCATTAGAATCGCAAAGCTTGTCTTTCCTTTTTTTCGCGTGTCTCATCTTTTCTCGTTTCGGAAGCCAGCATTTGATTTGGAGGGCTTTTATTTCTCAAGACATTTCAAATGGATTATGTAAATGCATATGGGAGGGAAAAAACTTCCATTATTCAAGATGGATATGTACGTCGCTTGGGATAATATTTTGAGGACAAGACAAGACAGTTTCTGAGAAACACGATATGGAAATAGATAATCTATAACAGCCAAAGCAAATATTTGGAGCAGTGTGTTTTGGAAGCGATATCTTCCGAGACAACATTTGAACCGGATAGAAAATTATTTTACCAATAAATAAATCATTTTAATGTTAGCTCAGATTAGCAACAGTATTGGTTTTGTGCTTCTTCGTTCCTCAGAAGTATAAGAGTAATAGCGTTACGCAAGAAAGGACATAAGCCGTAAACAAACTAGGCATGTGCCATTTCGGAGCCTGATATATCAGTGGGTGAAGGACGGTCGATTAATGATGCATAATTTATGCTGTTTATAATGTTTTACACCAAATAAACTTCTAAGACTTCTTCGATGCGTCATCGTGGTTTCTTCAAACCTGAACTGTGTATGGAATTCTAGGCTTGGATTTTTGAAATATTATTGAAGATTTTGTGAAATCCTGAAATTATACCATTTTCAAAAAAAAAAAAGAATTTGCAACTGGTGTAACCTAAATTAAATTGAAACATCTTATATGTTCTGAAGGAAAGTTTTAATTCGAGGAATATTGTAATTATGATTACACTCTAATTGTTATAGACTGGCAGGGACGCATACATTATTAAGCAAAGTAAGGACGTGCTTAGGGCATTGAGGGGAAAAGGGGGGCAACCACAGAAAGTTTCCATTAACAGATTTAGCATGTAAACATACAAAAACAAACATAATTTTCCACAATACGATGCGTTTTGTTTCACTTCGAAAAATATAATTTTATTCCATGGTTCGTTTTGGCTTATATCGTATTTTTTCACAAACTGATCTAGAAAACTTTTATAATCAACTTCATTCTGCTGATTTTTCGGCAACAATTTCTGATGATGATCCAAAATCCTCATATAACTCTCTTTATCGTACATTATTTGCAATGCACGATAAATCATTTCGGCTTAAAAAGCATTCTACCAACAAAACAAACTGTTGGATGACCAACTCCATTTGAAGAAAAAATAAATATCAAGAACCAATTCTTTCATAAATTTATTTCATCTCGTAACGCTACTGGCTTACGATCTTTCGAAAATAGAGAAGTAAACTAAATAAAGAAATTCTTTTTGCCATGAGAAGATATTACACAGATATTTGTGAATCTGGTGATATAAAGGGAATGTAGAATGCTCTGGGGACGCTTGTTGGTAGGAGACTTAATTCTCGGTTATCCGTCTCTGAGCTACAGGTGAGGGGCATGCCACATGTTAACCCTCTCGATATTAGCAACTCCCTTAATCAAGAGTTCGCTAAGACATCTAGTGATATTAGTTTATCATTTATACCAGATTTATCTGAGTTTCAAAGATACCTTCAAAATCCAAATTCTTCTTCTATGTTTTTTGCGACATTTTCAACTGATGAGGTTAATACTTCATTAAGATGCATGAAACAGAAATGCTGTCCTAGAAGTGATGGCCTCCATCCTAAACCCATAGTTTTTGTAGCTGATATTATTATCCTTCACCTTACTCGACTTTTTAATCTCTTTCTACTAAAATCCAAGACCCCCTCACAAATGAAATTAATTGAAGTTATCCCTGTTTTTAAGAAAGGTGACCGTAAAGACCCTTCCAACTATCGTCCTATTTCAATTATTTCTGTTTTCCCCTAAACTCTTTGAGACATTGATATTTGAAAGGTTATCGTCTTTTTTTAAATATCATCTTATTTACGTATCTTAATGCGGTTTTCTGGAGAAAAAGTCCACAGAGCTGTCACTTCTACACTTTCTTGATTCAATTCGAAGAGATCTTATTGTTCATTTGTTTTCAATGGCTGTTTTCTTGGATATTTCTAAAGCCTTTTATACCATATATAATGACATTTTTCTCTGTAAACTTAACTATTTCGGTATCAGAGGCCCTAGTTTTGATTTATTTAATAACTTTTTAACAGATCGAAAAAATTTGTCTGTTGCAATGGTATTAATTCTGCTATAGTTTCTAATCCACTGGGTGTTCCCCAGGGATCTACATTGGGTCCTCTTTTATTTTTAATCTACATCAATGATAGTTTTCTGACATTTACTACAAACACCCCTACTATATTTTCAGATGATACTTGTTTTACCTTTTCCCACTCTTCCCTTGGTAATTTAATTGAAAATGTACAAACTCAAACTTCTCTTGTTTTTAGCTGGTTTTCTTCCAAAAAACTTAAAGTTAATGCTTTCAAGATACACTGTATACTATTCCATAATAATCGGCACCCCTTCCCTGTTCTTCTATAACTCTTGGCAATTGTTCTGTTTCATTTTCCACTACTCATAAATTTTTAGGCATAATATTACACTATAAGCTCTCTTGGACTACTCAATGTGATGCAGTATAGCCCAGATGCTCTTGCGCCATAAAAAAGCCAAACAAACAATCAGTAATGTCAAAAATAGCTCAAGCTTCGGGTATTCTTAGGAGAACTCAATTCTTCCTTCCATTACAAGCCATTAGAGCAATATACTTTTCTCTTATTTACTCTCATTTAGCCTACTGTCGTAATATCTGGGCTGAAACTACTCGCGCTAATATTTATAAAATCGAAAAAACACAACATCACGCTCTTCAGATAATAATATATAAACTTATGACAAATCCTGATAACCTCTGGTCTATTTTTCTATCATACCTTTTTCTAAACTTTATCAACTAAGAATAAAAATATTAAAGTTTCGCCGAATTAACTTTTGCTTCTACAACTATATTATCCATCTTTACCTCCGTTCCGTACGCTATCCATCTCAGGCGGCTGGACCATATCTTCCGTTACAGGCCACTTCACAATATTTATTCTTTTCTTTCTTTTCTTTTTGGTTTTACGGCTCAAAGACTACAGTGGTCATGCTGCGCCGGGACCTACTGTTTTCCGAGGAATCCGAACCTCTTAAGGCCTAGGGAACCAAACCCCGGACTACAGTGAGCAGTGCGATCTTTATGAGATCTCTGAGTAAGCGTTCTTTTTGCACTGCTGGGAGTCGAACCCGGATTAGCGGCGCACTAGGAGAACGCGTTACCACACTGCGCCACCAGGGCAATATTTATTCAATCATGTAGAATCAGTGGTTTCGATAATGTGGCATCTCTTTCCAGATGAACTTGAAAGCATTCAAGGAGAGCGTCTGTTTAATTTTTTTTTTTTACGGCTCAAAGACTACAGTGGTCATGCTGCGCCGGGACCTATTGTTTTCCGAGGAGTCCGAACCTCTTAAGGCCTAGGGAATCAAACCCAGGTAAATATCTGTTATCATCGAGTTCTCTCTTTTTGTCTACTCTTAATTTATTTTAAATTTTATGTCATTAATTTTTAGGGCTGACTGGGGTTCTTCAAGCTGGAACTTGCTAGCTTTTTTTCCAGTCATCCCTCAGGTATATTTTATTAGTTTAAATTTTATGTGGTATATATATGAAGAACTATAACACCTTAATATACCCGAAAAATAAATCGTATTGTATTGTACATCTTGAATTGGATATGCATATATAATGGCGCTTAAATTTTTAAGCGCTTAGGGCAGAGCCGTAGCCAGGCTGGGGCTATAGGGACTAAGCCCCCCACCTGGAAATGTAGTCTATCTCCCTTAGAAAATATTTTTTCTCAAAAATCAAATATTGTAGAATTTTATTTTAAATTTTTTGTTTTGTACGAAATTGTACATAACAATGGAAATTGTTCTTTGATGTTAAAAATGTATTCAAAATAGCTCTCTACTGTAGATCTTGTGTATGTAATTTTTTTTACATAGGTTTGAGTCTTCATATACTTTATAATAAGGATTGGGGAAATTATAGAGAGGTATACTAAAATTTATAAGTTTTTAATGCAAAATTTATTTTAAGAAATTTATTTATTAATTTTAAATATATTAGTCTCCTTATATATTTAGTATTATTAAATATATTAATAAAATACATCAAAACATTTACGAATTTTAAGACACCTCTGTAGCTTTCTGAGCCCCACCCCTGTAACTTTCAGAGCCCCCTGTAACAATGGTACTGCTAAACCCCTAGCCTAGGGGCTCCTAAGATCTTGCTCCAACACTGTAGATTGGTTTATGTGGAGTCAGGCAGAAAAGAGCAGAAAAATAAAAGTAATGCGTGCTAAGAATATCAAAAAATAAAATAAAGATAGGAAAGAAAAGTAGACCCCCGTTTTTCTTATGCTCGACTCGATTTTTTCCCAATCTTCTGCAATTTCTTACACTAGCAGTTCATGTGGTTTATGCGGCATATATAGTTTTTTTTTCCAAGGTATTTCTCTAAGATATAAAAGAATTTGCCTAACTAAGACGCCATTGAGAATTCCACTAATAAAAGCAAACAGTTTTCTAAAGAACTTGAACTATTTCAGTAATACGTTGAATGAAGCAAACCGTGTAATGTCGCGTGACTGTTTGCGCCGTAATTCTTGGTGCGTGTTTTTAGTTCTTTCTGCGCCTTATTGTTAGTTATGTCTAGAGTAAGTAACTGCATTTGTTTAGTATTGCGATGTTTTCTGTTTAGACTTAATAGACTTTTCCCAGAACACGTAACGTGTAAATATAATGCTGTCTAACTAAGTAGGATGGTAAATGGACTGAACGTTCTAAATATTACTCGGTAGCAGAGAAAAGCGCCTAGATACGTGTATATGCTTAAATATAATCTTTCGATTAGTTAAAACAATTTTTCTTGAAGTAAAATTCATAGAAACATTAAAATATTGAAGATGGTATTAATGTTGAACTAATAAAAAAGACATCAAGCGCGTTGTTTTCACCTACCATACGAATTTTCAAAAAATTGTGCAAGTTTTTAATTTCAAAATATAAATTTATTCTCGATTTTTTATTTTCATTCAAAAATTGCGGAAACAATGAGATAAATATAAAAATTTTGATATAATTTTGCATGACGTGCACGTATATTATGCAAAGGTATATTTTTTAATTTTTTGTTTGTACAACACAGCAAATTTTGTCTTTATTTTATTTCTTGTTAATTTAAATACCCCTACTGGTAAAATCAGACTGACGGGCAGTACGTAATGGGAACCTTACAGAAACCAAGGAATTTCAAATGAAAATTCGCGATTTGTACGTAACTACTAAATATAAGTAATAGAGTAATTAAAAATATGGTAAAACGGGATTAAAAATCATTCGTAATCAATTACCATACCGTTTCGACACACCGACAGTACTCTTCGATAATATTTTTCTGACGTGAGAACGTACGCCAGTTATCCAAAATACTATTTCACTCCGAAACATGCGTCTATCTGCATAAAATTCGGGGATTTTGTGCAATAAAATTAAATTGGTCACTGCAAAAAAAGGAAAAAATAAATTCTTTAAACTGTAACTGTGTGTGAGTTGGCATATTCGAAGATAGTTCTGCGTGTACAGTAGAAAGTGGACCAATCAGCATTAACGTAGAGTTTTCAAAATTATTGGGGGTCCAAAGCATATATTTTGTACATTTATACATTACAATATATGTAAAATTGCAATTTATTTCAAATTATTGGGCGGCTTGGGCCCCAAGGGCCCATATAACTCTACGCCTATGCCGGTCAGAGTAAAAGAAATGCGTACAATTACGAACATTCACCATCAGCTCTGCTATCCACTTTCAAAACCGCGTTTATGTTAATTTCTATTTAATATAGCGTTGTGTCGCTCATTCGTTTAATTATACCTAACAATTACTTAATACATAATTAAACACCGATGAAAATAATAATGAATATGTCAGCCCAGAAAATTAAAATTCATCGATGACACAATATTTTCTTTAGTTCACATTAACTAAGCATAATCGGTGGAAAAAGTATGAGGAACAAATAACAAGGTATGTATCTGCTAATATAATTAAATACTCGTTGATTGCTATTGAAGATTCTAGCATCTACGATCGAAACTTCGCGAGAACTCTGACAGTAGTAATTACGTGTTAACTAGATTCGGACTGGAACTACGTTTCTATTATAATTTTCATCGGTAGATGAACTTATCAGAGCACTTCAAGAATTCTGGCGAGTTTCCGAATAATGATTAAAGTAATATGCATTGAACGTAACGCTCCAATGGATGATATTAATTCGAGAGTGGATATTAATTTTCATCACTTATGTGGAGATACTGTAATTATTAGATGACTCTTTAGATTGGTGTGGCACGCATTTCAGCAGGCGTGAAAGGATATGCATTGGTACTCCATATTAAAGGATAATTAGATATTTCACACCATTGTTTAATTCGTAGTGATGTTAAGAATGTAAAATAATATGCGCTAAAACAGCGTATTATTATATAACTGTGAGTAGAATGTAATGATTGGAATGAAATACTCATATATTGCAAAAGCAGAAGCAAAAGCAAGGCACAAAATATTTTGTGAGGGGTTCCTGAACTTGTGATTGCTTACAAAGGGTGATCGCCATTGGACTGTTGCAAATCTCACAACGAAACTTCATATCATTTATGAATTGTTATTGGGAGTTTGAAGAAGCTGATATATCCGCCCCTTGTGTATATTTAATTATATCTCCCTTTGTATGCAATTCCACTGGTATTGATGTATTTTGCCTATACGACAGAATGTTTGCTACATTATGTACAATCAATACTGGTATATATATATTTTTTTATATAGAGCAGCTTCGAGCATTATGGAATATCATTTACATTTGAGGCAATACCATAGCCTGATATTGTTCAAAACTCGAACCCAAATACAATTACAAACTTCAACTATCTGTGATTAAATATCTATAATCAAAAATTATTTTACGAAATTTCATCACATGCAAACAAAACAACAATTAAAAAGAATTCATTTGGAGGATATTATGAGATAAATAGTCGGGTAACATGGAATAGTGCTTAAAAATGAAGAAAACGGAAAAGAAATCAGCAAAAAAAAAATTGGTGGCGATATCTTTGAGGGTTGGACCAAACTGCTTAGAAGACTTCTAGATGAACAAGCTCAGGTCCGCCCGAAGTAGGCCTTGGTTCCTCAGCATTTTGGGGATCGCCATGATCACAGTTAGGTTCAGATCTTTCCACTATTGTAAAAGCAAAAAAATCTTCACTGGAAAGGCATTCTTATATAGAGGAAATATTCCGGTGGCTTTAAAGCCATTAACTGCTATGTAGCCACTTTTAACTTTGAGGGAAGCTCGGCCAAACAGCTCCATTATGTCTTGCACATTCAAGGGTAGTTGCTGTACCTTAAAAAGGTTCTCACTTAATCACTGTAATAAGATTTCAATGGACCCATGAAACTCTTTTTAAGGGATTGAATCGTATGCGAGCAGTGGGGCGGTAAGCAAAACAAAAGTGACAAGATTGACCATTGTTATGTTGATCATATCCAAGTTGTATGATACAGTGTCTATATTGTGCTCTTTGTACGACATACACCTGGCACATAAACCCAATAATGACCTCATAAACATCATAGAAATACTAAAGACTCAGCAGAAAAGTTCGAAAGAACGGGTAGATGCTACTATATTTTTTTCTAAAATAAAGGTTATTAAAAAGGGTAGTAAATATTTTGTCGGATAATGTAAAACATTATGATTTCATGTCGGGTATTATGAAATACCGCTATTCCATATAACCCGACATGTTATCTTGGAAAAAAAAACATCCTCTGTTTATTAGGATGAATAGTGAACACAAAAACGAGCATTACATGAGAAACTGTTAGTATTTGGGTGTACATTATACTTAGTTTCAATGTAAATATGTCATTTCTAATAATGAATACACAGTATTGAAAACTTATCTCTTGAACTTTTCCGAAGACAGAAAACAAATCTTTATTCACTCCACACGCCATGATGCCTGAAGATGAAAGATATGTTCTGATGGACACTCCAAGAGCGTTCTGAAGTAGTTTATGATATTGCCTCCTGGAGGCAGCACATTACCAAAGAGAAAACTTAGTATTGCATATTACCCGACTATTCCATAATACCCGAAGTTTCTCTACCTTTCCAATTCCGTCTATAAGATATTTATGTTGATATTTTACCTTAGAATTTGGCATATAAACAAGTTTTTGCTCAAAACAAAGTACAAAATATTCTATATAGACATATACAGTGTGACTGAATCCATGGTCAGTGAGGGACTGTAAGTCGTATAAAGTGTGCGACTGAATTCATAGTCAGTGAGGAACTGTAAGTCATATACAGTGTGTGACTGAAGTCATGGTCAGTGAGTGATTGTAAGGGGTGATAGAACTCGCCAAATTAACAATATATGTCATGGAGCCCAGGTCCTCATTCCACCAATAGTTCCAAAAAAGAGTAAGTTTGATAAAGTCCAACATGCACAAATATTTAAAACCAGTGCATGAAAGACATAAAATACAGCTCAAGTTAGCTAATCCAGTGAAAAGACGATTGGGGAATCACATCTTGTGCTTCTCATGCACTGGTTGTAAATATTTGTGCATGCTGGACGGTTTTAGAACTAGTACTGTGAGTGGTTTGCGACCCTAGGTTCTATAACAAATATTGTTCTTCTTAGAAATAAAATACAGGGTACCAGGGAGGAAATTACATAAAAAGGTTAAACACTGGTAAAATAGCAATGAAAAAGATCACTCAAGCTTTCGGACGCATCAGCAGCAGTCCTTCATCAGGAGTAATGACGATGTTATGTTTCTGTCTCTTTTTTTTTTATACTTGAAATTTCTGGAAAACCCCCTCAAGAAAACCCCGCAGAATGGAAAACGCCAATGGGAACCAATGGGAGGCCTCCAATAGAACCATGGAAGAACCCAATAGTACATCTTTAAACAATACATCTCACACCCGCATATCTATTCCATATATTCACGGCATTTCCGAAACAATCTCTCGCATCCTCAAGGAAGCAAATATCCAAACATTCTATTCCCCTGTCACAACACTTCGCAAACAACTTACAAAAGTTAAAGACCCAGTTCCACCAGAAGATCTCACAGGCGCCATATACCAAATACCATGCAAAGACTGCAACAAACATTACATAGGACAAACAAAAAGAATGATCAAAACAAGAAAAAAAGAACACAAACAAGCACTCGCGAAAGGAGACATAGCCTCACGTCTGGCAGAACACGCTTTACAACACGGACACGAACCCGACTGGGACTCAACAAAAATACTACACCGTCACATCACAAACAAGAATAGTAGACTCTTCTTAGAATCTTGGGAAACTTACAAACTACACGGGAAAGCCATTAATACATCACAACCACTTCCAGAAACTTATAAACAACTCTTACTCTGAAATGTATGAGACATCCCCAAATTAGGTAACCCGCAGTGTGGGTTTCTCATTGGTCCCTATTGGGGTTCTTCCATGATTCTATTGGAGGCCTCCCATTGGTTCTCATTGGGTTTTCCCATTCTGCGGGACTACTCTGATGAAGGGTTTTCCAGAAATTTCAAGTATAAAAAAGAGACAGAAACATAACATCGTCATTACTCCTGATGAAGGACTGCTGCTGATGCGTCCGAAAGCTTGAGTGATCTTTTTCATTGCTATTTTACCAGTGTTTAACCTTTTTATGTAATTGTTCTTCTTGGTGGTTACCATTACCCCTTACAGTTCTGACTATGACTTCAGTCACACCCTGTATATGTAATAATAAGAGCATAAGAGAGGAAATATAAGTAACAGTATAAGTATACGGAAAGAAATATATTAGTACGAGTATAAGGAAGAAAATGTAATAGTGAGAATATACGGAAAGAAATATATTAGTACGAGTATAAAGAAGAAAATGTAATAGTGAGAATATACGGAAAGAAATACATTAGTACGAATATAAGGAAGAAAATGTAATAGTGAGAATATACAGAAAGAAATATATTAGTACGATTATAAGGAAGAAAATGTAATAGTGAGAATATACGGAAAGAAATATAAATATTACGTTGTACGAATATAAAAGAAATATGAATGATAGCAGGAGTATACGGAAGGAAATGTAAATAGCATTACGAGTATATGGAAAGAGAAATGTAAGTAATAGTATGAGTATGCAAAAGAAAATTTATGCAAAAGTGCGGGTATATGAAAGAAAATGTGATCAACAGTAAAAGCATACTGAAAATGTAGTTCAATTTAGTTAATATGCGACTGTATCAGTTTAGCAGAAGATGAGTGTAAATTTTCGTAAACATTATGGAAACTTAGTTCGACAGACTTAGGCATTATCTAGAGGCAACAGTAAATAGCAGGCCCAAATTTAAGGGAGAGGGGCTAAAGGTGCCCTCGAGCAAGGTAACAGGTGAAGTTGGGGAAGGGTGCCAAATGACTTAAATGAGCTTAATGTCTAGTTAGGGTCGAAATACAATTTGACCATCAAATTACTTAAATAACTTTCCATAAATCAAATTTTCTATAAAAACTCACCACACGTCTTGTATAATTATCCTTTAATCTAATTGCGTTTCATCAAGTTAATATGCATGAAAATCGAAAAAATTTTGTTTCCAACAAAATGACAAAATAGAAATGCCAGCAAGAAAGAAAAAGCTACGTCAAAGTGGATGGATCTCCTTAAATACAAAGAGGAGTAATGCCAAATTTCGGATTATTTAAGATCATATAAAACTTTAATTTTTATGTCACAACAATTTAATTTTTGACTTATCAGAAAAGGTATTTGTGATTTATTTCAAGCTTTTTATTATAAGGAAAGTTAAAATTTCCATCATGGCATTCTGCGTTCATAATGATATCGTACCCTTGTGACGAAAGTGTTACAACTCAAAAAATCCCAATTTTCAGGAAACGCAAAAAAAAACATTTGTAGCTGAACTGAAAGATTTATTGTTCATCTAATAACTTCAATCCTAAGATCAGTTTCTGGAAACATCAGATGAGGCAAAATTTGCTTCATTTATTAGACCAAAACTCTTACTGTCACGACTTTTTACGTTATAACGGTTTATGAGATTCGTTCAAGGTTTGCGTGATGTACTATTTTGAATTATAACAGTTTCGTTGGTCGGTTTTTGATATTTACTGATGCCGAGCAAGAACTAAAAACGGGAAGTACTATTTTGAAAAGAAGAAAGCTAGACGTCATGCTTTCCATTTAAATACCAGTGTTCGATAGGCTTTTATTTTTTGCTAAAATTAAAATTTATTTCAATAAAATTGAATTTGATTTATTATATACCAAGAAGAGATAATACTTCAATATAAGTTAATATTGTTTAATGTTTATGTTTCAATTTATAAATTTGTTTTTCAATACATTTATTGTCAGTAAAAATGTGTAGCAATTTTTATGCTCCTATCACTAATTGTTGGGGGGTGGAGGGTATAAGGGGGCGGCAAAAGGTGCCTTGGGGTCCTAATCCGGTTCACAGCTTCTTCAATGATTGACCAGTTATGATCCTGTTATTGTGTTACAACCGGAGAGAAATAACACTGGGGAACGTTCAAGTATTACGTAAGCACCTTTGGGGAGAGAGGGCATTGCTGTTGTGCTTATTTTCCTATGTTAGCCCATGTTAATTTTTGCTTAGGAGGGAGAGGGGTATAAAATGGCCAAAATATTGCTTATGTAATACTCGAACTCTCCCCTGGGCACGGACTGGGAGATGTCTAGCTAGATTGAGAACTCACTGCGGGATATATAATAATAATAATATTATTATTATTAAAAGATCCGTCCACAGTGAGTGTGTTCAGTAGTCAACGAGGGATCATCTGCATCTGCAGGTTTCACAAGCAATGCTGTAAGGGCAAGCTTGACAAACATGGCGCCAGGACTCAGGAGCGTGATTACGGCGTCAGCGGCCCTGGGCGGAACAAATTTTAGAGGTCCTTAAAAATGTTTATAACATAACACAATGATTAACAAAACTGACCGGAGTTTAGCATTGCAAAATAAAATTCCACACTGGTCCAAACATCAAAGGTAAAGAGAAGATAATGAAGTTAAATTAAAAATAGACATTTCTAAACAAAATTAGCTTGGGATATATCAGTCGCTTGGAATTTCTTGCTTAAATTAGATGTTGTGGATAAATGAAATGGTTTTATTTAGGTCCACTGCCTCATTATAAACACAAAGAAAAGTCAGTACAATACAATTATAAATGTCTGCTTTTCAGGATTTCGTGGTAAGTTCTTCTTTTGTAGGAAACCGTGGGTCTCTGTGGTGGCTATAATATCACCACAATAAATATTATAACCTACATAGTCTGCTGATATCAGCGCATTTAACTAACCACGTGTATATATATATATATATATACACATATATTTTTTTTTTTGCCCACGATTTAAAAGTTTCTTGTGCGTTATGGGAAATATAACGTTACACACACGAAAGGTCAATTGACCAAAAGTGCATAAGGTAAGTGCACAAGGACCGCTAAAAACTTATTTACTGGTGCTTGCACTGTATTTTTTAGAGGCCCTGAGTAGTCCCCAGCTCGCACTTTCCTAAGCACGGCCCTGCCATGACGGTTAGTAGGAAAGTACGTCATCGTACTCTTTCTAGAAAGAAACCTGAGGCCGTAGAAATGATTTGGAAGGCGTTAAGACCCTATTCCCTTTACTAACTGTCAACGTTCTTCTCCAGTACTCCTTAAACGCTTTTACATTGATGACTCCATTTTCATTGAACATTCAGCTAAAGAGGAGCAATTCAAGTTGTAACCAAATCCTTTCCTTTGACCATTCATCGAAAGTGTGACAACTCGAAATAGTACATACTTTTCTGCCTCGTCCGATATCGTAAACAGTTACAACGAAATATTAGGCTTTGTAAAAAGAGAATCTAACGGTCCCTCGTTCAAGGTCAACGAACAACTCAAAATGGAACTCTTTCCGGGAGACGCGGAAAACGGCGATGAATCATCAACATCGTTACACATACAAGTTAACGGAAATCAGAATAGCTTAGAGCTTAACGTTTCACACGGCCAAACGCAGCACTGTTTTGCACATCTAGTTGTAACATTAAGTCATTTTCACCGAATTTTGAGTTGTAACACTTTCGTTGCAAGGATGCGAATGAAGATTCAGCTGGCCTGTTGCGAAGATCCAAAAATAATTTTTAAAAATAATTATTTAAAAATTTCAGAGAATATATCCTTTTGGAAATATTTTGAAAATAAGTTATATTTAGAAGGGCGGCTAAGTTTTTGGCCTCATAAGATGAGTAATGTTATCTGTCTGCCCTAATACAAAACATGCCCGTGTCAGAAAATCTACATGATGCTTCTTCCTTGTTCCTTTCCAGCTTTTAATAAGCAAATTTTATGAAATTTCCATAATATTTATTGAACTGCATGTGAATTTTCTGAAACTATATAATAATATCAATATGAATCGATATAATCATATGAAATTATGTTATATTATTGTATAATTAATAAATTATATGATAATTAATATTCTCATACTGCCGTGTTTTCTTAGTAGCGTTGTGAATTATAGTTGCTTTTGTATAGCTTATCTAATATTTTTTTACGCTGAAGGGTATTTATTTAAGTTACATCTATTTAATACAGCTGTAGGCGATTTGAATCGATATTATGATCGCATACAACTGTAAATATTTCGAGTATGAGTGAATATTTTCCCGATACTTGATAAAAGTAATCCACGAAATTATACATTAAACATCGTCCTATCGCTATCGAATTCCTCATCTCATGGAAAGAAGAATACTGGCAAGATTCATCTTACGAAAGGTATTATCAATAAAAAACATATCGCAATTCCCGATGTATTCCAGATGATCACCCATTATTTCAAGCCAGAACACGTCCTTCTCCATGATCACAAACGTATCATTATTTTCTATGAACAATACACTTTTTCTTACGTTAATATACAATAATTTTGCAATTATTACACCTCACGCTAATGGCATGTATTCTTTTAACTACCTGCTAAATGAATATCGCAGTGCATAAGTAATTACTTTTTTCACCAAATATGTATTGCATTCGCATAAACGAGATGCATGATAATTGAAGTACAATTAATTTAATCCAACAGCAGCATTACGTGCATGTAACGTTGAAACCGTCTCTCGGTGGGACTTTATTTTATATTTAAATGTGTTATAACATATAATATATATGCTTTCTTTTATTATTTCTACTTTTAGGCCCACCTGTAGCATTTCAAACTTAAGAGGAAACTTAATCAAAGGCATATTAGGGATTGTTGAATTCTACAAAGGCAGGAATAATAAAATATAAATTATACAGTAAATTAAAGTTAGAGGAAGTAACAAATTCATGCTAAAGTAAATTTAACTCTGCAGGTAAGTGGGTGCAAATTATGGTAAATTAAACTTATTAGGAAAAGTAATCAAATTCACATTAGGATTAGTTTAACATAACAAGAGAAAAGGTAATTAAAGTCATTTTACACTGAAATAAATTCATTAAAGAAAACAACCAAATGCTCCCTAAAATAAATTAATTTCAACAGGAAGATGTGTAACTTAGATTATCGTAAATTAAACTTAGCAAGAAAGTAATCAAAGGTACATTAGTGTTAGATAAACTTAGTAGGGAAAAAGAGTAGTTGAAAATGCTTTAGAGTAATTTAAACACAACAGAAATAATAAACGAATCCACGTTCGTGTAAATTCAGTTCAACAGAGGCGAACAGACAGAGGCGGGTTATAGTAAATTAAGCCCAACAAGGAAAAGCAATCGAACGCAGCTTGGGATTAGTCAAACTTAACACACAGGGCATCTAATTTATCTAAAATATTCTATTAAATTCGTTTATATTAATATTATTTCTAATATTGACAATAGAATATCTCAAAACTTCTTTTTTCATCTTTAGAACAAGCTAAAAAAGTGCTAACTTAATAGCTAAATACTCTCTGAGTATTTTAGCTCTGCTTTTTAGCTAAAAGATTAATCTTGCTGTGTATCGACTCATGTATGTAGGGTTGCCAAAACTAGAAATTAGCTAAAAAAATAGCGTATGGAGCAAGAAAAGCAATCAAAGTATAGCAACACATCGGCATAGTGTTTCCTGTATCGATGTTCATCTTCGAAACATACTGGGAATTTTTACGGATAAAAGAAATAGTTTCACCCGATGTCAGCGTTTGTTGTTTATCGTTTTTTTACTACGATCAATCAAATGCCTCGTCAATAAATCGATTTATAAAAAAAATCAACAGCAACGGCCAAGAAGCTGACATGAGATGATATTGCAATAAACTAGGCAGGCCGACATATTGAACTGTTTTGACATTGTGTGACAGAACAACTTTCTTTGAAACTACCCAGTTAATGAAGTTCGTTTCAACCGTGTTACAGGAGTTTAAAATTAATATATATCGTCGAAAATGTCATAAAAATGAATACTTTTGCAACACATAATAAGACTTCAAAGGTATTTGACAGCAGTTGAAGAGAATAGCAATATAAAGTAAGAGCACATTATGAGTAAATGCATTATATGGTATCTTTTAATTATAAATATCTGCCTATTGAAATAAAATTATCTGCATACACTTAAGCTTAGCCAGCCACCACCAAATGTTAATTCTTGTCGAACAAAGTAAGGACAGGTTATTCCAAACATACGTGCAAATTTCCATTAATAGAGTTGTAAATTTAATGCAAAAGATATAAATGTTAAATATTGATTCGCATAGAAAATCCATAATTTTTGTCTTTCTGAAAAAATAGAACTCAATTCTTGAAGAAAATTAACCCATTTTTTTAAAGAATTATATAAACAGTAGGAAATTCATTAAAAATAACCGAAAAACTGTAAAAAAGATGGCGTCGTTTAAAGTACTAAATATAGTAAATTATAATAGCTTTCCATATGCTTGTTAAAAAAGAATTTTACTATCATTTTACAATTTCGGAAAATATCGTTTCAGCTCAAAAGTAAACTTTATAAAACACTTAAATCCAGCAAGGAAATTCAATGGAAGAAAGAAAGCAAAATTAATTTAAAAATGCAATTCTTTCGCTTTATAAACATGAATTGTTTTCATTGTATCATCGATCTACATTGAGATTTGTTTTAGTTTGCTAAATAAATATAAATAGTTATCATTCACGTAATTCAATGATAACTCACCTCCTTTGATGATCAATCCTTGGCTTCGAAAAATATCTACATATATTTCTTGATCTAACATCCATATATTTCGCGATAGAATATCTATCTATTTCGTGATAGAATATCTATCTATTTCGTGACAAGAATATCTATCTATTTGATTAGATATCATATATTTCTCAATCAAATATCTCTATATCTCTCGACGTATTCTTTTTAATTGTAATACGTCAGAACCATGACTGTCATCGATTTGTTTCAGTGGAGAATTAAACGTATTATTGTGTGAAAAATGAAATTTACTTACCATTTCCGTCTGTTTTAATGGTGACAATATCAATTACGGCATTACTTTTTCCGGCGCCATTGAATGCCACCAGAGTAACTATAGATACATTTGAATCGCGTAAAGTGTGATTTCAGACTTCATTCAGCACCGTTGACACCATCCAATAGCTTCCTTCCATCTGTGGTAAAGGATGTATCCCTAAACAAACCACGATGAGGCATGGTACGTTTGTTTTAACACTGTTCAAGAAATTAAAATTATGAAGATTAATATCAAGTTTAATACTTTTACCACAAACTTGCGCAATGCTACTTTTAAATCCGTATATATATATGTGTGTGTGTGTGTGTTAAATATATGCAGGGCTCATTATAAACAAGCTACAAGCAGGGGCACCGAGAGCTAACGCGTTCTCCCCAGACTCACTTCGATGGGCTCCCATGATCCATTCCCTGGGCAATGGCATAGCTATTTTTTTTTTTTGGGGGTTGAACCCCAAATAAACAAAAAGTATGAAAATGAGAACGCATGTTTCTTGTTGTACTCACTTATTACTTAATTATTTTATAAGATCACTGCTGAAAAAAGAAACTAATCTAAGTCAGTAATTTTTTCTATGGAGACAGGCTAATGAATAATTAATACCATTGCCAAGAAAATTCTCGGGGACATTATTATTTTTTTTCATTTTTAAATAGAAAAGCAAGAATATTGTATCAAAAATAATTTGGGGGCACAGCAGGTCCCCCCACAGCATAGGTCCTTACCAGTGCGGGCCTCTAGACATCAACCGGACCCCGGGATGCAGCACCTGCTGCTGCTCCCCACTCTCGTCGGCCCTGGCTACAAGAGCCTATAAATATCACGTTTTCAATACAATTATATTGATAAATAGTTTCCATAATACATATATTTTAAAGGAATTATACCCTATTTGAAGATGATGGTATGTTTTACTGCAATCTCGCTAAATAAGCGGGTTCAAAATTACTATAAGTAAATTTATTGAATATTCTTTAGCAATTTCGTAAGCAACTAAACGCAGTTTATGACATGTTTGAAGTTAAAATTGTCCTCCTTACAAAGGAAGTCATTACTTCTCATTACAGTCATTTAAGTGCCGAGAAGAGATAAGAATAACAGGTTATATAATAAGAAACTGGGACAAAAACCGCTGACATAACATGACACAAACAACTGTTAATTGAACTTGAAGACAAATCAGTTCATTCAACATACTGGTCGCAACTATTTAACCTTCAAAGTTATTCAAAAGCAATTGAGGTTTTCCAAACTTGACCTGCATGCGGTAAAAGCATTGATAAATATTCAAAAGTATATTTCTTTCAATTTATATATGACAACAAATATACAAAATACTATCTGCTTATGCCAACAAATATACCGCCTATCGTTGTCGGCCTAACCAATCATTTTACGTTTCCTTCTATGTGTCTAGTTGGAGATTTTTTGGTTACCTCTGCCGGAAGTCACTCCTCATCTGCCGGAGTGTCTTAGTCGTCGTGAGGGTATGATTGTCATGATTGACTGTAATTCTCAGAAAGCAAATATTTTGAAGAGCCCTAAGGAGATGCTTTACCTGTACATTAACATTTTATTGGACACTGGATTATATACAACATGTGAAAACATTATTGATTCTTGGAGCGCATTCTAGCGTGCTCATTCCACGATTGATGGAGCAGGAATGTGTGTCTTAAAAATAATGAAGTTAAAAGTTCAACAGAGTATTGTAAACGCCCACACGATATGATTGGTCAGTTCGTTTGTGACGTGGGAGGTTTTAGTCCTTGATTGGGCCGAAAGAACTGGTCGAACATCCATCAGGGCCAGGCACCTAAACACATAAAGATGGCAAGTTTCTGTAGTTCGTGTGAGAAAAGCGGAAACATTCGCCATGGGGCACCTGCATTTCTCAGGATTTTAATTATCCAGATGCCTCAACTAGTCGTTAAATTTCTTGGGAAATACTAAAGGACCGTGAGAACGAGAATCGCCTCACCTCAATCACGAAAGTTTACTTCCTTTGTGTTTTATTACGCAATGGCGGTTAAGATCATGCTGTGCCGAGATCTAGAGTATTTTGAGGGAATATGAACTCCTATCGCTTAAGACACCGAACAAACGGATCGCTAGCCGAAGGAAAGCATTTGATACCAAGGAGTTACAAGTCTGAGTTATCTGTATTGCAAACAAACGTGGAAAACTCTTCCGCGTCACCATAGAGCGTCATCAAGAAAACACCTTTGAAACTGACAATTTTGACAATGACAAAACGGACATCAAGTATGGTCGCCCATATAGGGAGCAGGGAGGCTGGCCCCACTAGTTGTTCAAATATTTGATTTGACCAATTCTGCTATGAATTTACTTTCAAAAAATTTATAGTTAACTACATTTTAAAATAAGGTATTTTTTTTTTATCTAATGACTAATTGTCAAACAGTATAAATTATTTTTGTAGCATTTTAGAGACCTGTACATCCACCAAACTGTTTTACAGCCTTGAGAAAAAGGTGATAATTTTTCTCAGCCCTCCCTAAAATTACTCATATGGACGCTGATGACATCAAGCATGTGCAGACAGTTCTGTAAGTTCTTTCGTTGGTTCCTTTTTTTTGGGACTGTCGAATCCCCCGCCCACGAACTTTACCATTTCCATTCATGTATCAAATCTAAAATTCGCTTCAAGGCAAAAAATGTGTTAATCTGCGCTTTTTCAAACTTGAGTGGACGGTAAGACTATAGACTTAACAAGTCCCCGTACATTATCGAAGTCCAGTGTATTTGTAATTCTATAATCCAAGGTAAATTTTAGTATTTATTCTTGGACTATATACTATCAGATAAATACTATTAGGTACTATAAATATCGACTTAGATGCTGAGTAAATTTGTAATATACGCTTGGAATCACCACTGCCTGAATGAAACGTAATTTCAAGAATTATTAAAGTTGTAGATTTGATTGAAAATGTGCGTTTCCTCAGGGAAAACTTGATGTAACGTATTCGATATATCATATTGAAGGTATTACGCTATCTATTATAATATTTCGGTCTTTGATTTGCATCAAGCTCATGAAACTAGGTTCCCTTGCAAAATTGTGTTCAGTATTGTCATTTCCTTTAATAGAAACTCTGGAGTTTGCTGACGACTTGCCATATGCGGACTAACTGCAATCGAGTTAGAAATATATTGTCTTATTGTCCTATTGGTGAATTGACTACTGGTCATTAGCTGTTTCCACTGATTCCTCCATCGGCTAGTGCTTACAGGAAAATTGTCTAACGACTTACAAGTATATTTCATATTGAGGCTGGCTGATGTTAAACTATAAGAAAATACACACCTACTTCGTAATTTTTAATTGAAATCAACATTATTTACCTTGTATTCTGTTTATTACCTGTGTTGTGAGGATTTATGATACTTTCTTGTAGTATATCTATCTTTTTCATTCGTATGCCTTCACTTTTTGCTTAAAAGAATGTGAATGATTGCTTAAAAGAATGTCATTAATTTGTTTATTTGCTTTACGACTGAAGGACGAAAAGGTCATGCTGCAAACAGGTTTTCGAGGAACCCTAACCATCTAAAACCTAAGTGAGGTAGGAATTATTTAATACCTAGGGTACGAACCTCCCGACTACATGGAGAAACGTAATTAATAAAAAAAAATTCTTATTAGGGCATATTTTAAATGTAAATTTATGTAATTGCTTATAAAATAAGATGCATTTTTGTATTAGGTTTCTACTAAAAGGATTTTAATACATTGAAACAATTTTTAATAGAATAAAATTATATTTATTCATTTTTTTTAAATTCAAAATTCTCAGCACATCATCGGTTCTCAAAAATATGAAATATACTTCTATCGCTGATCACATTAATGTTTTAAATACAAGGTGAAAACAAAACACACAGAAATTATATACAGACTTCAGACATCGAAGTTCGTTTACCCATGAGAAGATTTTTTAGGAGGGTGGGAAGGAAAGAGGGAGGGTGGGAGGGGGAAGGAAGGAATTTCAAAGGAAATCAAGAGGTACATTGAATTGTTTCTGTTCGAATGTTCACTAATGTTGTCAGGTTTGTAAGTTCTAAATTTTCCATTTTCTTTTTCCAAAAATATTTCAACACTACATATAAATATATGTCTATAGTGATGGTATGCCTCACCATTTTTTGATTTTAAAATGAATGGTGACGAGAGTATTCCCTCAGAGGAATTATGGGAATAAAGAGGAATTTGTTCAGCTACCAGCGTTTTTCCAAGTATAAACAAAAGGCCTTCGATAAAGAGAAAAGTACTAACGGCATCGATATACCGATGGGGATGCCACTGTTCGGGTTGTTCAATGTTCCCCCGCGTAATTTTTATTATCGCCTTTACGAGCGAGAAGGAAGGACCATGCAATTTATGTTCAGAGGTTTGGCAACAGTGAAATTTGTTGTTTGTCCCTATCCTATCGTAAAGATTTATTTTCCTCTGTCTCACAACCAGTTTGGTTTGTTATGACATCTCTTCCATATAAACTGATTTGTTTTTAGGGATAGAAGTCTCATATCTGCTGGGAATGGGCCAATTTTCCTTTATTTTACCCTAATTTTAAAACGCAGCAATTATTATGTGGGTAAAATAGTGCGAGAGTGTCATCGTATTGATATCATATAATTCAGTGATTGGTTGCATATCAAGCTTGACACCCTGGTAACATATAAAATTACTCGATCTTATGAACGTATCAAGCTGTTCTTCTTCAGGGTGGTATGTGATTTATGGGGGCGGGGGCACTTCCTTTTCAAAATGGGGAAGGTGAATTCTGGACAGCCGTTTAACTAATATATAAAATATCTTACATTTCATATCACTCTCGAAGAATAAATAATAGCTTAACACAATCGAAAATTCGAGTGTTTTGCTACTTTGCCATTTCACCATTGTCGACCTATTTTTTTTACATGAATATCTTCCCTGGTACTTGAATTTATATCGATTTAATAATTATTGCTTGACTGGCGGGCATTGTACAGATGGAAACACGTATGTGTGGTGATCGCAAATTTTTGGAGTAGTGTGGTCGCAAAAAAGAAAATTCTTGCGACCGATGCGAAAATTGGTCGCTGACATTTGGAATGACATATATAATTGATATACATTAGTCTTTGGTGAATGTACTGCTGCGGTAATTTTTTGTTGTTTTTAAGGATTTGTAAAACCTAAATAGTTCCAAAATTTAATGAGCAAATGAATGTTCGAAAACTTGCAGACATTCTTGGGCAACATGCATTTAAAATAATGCGAAAAGTATGTCCAATCTATCACATTTTGCAATGTTGTGAAATTTTAAAGTATTTGCGCACATTTTTATCCGGCGACAAATATTTTGCAAAAAAAAAAAATCTAGCCATAGAGAGATTCCAATTATTGAGTTTTGAAGCAACTCGTACTACTGACAGTCGTTGGTGATATTTTTCGCCGTTAAGTGACGTTACTCATTCACGATTAAAATATTTGTATACAGTGTCACCTTCCGTAAGGAATACCTTCATTTACGGGACGATTCCCTTGGTTCCCAGTATATATATATACACGTACCTCCAGAAAAGGGACACCTCTATTTAAGGGACAAAATATCCGGCCCCCGTGGGTGTCCCTTATTGAGAGTTATCAGGGCTGTTCACAAAAGGTAGGCGCTGTGTGCGACTCATACTCTCAAGAAATTTTGAAAAATACCGAGTAAGCGCCGCATACTCTCAAAAAAAGTTTTGTATTTACCAATTTTTGGGCAACTTTCAACGAACTTCAGTCTTTTTTTTTTTCCCCTAGTCATTTACAAACTTGAATTAAAAAAAAAATTAAGGAATGAGGAAAACCCCTGAACACCTCAAACCTTAAAATAATATCCTGCGTACGACCAGGAGAGGAATGAAAATCTGATAGGAGTGTTGCAACTGACACCTTGGGCTTGGATAGACGAGCATCGAATGCCAGTCAGCGCGGTGTTGTGACGTCACCAAGCCCAGTAACCCCGCAATTACAATATTCTTTAATTAAGACAGCACTTCATACTCTCAATAATTTATTTCAGAGCAGCCCTGGGAGTTACCACTGTATGTTATTTTGTTAACGTCATGCGAAACGTATTATCCCGATAATTACGAACATCCTCTTTCGACTGACAGTAAACCTGGATCTTGCGCAAATTGTGTGTTTTACTATTTTACTTTCTTAAAGATAAGCGGGAACCACTTACCCGAAATGGGAACGTCTGACAATTGAACCATTTCCCAAGAAAGCGAGATTGTTGATGTTGTAGCATGGTGGTTTTTAATTAGCGGCACACCTGGAGGATCTGTGAAACAAACAACCACAAAGACGAAGTATGAGATACGGAGGAAGAAGGCAATTCACGTTAATTCAAAGTTAAATTACACGAACTAAATTACATGCGCACTGATGCTGAAAGTTAAAGAGTGATCTTCAATGCTAGGATTAGTCCATTGTATATGCATGGAAGTGAAATTAACTTTAGTTAATCTCCCTCTTGATTACATTTTGTTTATTTCAAATTGTCCATCTTAATATGAAATTACAGCACCATGTTTATTATTAATTTTTACTGACGTTTGTATAAATTAAAAAAAAAAATGGACAAACAGAAATTCCAGTGCTTATCCTTGAATTATTCATTCTTCAAGCAGACAGCATTCTTGTCGTCTAGATAAGTGGTGCACAAACTCGGGGTCGCGACCCCCCACCCCCAGAGGATTTTTGTGGGTCACCAAATTCAAAGAATTTATTTGACAATAAAAAATATAAGGTTTTTTTTCAACCAGTATATTATTATTTATAAAAATAGACCTATATTTTTTTTTTCCAGGAGTCTCAACAAAATTTTACAGAAAAGAGGGGGTCGGAAATGAAAGTAGTTTGCGCACCACTAGTTTAGATGAAAAGCTACATGAAGTGCATGAGTGGGAAGCCAAGAGGTACTATAATATCAAATAACAAAAATAATTCTAGATTTAGTTTTAGCTCATAAATATTTCGATTAACCATTTCTTACGTTTCAAGTATTTTAACAATGTTAAAAAATTGGAACAGAGATACAAAATACAAGGGAATAATTGACCAGGGTTTAAGCTCCGTTAGTTTTTTTTTTTGCATTTTGCGAAAAATTTTAATACCACTTTCGCTAAAAAGCGAAAGCCCTGAAAATTAAAAATTTTCACAGTTTTATTTCAGAGGTCGTCGTCGAACATCACATACATAAATTTGAAGTAAACGACGTACGGTCAGAATGAAATATTTTCAAGAAGTTTGTAGGCGCCCAATCTAAAGAGTTTTCATTTTTGCAGTTACTACAGTTTTTAAATCAAAATGAAATGAATGGAGAATTTCCTTCACTGTGCTCAATAACTGAATATGCGGCAAGTATACCTATGCATACTGCAGATTGTGAAAGGGCTTTCTCCCAAATGAACTTGATTAAAAGTGACTTGCAAATTCGTTTAACAACGAACCATGCAAGCAAATTGCTAATGATAAATATTGAATGACCTGTTCGAAATAATTTTGATTTTGAAAGTGCCTACCAACTATGGTGTGTAGTAAAGTCAAGGAGAATTGTACAATAATATTGTCAATTATGTAATTTCATAAAAACTAAAGAGTTTTATTTGTAGCCCGAAATTTTAAATATGCTATTTTGTTTAGCGTTCGCCTAAGGGACAAAATTTTCAAAAATATCTCAAGTGTTCAAATTATAAAAAAAAGCTAAAGGAATTTTAAAAATTCTAAATTTTTTTTTACATTTTTGTTAAAATGCTGAAAGAAAAAAGTGCAGCCTAAAGTCTGTAATTGACATATAACAGGTTAAACGTTTGTATAGTAGCAATGAAACAGATCACGAAATGTATCATTACACCTGATAAAGACCAGGTATTGACGCAGTTGAAAACTCGGATGACATTTTCCTTTGCTATTTTACCAATGTCTAACCTTTTTTTAAGTAACTATTAAAACAAACGCAAATTTAATTAATTAAAAGAAAATTAAAATACAATTCTGTCTGTACCGAATTCTAACGTCCTGACATAAATCTCCTCGGATGGTGGACCAGCTCCCCGGCTGTTGTACGCTTGCACCACAACAGCGTATTCAGAAAGACGGTTCAAGTTATACAATCGGTGGATATGCAGAGTTTTACTAATGTCAGACATACTCATAGGCACAAAGGAATATGGCTCCATACTGTTACGGGCCTTGTACCCGATGTAAAATCCTTCCACGCCCGATCCCTCTGCAGCAGACATCGGATACTGGAATGAAATTTACAAATTTAATCTTGTTACGAATTTCAATTATAAATACGTGAGAAAATAAATACAATACAAAATGTAGGAATAAAAAATAAATAATTCTATAAAAAAAACATTAACTTCAGCTTGATTTTTATGGGTAATAGCCATTGTATTTTCAGTAAAATACTCTCTACAATTGTCACCAAAATGACAGAGAATCAGTAAGTTTAAGTGATAATCGAACCACAATAGAGAAATATAATTTTCAAAGTTCAGTTAAAACAGAACTTAACTCACGTTTAAAAAGAAATTTAGGAATGGTGTGTCTTAATAATCATGAATATTGCCTTTTAATAATCATGAATGTTGCGTCCTAATAGTCATGAATGGTGATCATAAATGATGGATCCTAATAATTATGAACAATTTGTTTTAATAATCATGACCGACCGCTCCCCACCCTTGGCGCAGTATAGCCCAGATGCTCTTGCGCCATAAAAAATCCAAACAAACAAACAAATCCCCACCTTCACCCTTGAATGAAAATTTAACATTGAAAAGACACAAGGCAAATATCTAATGACGAATGGTAACGTTTCCAAAAATCAACTCATTAATTCCCCCCTTGAATAACCTCTAATCCCGCCCCTGAATGGGGTGACTGCCCATTTTCCGAGAATAACCGGTTTATAGTGAAAAAGTTTTTATAAGTTGACGAGTCACCTGTAGCTTAGTGGTTAAAGCAAAGGCTCCTAAAAAAAGGGTCTGGCGCATATCCGCCATTTTGTTGCCATTGTATCACGTGATCGTGGTTGCAAATTGTATTTATTGGCGACATTCTAAAAGATGCGCCAATGTTTACATTAATCGGATATTCGCGGATTGTTCATTATTTTTATGCCAAAATAGCGATCATTGCGCCAATGCGTAAAACCTTTATCGCCAAGGTAAATGAAACCGGAATTCTACAACAAAATGGCGGCTGATGCGTTGGTCTAGGGACTCCAAATAAAGCACTTCTTCGGCAAAGAAGAGATGTGGAATCATACCCCACCAGATTTCCTAAAATTCTCTGTTTCTGCAAGTTTTTGTACCATAAGTGTCATTTGTGTGTACGTTTTCTGTCCTTGTCGTTCCACGGATGTTATGGAATGGAACAGATGATGTACAGTGACACTAGACCCGGATACATTTGTGTACAACCACGTTAATTGGAAGTCGAACCCAGTGCGGGTAATTTGAAGGAGGCTGTCGTAACCACTTAACCACTGAAGCGCCAACTGTGGTTGAATGGGTAACAATGGGTGAATAGATAACATCTCCTGGTTTGTTTGAATCTTATAGTGAGCAGTTAATTGGAAAACGTGTTATTGTTTTGGGCAGAGTTGGGAGTCAAATCCGGGATAACTGCATGCTAGGCGAACGCTTTACCACTGCAGGCCCTAATGTTTTCTCATTCCTTACCGCTTCTCTGTTCAAAATCACTGACATGACATCAACACTGTCATTTTTTCCTGCTTAGCGCATTTCTGGGTGCGGAACCAACACCAGCCATATCTTTAAAATCCTTCACACACATATATTTTTAGCCTTGATTTTCCTATTTTCCCTTGCTGGTTTCTTGTCTCTTTCTTGTTCTTTGTAGCATATGATTTTCTTCTCAGTACCTCCCCATACACACACCTCATCCACATCTTCTTTTTCTTACCATTTTCTTTTCTTTTCATTTCTTACGCCTATGTAGTGCTTTGTTTGTTCGAGGTTTTAGGACGAAAGGACAAGGGACGTAGTGCGAAGAGCCCTATAGCTTCACAGAGGATTAATCGATTGTATTTTTATGGCGCAATGACAACAGTGGTCATTCTGTGCCAGTTACTAGGAGGAATTCAAACCTCCTATAGCCTACAGAACTAACTCACACTACATTGAAAAACTAGATGGTAGATATTCATTTTCGGGCTCGTTTATGAGTCAAACCCAGGAAATCGGCACACTAGACGAATCCTTTAACACCCCAGGACCCACTTTCGGTTACTCAGTGTTGCCTCGGGGATATGAGATAAGGAATAATATAAATGTTTTAATTAAATTTCTTATAACAATGCTTCTTCCTGCGAATTTTCAAGAATATGACTTTAATGCCCTTTACAATATTCCCTTTCTTTCTCGTACCTTTCTTTTTCCCCCAGGATTTTTCACTTTTGAAATCGAAAACTGTTTGTAGAACTGTTTTTTCTGATTCTTATTTGCTAAACGTATTCAATAGCAAACGGTCTTAAAGTTCTGTTTCATTTTTTCAGTCTTGTTCTCATACTGAGACCTGATCTGCATTTATAAATTGCATTGTCTTCTGCACAATGGAAATATCTAGCAAAAAAAACTCGAACACGGGAGCGATATCAAAATATTTAAATGGGATGAAATGCCCCTAACCAGTACAGATGTACTTTTGCATAATAATGGATCACCTACTAATTAAACCAGTAAAAAATGTCTCTTCAGGGTAATTCGAATCGATCCCTTGATAAATGATTTTTCTTTTTGCCCTCAATCCCTCTCTAACGGAGCCTGAACCAATATTTGAGAAATTTCTTTTCAAAAAACTTATTTTATGAGCAGAAACTTAAATTCATTAGCCGATCTGGTCTTATCGCGTCCCGGTTAATGAGTTTTTTTCCTAGACGCTTTTATTCGGCGATGAGCTGCCATTCAATCCCGCACTTATTCAGATTCCGCCTCTGAAAACAAAAATGATTTGGGAATCCCGAATGTATAAGTTGTAACGGGGAAATCATGGCGGAAATTTAGTAATGCGTAGCGAACTGAACGTCCTTTGAGTCGTCATGTTGGAACGTGTTGGGATGAAGCCAAATGACGCCATTAGGCCAAAATGAGAAAGTCGAAAGTAATGACAGAGCGTAGTGGGTGCTCTCATAAGCAGCATGTGTAAATTTTGGCGTATTTTCAATTCCCGCCAAGTCTTTGAAAAAGCTAATGGCATTTGTCGTTTAGCAGACGATAGAAAAATGTAATTAAAAAAACCTATTAATTCATAATATCGCATCTGGTGATATACGCGAAAATGGAAATTTCACAAATTTTGACAATTTCTTTGCAGTGTAAAAAGCAATTACAATTTTAAATGTGAATGACCTGGGAACTAGTTAAAACGCTTTTAACAAATATCAGCTGAAATTTTTTGGACCACCGAATAAAGTTGGCGGAAACAAAAAGCAAACAAGCAAGCACTGGTTAAAAGCAAAATATCTCTTTTCTTTTAGGAATTATCTCTTTCCAGAGTAACTCCATACTTCACTGCTTCGCTTATGGGAATGAAAAATTTTTAGTAAATCAGTAACGCACCAACCTCTCCAATTTACAATCTTTTTTAAGTATATACATACTTAGGTGAAAATAACAACACACTTTTTAATATTTAGTAAAATCTATAATAATATTCTATGATATCTATATTGATATTCTATGATATCTATGTGATATTCTATAGAGTATCTATAATGATATTCTATGTTATATGTATCTATATTAATTCTATAATTATATATGATGATATTCTATAATTATATGTGATGATATTCTATAATTACATATATAATATCTATAATGATATTCTGTTATATATATTGATATTCTATAATTATATATATTGATATTCTATAATTATATATAATGATGATACTATAATTATATGTAATGACATTCTATAATTATATATAATATCTATAATGATATTCTATAATTATATATAATGATATTCTATAATTATATATGTGTTCTATAATTATATAATGATATTCTATAATTATATATATAATGATATTCTATATAATTATATATATTATCTATGAGTACATTCTATAATTATATATAATATCTATAATTGTATGTTCTATAATTATATATAATGATATTCTATAATTATATATAATATCTATAATTACATTCTATAATTATATATATCTCTATAATTATATTCTATAATTATATAATATCTATAATTATATTCTATAATTATATATAATATCTATAATGATATTCTATAATGACAGTCTATGATGATATATCATTATACGTATAATAACATTATATACGAATAAGAATAATTGATTTCCATGCTCATGCAATCACTCTCAATAAATGCCATTGAACATTTATAAAGAGTTGTCTGATTGGAGACATACATGGCATAGTGGAAAATACATAAAAATATATGTTAACTCTTGTACTTCCAATCTTACACTTGTGGTTCATTTGTTCTTATTAATATATGTATTTTTACTAGAGATTTAAACTTAAAATTATTTCTAAAATCTTGTATTGACTCCGGCAGCTTGTTCTAGTATTTAATATTATAAATATTTATGTCTTTCTCTTCCATTTTAGTCCCTATTTTAATAGATTCATATTTCCCCATTACTCTTTTATTTCTAACATTTAACCCTTCTTTAAAATTATTATATTTGTATGTTTACCATTTATTTTTTTCATATATTATTTTTAAAATATTATTTTCATGTGTTTCAACATCATCAAGAATTCTATATTTATATTTTATTTCTTCTCTTTGCTGATTTGATATATTTGTTGTAATTGTAAGTGCTCTATCCATAATTGACTGCATTATATTGTTTTTCGTCTTTTCACATTTCCCCAAACACAATTATATGCATTAAATGACTATTCCCTGATGTGTCATAAAGGTTTATTGAGATATCCACTGGTATTTTGTCCATGAGTCTGGATATAGTTCCTGCTCCTCCATGTATTTTCTTACACATTGTTTCTATGTGTTCGTTTCAAATCAACTTGTCATAAATTAACAACACACAAAATTTCTATGCTGATATATTTCTAATGAAATTCAAAGGTCCAGGAAAATATATTGTTGTAGAAAATTGATCGTCCAGACATAGTCGAACATGACACGCTATATTTAGCTGAACCGGCGAAAATATTGTCATAGATACAGATATGACAGTATAATTGAGTAATTTTTTATATCGTTTCTTAAAAGAACGCTAAGGCCCTCAAAAATCGATACTTCTTTATCATCGTTATCATCCCAATAGAAAAGTTTGCACCATTAAAAGTGTTTTAAAACAAACCCGAGCAAAATTAGTTTGCACTAAGCTCATACGGTTGAAAGGTAAGAGTACTTTATAGTTTAATTTAAACAGGTCACTTGCGAAAATACTTAAAAAAAAATAATCTCTTTTTTTTTATTATGAAAAGAGCATGGATTTTTGCCTTTCAAATGATATAAAAAATTTTGCTCTAGGTTAATTAAAACTGTTTTCTAAAAAATGATAAAATATAACAAATGAATTTAAATACACTTCAAACTTTTTATAAAAATGCGGTTTTCTCAAAACTACATTTTCTGTCGAAAAAAAGGAAGATATTTTAAAAAGCATTGAGTTTCAATTAATTTATAATTTCTTGGGTAAATACATAAGGATTCTATACACGTTGTACGTAGAGTTTTATATTTAGTTAATTTTTTAATTAATGGCTTGACTTAAAATTCCTGAACATAAAATAAATATTTTCTAGAAAAAAATTTCATTTGATATAAATATTTTTAATTTTAAAAATATCGTGTGTATCGTAAAACGCCACACATAAAAAGTGTAAATATGTTTGCTAACTATAAACAAAAGTCTTGCGCGCATCGAGCATGTATTTTCAGAGAAAATGTTCAGTATGTCTCAAGAGAAAACCCCATGTTGTTGGTTTCGTTGCTGGTCTCTGAAGTGCTCGTAAAACTCTAAAGTAGAATTCTGAAATATTTTCTTTTCTTTTTTTACTTGTGATTATGGTAAATTTCACAATCCAATATAGTAACAGCTGTCACATACTAACTGCCAAATAATAAAATTTGCTGGAAAATGTCATTCAACAAAGTTAAAAATGAATGATATTTTTTAATAAGTTTTATCAGGTGATATTTTACAATTTCTACTGACCGCTACTATGATGAAATATAATTTAAAAAATGCTTAAAATTGTATTTGAAGAAAAAAAATTAATATGGATATTAATTTATATTATTATTACTTTTTTCCTGGTAGAATACCAGCGGGGCAGTAATTTCATTACTAGAAAAAAATGTAGACTTTGTGGGATTGTCGTAGGGAAAATCTCAAATTTTGAGAAAATTTAAAAGTAAAATCGGAAAAAGTGTAACACTAATGATAAAAAAAACATAGTTTGCAAACAGTAATATAAATAACTCTTACATTACTAAATAAATGTTACTAACGTTATAAACGTTACATTACTAAATAAATTAGTAAATAAACACCCATTCATAAGCGTAACTTTAGAATTAAACATAGCGTAAACTGGCAGGGCAGAAAAAGTAAAATACCAAAAATTGTGTGGAAAATAAGATTTCCCTTTTTTCTAAAAAAAAAAAGAAGACAAAACGGTCCTCTTGACTTCTGATTAAGCTTTTATGGTTCTTATCCGAATATGCCAAGGCATTTTAAGACCAACCTCATATTAGCTCTTCAAGTTGTTTCGCGTTTACATATATGCTTATGATAAAGTTTAATTGATAAATTAAGCTCAATAAACGACTATCAGTACTGAATAATAACATTATACATAATATACTATTTTATTATTAAAAAAAGTTATGTGTAAAATTACACAGCTATCTGTTGGCAAGAAAAGAAAGTTACATGAAATTATGTCGCCATCTATCGACACCAAAAGAAAGTAAACTCACACAGAAATTTGAGAAAAGAGTTTTATGCAATTTTCAGACAGAAAAACATTTGCACATAGATCAATTATTGTGTTTCCGCACTTTCATTGTTGCACTAATGCTCTTTCTCCCTGTTAGACAGATTCCAATGTATGTTTGCTTAATCTTTATGATTACGGTGGAGCAATGCAAAATATATTTTACATGCATAGTTTAAATGCATTTTTCTGTCAAATTTTATCAGAAAGAATTTCTGATAATGGCGGTATTAAAACCATATGAATATTAAATAAATAAAACAACAAATTATGATAAAAATTAGGAATCGATAAGGAAAATATTTAAAATGCGCAAACTTGTGGAAAAATTACTAAAATCTGGAAAAATATCGCAATAGTTATCATCGCAATAAGATTGTTGCCCTAGCAGTATAAAATATCTAAACACAATTTACATGTACTACCATCATTCAAGTAGAAAAATTTAAGTCGCAATGTTCTGCGCGAATTTAAATCTGTTACAGTGTAATATTCAATGCGAAGCTAATATTTAATATTTTTTAGAATTAAAAAAAAAAATCTCTCCCTTTAAATAATTATTTTGTGAGTTTTACATGTTCGTAATAGATGGTTTGTTATAACTGATTTAACTTTTTAATTTGTTTATACTATTTGCTTTATTAATTTAATTGCTTTAATATTCCCTTTGAAAAAACACAAAATATTCCCTCCGGAGACTTTTCTGTGTCGAACACCACCTGGCAATTATGTTATCTCTGTGAAGGTAATAATATCTTACATTAATTGCTTTATATTTGTCGGGGGGTTGAAGGCAAAAATAATTATAAATGTCGCCATTTTTGTAACTTTAAATATCCGATCTTCCCTTAACGAAAGATTTTACTAGAGGTCATATAACGAATATAAAGAATGGTTTCGCCTTCGAAAGATATATATAATTTTAATTTTATTTGCTAAGTCTCAGATAGGTAGTTTTCCTTTTGAACACACTTAAGGCGATTGTTTCCCACGACTGATTTTTAATGTTACTTTTAATGCAATAGATTTTTGTCTTTTGAATGAAAAGATGTGAGTCTGCAATCCAAGAAACTGAGATTAAAGAGACTAAGACAGACGACAATTCATTAAAAATAAACGTCTGCATTTAATTGAAACATAATCACTACAAAGTCCAAATAATAATCACCGTAAGAATTTAAATAATCATGAGTAATTAAATAAGCCCCCGTTGATTATATTTTTAATCAAAGTATTTTCAAGAATTTGGCAGACGATGTTTCCGTTTTAATTGATATTCTTCAAATTGCCTGCTGTTTTAAATAATTACCTTTCAGCGAAAACACTTTCGAAGCGGTTACAAATCGCGGTTTATGCAAACTAAGTCACAGATTAATAAGAACCAATTAATTCAAAATAATTTAATCGAAACGGTAACGAAATGAGATTATAAAGATGGAGTATTATATGTAGAAACTCTCCACCTCGTCATATTATTTCATAACATCGCAATTCTTTATCAATGCTAATAGATAAATATTCTGATTTGTAATAACTTACATAAGATTATACATATTTAATGGATTTCAAATAATAAATTAAATACAAGTATATTCTATTGTCAGTTTCTACATTTTATGCCTGATGATGATTGATTTTCTGACAGTGGTGGGGGTGGTGGGATGATTTTCTGACAGTGGCGTAAAGTCAATTCAATAGCTAGGCTATCTCCACCCCTACATGCTGTTTTAAAAAAAAATCCAAGTTTATTTTCCAGTTATAAAAAATACAAGTAGATATTTTATATATATTATAACTTTAATTATTTATAATAATTAAACTATAATGAAAGATAATTAAATATAAAAATATACTAAAATAAAAATGATAGTTAGAATTTTAACACTTCATCTTTGAATATTTCATTTGTACATGGATTCCGTGCTTCTCCTTCTGAACTCATTTACGCTTTTAGTGACTGTTGCCAAAATAACGATTTATCGCCAATAAACCACATAATTTAACCTTTGATAACCCCTCGAATATTTCACTTAGAAAATGAGAATCATTTCATTTGACTAACCAAATGAATGTGGAGAACATTTTTCCAACTGAAAGTTTCTCTGTAGAGAGCACATCTAAAAAGTTAAATTTTATATTTTTAAGCATATACAATTCATTGTAGAATAAATATCATGCCCAACATTTACACACGATTTAAAAACTATTTATAATTAGAAGTATGCTTCTACAACTAACGGTTAAAAAAGTAATGTAAGATATTATTACCCTTCTCAGGGATTACACAATTGCCAAATAATTGTCAACACACAAAGCCTCCGGGGCGAGTTTTTGTGAGTTTTCGCGGAGGAATTTATTTTTACTCAATAATTTTCGACACCCACGTAGAAATAGCTCAAACTAGAGCTATATTTGTTCAGGAGAAAAAGAAGAGCCGTCCTCATCGTGGATTCGACCCAGGATCCCTCCGTTTATCCCGGAGTATCTTGACCTACTAGACGAACGAAGACAAGAACAACGACCTTTTTCGCCGTATACAAGGTTGTAAGGTATTATTACCCTTTATAATGATAACACAATTGCCAAATAATGGTTAACACACAAAGCCATATGGGCGAGTTTTCGTGGGGGAATTTGTTTTTATTTAATAATTTTTGACATAAACGTAGAAATAAGCCACGTAGTAGTAATATCTTATAACCTTTTATATACGGAGAAGAAGGCCGTTGTTCTTGTCCTTGTTCGTCTAGTAGGTTAAGGCACTCCGGGCTAAACGGAGGGACCCTGGTTCGAATCCAGGATGAGGACGGCGCTTCTTTTTCTGCTAAACAAATACAGCTCCAGCTTGAGCTTATTTTTACGTGTGTGTCAAAAATTACTAATTAGAAAGATAATTGCAGTAATATCTATTTTGCAACACTAAATTTTATTCATGAACACTTCGTTTTCTAAATGAAAGTCTTCGCTAAAAAAATAGAAACTTTTCAATGGGCTTTCGCGCTGTTATCACGGTAACGTCGTTTCTTTCACAGTGGCGGGGAAAGGAGAAAAGCTATCGGAAATGATTTGGATAGTCTTGATAATTTCGGTTTTTCTTTTTCAATGAATCGTACGAAATATATCTTTGCTTTTTTTTGGCTATGGAAACACTGACACTTTTTATCGGTTGATTTTGATTCCTAAATTTTTATTTCACATCGCTTTTTTTATCAACTTATATTTGACTTTGATTTTTATCTATCAACTTTTATTTGACGGCGATTTTTATTTATCAACTTATATTTGATATCAATTTTAATTTATTACATAATCGCTGACGTCTTCCGTTTCCATTCTGTGGGCTTCGGAGGTAGCCTTGGTAGAATGCAGAATATGCCATTACTTTCTGTATATGGGATCAGTTGTGAGGAATTTGTAATTTAATCTATAAAAAGTCAGGTATTAAATACCTTGTTGGTAGAGGAAATATTTCTGAGAAATACTTGCCTTTAAATATATTTTATTGTATTTTAAATGCATATAAAGGTATAGTGTGGTATTGTATTGCATTCCTTTTATTATGCTAACTTGAACAAACGTTTTAATTGGTTATTTAACCTGAAAAGGAAGAAGCAATGCAACGTCTGTACCTGCAGTATGTTTCTCCGAAAAGTAACTGATTTTACCGAGTTAAATTTTCCAAGTTTTAATTATTATTATTTAATGTCGCAAATAATATGGATTTTTTCAAAAACTTTCGAAGTCGACATTGGCTCTCGTTGTTTTAGAGTACACATATAAACTATTAAGCTCCAAAATATCATAAAGTGCCCTTTCAAATGAAGCAATAGCACCACCTAAAAATGGGCTACATTCCAACAAAAAAATTATATAAATAAAACTATAACTTATAAATATAGAAATTTTGAGTACGGCAGAAAATTATCCAACATACATCATCTCATCTACCTTAATACCGTTGCATAAAATCTGCAGTCAGTCATAGCCAAGAATATTCGACGTCAGCAAATAGAAGTTTTATTCCAAATTACATTCTAGCCAATAGTTTAAAAGCCTGCTTCCAAACTTATCTTAATTGCCATATTAAATTTCTATCCTCCGGTTTGGCAACACGTAGGTAGCGATATCCGATTTTCGATAAGTGCGAAGCAAGGGCCATTACCCCAAAGAGATTGCAGAGTGTCTGTTATAGATTCTTTTGGTTTTTTCCACGTTGCGAATTACTCTGAAAGATTCAGACAAAGACTTGTCACGAAATCGATATATCTATTACATGGTATAGGGTCCTTGGATCTTCAGTGCTGAACAAAGAGAATGATATTTTCCAAAGTAATTTCCATCGAATGACGTTTGAGAACTTTGCGAACGCATTTGTGGATTTCCAATTCATGCAATATACATTTTGATGCAATTTTTTTCTACCTTATATGAAATAGTTAAAGCATTAAATGAGTATTGAAGGACAGTATTGTGAACTATGCTTGTTGTTTACATATTTTTACAAGTTGGGTGTTTAAAAATGTACAAATAAACTTTCTGTGTGTGCATGTGCATCTATGCGATGAACTGCGGTGGGTCTTGGCTCATCTGTCTATATCGTATATGATAAATATTAATGCAGTAATAATTTTGATGGATATATATATACACACACAAATTCTATAAAAAAATATTCTTTATGCTCTCTTGTTCTTCTTTGTTCTACCGCAACCAGGTTTGTTGCTAATATTGTTGAATTGCCTGCATTATCTTATAATTAAGCATTCTTTCCTTGTTGTGAAAACAACAGATTTGTGTCAGTTCATGCCATGCAACGGCGTATGAAATTATGCAATAAAAAATACTTCTAAAAATTAACCACTTATTTCTATATATCGGTAATCTAGTTGGTATTAGGCTCTGGGCCATTTAGAGTGCTTGCCGGTTCAACTCCTGATAAGGGCGATGCTATTTTTCTTCTTCACAAGCCACCAAATTTTACGATGATGGGTTTTATTGTTTGTTTTTTGGTTTTACGGCTCAAAGACTACAGTGGTCATGCTGCGCCGGGACCTACAGTTTTCCGAGGAATCCGAACCTCTTAAGGCCTGGGGAACCAAACCCCGGACTACAGTGAGCAGTGCGATCTTTTATGAGATCTCTGAGTAAGCGTTCTTTTTGCACTGCTGGGAGTCGAACCCGGATTAGCCGCGCAATAGGAGAACGCGTTACCACACTGCGCCACCGCAGGGCTGATGATTGGTTTTACTTACATTTCTATTTCGAGCAATATATATGCGGGTTTGAATACCTCGCCAAACAGAAAGTTTACTAGCCAAATATATCATACGTAGGGCCTTTAAAAAGGGCATAATTCGCCTAGGTTTTCTGCATGTCTCTTGATTTCTCCCATGTTCTGCCCTTTTGTTTAATTTCATCTTCTAAAGATATATCCCGTTCGTTTCTTTCTCTACGCTTACTTCATTTGCTTTGAGAATCTCAGTCCAGAAAATCTTTAGAAACATCGTTCGATTTTGCCTGAGTTTATTCGTATTTTCTTTGGTTCATTATTTCTATCACAAGTTGCGTCCACAGTTATCCCTCAGTTCAATCTCTCTTACTTTTCGTTGGCCAGTGTTCACTCAATATTATACTGCAGCAGTTACTTCTAAAAACTTGAATTTGACTTCTCATAACTTTGGTAATTTTTCATGTCTAACACGCATAAAGTAGCACTGAATTTAACTTATTAATACGTGTTACTTTTAAAATTTTTTTAATTTGAATTTCCTTTTTTGTTGTTGCTGCTAGTTCGAAACAACTTTAAACTGTGAAAAGGGGAGTTTGGTTTTTAGGATTCCATGTATCACAGCTCCCTCAATATCTTCTTTACTAGACACGATGTTACTTAGTTATTTGAATTGTTTAATTTATTCGATACATTTATCCTTAATTTTATCAATTGGTTCAAAATAGTAGAGCATTTAAAATAATGGAGTTGTTTTTATCTAACTCACTCACTCATCGAGACCAACTGAGACTACAAACAAAATATATTCAATAATATATCCAAAAATATGTATAGCGCTTGTTTGTTTATTGTCTTACTATATATGCAAGGACAGGAAAGGTCACACAGAAAATTATGGAAGCATCATCGATGCATTAAATTTGTAGGACGATGGAAAATGATTTTTTTCTTCATAACGTTTCTACTTCGCTATGTGCATGCCTTCATGAGATTTATACATGAAATTCAATTTATTTATGTTTTTCATTACTCTGGAGGAGAATCTCGTAACAAGTTTCTGCATTATATTCTCCCCCACTTCTAACCTGATTTAATACTGCAGATAATAATACATTATTTGGTGCATGTAATTTACATATACTTACAAATTCTATGCACCATTCAATGTATCTTGGGTTTGAATAAACTTATTATTATTATATTATAAGGAATACGTAGAATTAGATATTATTTGAAGCAAGATTTATAAAATATCACTTTCTTAGCCAATACAGAATCTGATTTCCTCAAATGCTGTACAGAATTGGATAAGCATGCAACAAGTATTTACAATTTTACTTTCTAATATAGTGTATTATTGTTATTTTTTAATTGGTATGAAAGGGAAAACATAGAAATCGATATACCGAAAGTGGTGTTATACAAAAATAATGTATACACAAAAAGTTAATACTTACTTCCCAGCTTACATTCACAATTTTGGAGGACACTGGAGAAGCTTTCACTTTCAGCGGAGGATTCCTTGGCGCTGGAATATAAATATAAAAAAGCTGAAACTACTCATAAATAACTACACGTAATATACCTCCGATAACTAACGAGTCGTTATATATGTCTCATAACTCATAAATAACAATTCAATCGACAATCATAAATAACAATTCAATCGACACTCATAAATAACAATCTATGATACTCTACCGTTAAAGAGCAATTCATAGTGCACTCTGGATAAAGAGTAATCCGTACTACACTATTGATAAATAGCAATTCATACTACACTATTCATAAATAGCAATTTCCAATACACTATAATTCAAAATACACTTTACTCATAATTAACAATTCCTGATATACTTACTACCCATGAATGACAATATTCTACTTAAGAATGACTATACACTACTTCTGAATGGCAATATACTATTCTTGAGTGGCAATATAGTATTCATAAGTATTACAAACTATTTTACTCTTTGATAACAAATCATATACTGCTCATATATAATTACAGTTGGGTCATGCTCTTCGAAGTTAATCTAATTGTGAAGTTCTCAACTATACAGCTTGACTCTTTTTCCTCATTTCGAGTATTTATCAATATAACTTCCCCAGAAAATAATATAAAATGTCAACATATGAGAACATTCCATAACATCTGTTATTTCTACAGTGGCATAAGGTTTAATAACATGACATTTCAGGAAATAGCGTCTTCATGCATTTGTAAGTGTGAAAAAATTAAGTATCTCCATTTTGGTGGCGGTTGAAAAAGCAGTGGCGTACGAAATGGAGGGGCTAAGAGGGCTTCAGCCCCCAATGGATAAAGAAATACATCGCTCTCTACAACGCCGGATCATTTGACCATTTTAAAAGTCTCTAAAGTCCCCCCCCCTCGCCCTCACATAATTTTTGAATTGATACTTTCCTGGTTGGAAATAAACTGAGTGTGTGTGAGGGGCGCTCTGCCGTTCTCACAACGTACGGATATGCTTCTCATCAATAGTTTTCCAGCATGCAAGTAGTTTAAAAGGTATTAGAATTCTAATTAATATAAGAGTATTCGCTGTTTATAATTAAATACAGATTATATATAAATGTGGCTTATTTTAAAAACTAAGGAGTAGACGTTAAAATCCTTATCATGTAGGACGCTCATTGGACCACATTACTCTACGTTCCATATAATGTATTCAGTGTTTATCTAAAGAAATGGTAAGGCTACTATATAATTGCTTGCAGATGCGTAATATAATTATTTTCAAAGAAATCCAGAACCCTGATTATAAGAGTCTGAAAGTAACTTAACATTATTTTAAGAAGAACGATGGCGAATATTTTGTGCAATGGGCTGGAAGGAACTGATGATGATGCCAAGCTGTTTATTTTTACATCTCCTACTTAATCTCATTACGGAACGTTCATCATCGCATCTGGTTTATATCTACAGCATTATGTAAGAATGATAGAGCTTGGAGAAACAATAGATTTAAGTGATTCGGTGAACACAATTTAATAATTAGACCATTAGTTCCTTGTCTGGGAATATTCATGAGATAGCTTCCATGATCGAATAAAAAAAACTATTCAGGGCTTGGGAAACCATCAGTTAATGTTAGTAAATGGTCTAAATTTCTTGAGATGATATAAGAAAAGTTTTATCCACGGATACTTTTGATCCAAGATCTCTGTTCTATAGATAAAACGGGAACTCTTAGCCGCGCATTAATTGGAATATTTCGGCGCATATCGAATTGTTGCTGTTCAACAGAAACTCTCTCTTGAAAACGCTGCTGAGAGTATCATCAGCGGTAAAAAATTACCTTTAAAACTAAAATAAGACAGTGAAACGGTTAAAATGTGGAAGGAACGTTTTTCAAGACACGTTTGACATAAACGTATCTGTTACTTTCGAAATTCCATGACTGTCTATGCTTTCGATTAAAAGTAACGAACTAGATAATATTAATTTATTCTAAAGTTCATCAGTAATATCACTATCTTTACTGTCATTACTTCAAAATGTTTGGCTTTATTACATTAGACCCTTGCAGATCATTTGGAATCACGTGTACAGTAGCAAAATAATGACAGAGTAATGGATGAAGAATTTAGAAAGGAACGACGTTACAGGTAGTGACATCATTATTGATTGCAAAAGGTTCGTTTAAGAAACACTTTTCTATCGTAAAGAAACTTATAAAATATGTTACACTATTCTTTTACTTTATGTTTACAAACGTAAAATTTTGGATGTTTTTGGTGAAATTTTGGATTGTTTTTGGTGAAATTTTGGATAAATTAATAATTTATTTTCCACGAGTTCGACACGAGACACTCATGGAGGGAGACAGCAGAAAAAGGCCAACAGAGAACTGAGACGAAAGTGTTTACAAGGGGAAAGGTTACCATGAAAACATTAAATTTAAATCCCGTGGCTATATTTTTTTTTTAACAGTGTAGATACCAATGCGGACAGGCTGATGAAAAAATAATTTTAGAATTCTCTGGAAATTTTAAAACGGTGATGAAAGTATAATAAATACTTGATGATATTGCTGTAGAAGCAATCAGCTTTGGCAAGATACCGCGGAACAGGCGAAATCTTTTACCGCCAAATGGCACAACAAAGATTACTAACGGATATTGATTTTCAAAGCATCATTAAGAAAATAGAAAGAGTCTTTAAATAAGAGGCAATAACAATTAGAGTACGCAGGGGATTGTTTATGGGGTTATAACAACCATTGAGATGACATTTTTTATATATAAATATATGGAATTATAGTTCTGTAACCACTTCCACTTGTGAACTTTCTGCTTACTCCTAATAACATTTAGTGAGCTTGATTATACACGAAATTTGCAGAAGTTTTGAGATCTTTTTAACGGAAAATATTCGTTGATATCTCATTTTATGGATTTTTGAACGCGCTATCTTTCTGTGTCATATGGAATCCCTTATAAATATGAAGAATGTGTTAAAAAATACCAAACACACTTTTCCCTTCTATTTCAAATTTCACCCTATACATTTTTTAGATTAAAAAGAAAGCTTATCTAATTGTGGTATTCGCAAGATTAAAATTGATTTTCTGTTTTGAATAGAACTGGAGATATCACGAGTTGAAATTTAACAAATGCGTCAAAGCGAGGACTATTTGAGGTTATATTATTACGTATTGCGGCCGTTGACACTCAGGAATTTTGTTTCTATCAGAAGTCAATAATACAAGAAAGAAATGGCGCAACACAATTTCGTACTATCCCAGTGGCAACCCTCTACGGCGAAGGCACTACTTTCAATATAAGGAAACATTTTTCGTTAAGAACCAAAGCTATTAAAGGTGGTACAGCCATTCAGGGACACACTGTATATTAGTTTCATTGAAGTAATCAAAGTAACGGAAAAGTTACATTACTGGTTTTTAATTAATATCTCTATCAAGTATTTTATATTTATTAAGTATTCAATATCTATCAAGTATTCAATCGATCAACATAAATAACTGAAAAATTTATAGCAGATCCAAAAATAACATTCAAAACTGAAAAAATAAATTTCATAATCAGTTTATTGAGTTATATAACGATATACTGAGCACAAGCTTATCTCATATAACACTATATCTGTGGTCACAAGGAATAAGTAGTTAAGTATAAAATCACAATTTTTCAGGGCAATTTAATGGTTTGAAGAATAACTAATTTGCCGAAACCCTTTTACGATTTTCCTCTAGTTACATGATTGTTCACCAGAACTTGCCATGTTATTCACCATACTTACTTAATTGCGGTATGGTATTTAATCACATATACCTAATTATTCACCATACTTTTTATAACACTAAAATTTTCTGCGTTATTTTTTTTTTTTTTAATGTTATCTATTAGGATCTTGTGTTTACTTAAATGATACTTAGGTATTAGATGCAGTTTTCCACACAGATACTTTGAGAAAACTACAGTGATTCGACTTGTTTCGTTATTCCAGTGATTGAATCCACTCTGAAGTATGGTAAGTTGATTTAATCAAGAACACGCACTATTTTACAGGATACACAAAAAACCCACATCTTTATAACTCGGAAAATATTAAAGCCTGGAATTACCGATTTCTTCACAGAGCGCTGAAGGCTTGGGAGATGATGATCACGGTTCACTAAACTCATTTTGCCATTTTTCGACTTAACGACTTATTCCCCGTGACCACAGATATAAACCTCAGCATTTACTAATTAAAATAAAGAGCATAATTAATGTGTTCGTTTAGTAATTAATGACAGTTAATATTAATTAATAAAATAATGGTTACTGACATTCATATTCAGTACAAAGTCACATAATATAATTTTACAAAGTCGGAAGCATAACAACCTTTTCACGTTAATTACATTGCAATTTACGGAATAGGTAATTACGAACCGAAAAAAATCACCAAAATTAATTTTCGAAACCCCATATTAAAAAAAGTAGCTGTTACTCCTTTAATTATAACAACTTAATTAAATTTATTATTAAAAAATAGATGGAAGTAAATTAAGGAAGCCTATTAATTTCTTAATAATTAGGGGCTTTCATTTTAATCATAGCCATAAAATAAATACAGCGCTACCTCCCGTAACGGATACCTCCGAATAAGGGACATCTCTGTTTAAGAGGAAAATTTTCTATATTCCCTGGTATATGTCTTTATCAATACATGTGAAAACGACGGACAGTATTTCATTTTCAGATGGCAATAAAAAACTGTCTGATGCCAATATGGTTAAATAATCGCTAGCGTTGGTCTTAAGACAAAAAGAAACATTTCACGACAAAAATAATTATGAGTAGTGATCATAAGTGAGATATTTATTTAGTCGCCATTTCTTTGCATGACCTTTTCAAGGACCCTGAGTTCTCCTCTAGCCCTCTACAAATCTCTTTCAGTTGATTATAAAATCCACAAGGATTAAGGACATGTGACACATCGTGTACCATGAAGTCTTGTTAACACGAACTATTTTCACCAGCGATTGTTTCCTGAATCACCGTCAATTTGCGAAGATATAGTAATACGATTCCATCCCCTTCGGATAACGCAAACTGCATTCAACACGAACAAATTCTTTGTTACTGTGAGTGTTAGCATAACTGAGGTTTAACTGTATTCGAATCTGTGTTTTCAGTACTCTTCTGAAGAAGGCCTGCACAGGATCAAGACAAAAGTCTTGACCCTGTATAAATTATCAAGCCCAAAGGAAGTTGATCATAAAGGGGTTCTGGGATAGGGTCAGTCGCCTATCATAGTTCCCCTATGACAAAACGACTGACAATTATCTGGTAGTTTAAAACAATCAGGCACGAAGTTTTTAAAAAGAGAAAATAATAGGCATTTAAAAAAAACGATTATCAGCTGTATATTGTGAAAGTATTGGAGTTCAGTTATTGATCTGGCGTGCAATGGAGAGAGAAAAAACATCATTTATTGAGAAAAGACCTTAACCGTAATGTGTGCTATTCTATAAAGCATTTACTAGAGCCCAAACTGCCTACCGTCTTTAAACAGGGAGAGTCGTTTATTAGAATGACGTTATTAGGAGAAAATAATGTATAATTTAAGATAATGATGGTGAGGACCATAGGGAATGCATGGAAATACGGAACTGTTCTTAACCCTGATCTCAACAACATTGTTTTTCGTTTCTAGTTCGTTGCACATGCCAGAAGTAAAATTATTCGAAAGGCATTTAAAATCAAGCTTCTACGTTGTCTCTTCAATTTTCTGCCTCTGGATGAAAGGCACCTGCTGCAGCATCCGAAACGCTCGAATTGAAAAAGACGTCGTCAATACCAGCATAAAGAAGTCTTCATATGCGCGGGAAAAGTAAGTTCTTGGTCACAAATGTTTTCTGCTCAAACTGGAGCCCTTTGACTCCTACCCCTTTGACCCAAAGTTAGTATTATTGCATTTCATTTGGAGTAGCACAATTACTATAAAAATAGTGTCAATTGGTAATTACGTGAATGGTAGAACAACTGAGTTCGCATAAGGCAGTGTATGGGCAAAGTCGGAAGAAAACTGTATATAAACAATGAAATCTGTCTTTAACCATATTTTCTTTGTACAATGAAATCTGTCTTTAACGATATTTTCTTTGTACAATGAAATCTGTCTTTAACGATATTTTCTCTGTACATAGACAATGAAATCTGCCTTTAACGATATTTTCTTTGTACATAGACAATAAAATCTGTCTTCAACGATATTTTGTCTGTACATAGAAAATGAAATCAGTCTTTAAAAATACTTTAGTTCAGTCCCCAGCAGATATGGAGCGAATCATGTTCAACATTGTCTTTTAATGATGTCTTTTCCTGAATGCCTTCTTGTGTAACGTTATGGAAATGTTTCACGGTATATATATGTAAGTACTGGGAACTATCCATGTTATGGAAATTTGAAGGATATTTGAGTTACAAACAACATAATCCTTTACTTTAATGGAGAAACAGAGAATTAACTCTGAGTTTGTATTCCCACACAGATGCTGTCAATAGAACCTCCACCCCATCCCAACTGGGAATACATATTGTTTAAAACATAACGAAAGTCACTCTACCTACGTTCTTGGAGGGTAGTGGCCGCTACTTCCGCACTGTACTGGCTTTCACCCAGATCATTCCGACATTTAACCCGGAAGAAATACCGGGTGGACGGCACAAGACTTCGTACAGTCAAGGTGGTCTCGGAGCCAGGAACAGTCAAGGGTCCGCCTACATCTCGACCTAAATATTATATGCAAACAGAAACCAATAACTACTCATACCATACTTGTGATGCATACACCATAATAAAACTGACTTATGGTTTGAATTGTACAGTAGCAGGAGAGCAAATCTCATGCTGTGTCAAACAAACAGAGTGTACATACTTAAAGATGTATAAGTTATGTATATAATGTATATGTTATTAAGTTATGTATATAATGTATATGTTATTAAGTTATGTATATAATGTATATGTTATTAAGTTATGTATATAATGTATATGTTATTAAGTTGTGTATATAATGTATATGTTATTAAGTTATGTATATAATGTATATGTTAATCAAACAGGTCATTTTAGACTGAAATTATAAATCAATAAGATAAGGGAAGATTTTTTTTATAAATCTTAATATCAGATACAAAAAAAATGATATTTTATTTACAAGTATCACATACCATAATATAGACTAAAATTGCTTCGTTTGAGAGAAGACAAGCGCAATTAATTAAAATTTATGTACACGTGGATTACAAATGTAAAACTTTTAATGACTCATTGCTGATAGTGCATATAGACGCGCCTTCCTCCCTCCAGTAAATGCTGAATGGAAGAATGTGTGTCATATGTAGAAGCTTGTAAAAATAACTCGATCTTTGATGTTTTTCCTGTAGCTAGAGTGTGGCTAGTCAATTTTTGATTTAATAAGGTGAAGTTCGCTAAAAATTACATATTCTAGTTCATTTGACACTTTTCATGTAAAAACAGTTGAGTAGGTAACACTGCTTGATATACAATAAAGACCAGATAGGTTTAGATATTGCTTTCGCGCTTGCAAGGCAGCCGCATCGATGGAGCAATCGAACATGTTGGTGCGATACTATAATCAAGGAATACAAATAGGAAAAACAATAATGTGTAAACGATGCCTGATCTATATACATCTGGATGGCATGTTCTTTAGCGCAGCCGAAAGCCGGCTCATGTACCAATAATCTAACAAACCGCTCAAAGTTGTCTGATTGCTTTATTATACATATAAAACGATATAATATTGCATAATGGAAATACAATGATACATCCCAAAATTACACTATTTGACTTAAAATGAAGTAAACCACGACTAAAATATTGACGCTTTCCATGAAAAACGCTGCATTGTTTAAAGAACGAGCGGTTCTCTCAAAATATGGCTTCTCGATGCCAAAGTGGTCAACTGAATCAAGAATTGAGCAATGATTGTGAAATGATGAAACCATGAAATCAATAAATAGCGTTAACCACGAAGTTACAAACATAAAATAAAAGATAAGAAAAGCACACGAAAGAAAAATGCATGAACCTTTCCTTAAAAATAAAACTAATAATTCGATTTATAGAATTTTCTACAGCCATTTCCTAAGTAAAACGCATGAGCCTCACGTAGGAAATAGTTATAGAAATTTCTATAACTCGGATTATTAGTTTTATTGTCCCCGTTGTGAATAATGGAGCTAGTTTTAACTATAACAAATTCCTTGAAAAAACGGACGCAGCATCTCCAATAAAGATGTTGCATATGTTGTGTGTAGAAAATGGTACGTTTTTTAATGAATCACGTAAAGAAAACGCTTTTTGTGAATCGATAATATGATTAATGGTAATGTGAATCATAATAATTGTACAAAGAAGAATAAATAAAGTATTATTATATTAATTATAAAATTTTTTAGCTTGAAATTCAACGGTACTTCAACATGACATTTGCTTGTGAAAATTAATTTCGTGGGGTTTTGAAATTGAAGGTTTTTGAGTTGATTATTATTTGGAATAAGTGTAATCGTGTTTGATTTTTTCCTTGTCAGTATTAGAAATTAGAAAGTTTCGGAGATTTAATGACAAAATTAGAGCAAAATATCTGCAGATAAGTGCAACAGTGACTTGACTATTAAGATCTTATTAATATATAACGCTTGGCAAAAGGTATCCAATCATCTGTTTCTGCAATGGCACCACACACATATTTTTTTCTATTTTGTATATGCATTTTAAGCAATGTAGACGAAAAATGAACAGAAACGTATATCAAAAAATAGAAATATAAGCTGAATTATATATTATAGTTTTGGTGGTGAAAACTTAATGAAACAATATTACTTCGAAGGAAAAAGTACCCAATCATTAAATTCAATATTTCGTGGACCTTCCTCTGGAATGAATGATCGCTTTCATTCTATTCGTCATGGACTCTATTAGACCCCTACAATATTCTGGGGTAATTTCATCCCAAATTTTTCTTATTACTTAGTGCAATGCAATTGAATTCGTGAGTCTTCTCGAATTTATTTTCTTCTTCAAAATGTTCTACACATTTTCAATGGGACTGATGCCCGGGCTATTTGCAAGCCAATTCCAAACGTTAATTGGATTGCGTGCATTGTTTAGAAGACAGCTGTTTACTCATCTGCTACTGTGGCACGATACATTGTCATCTTAAAAAATGTAATCCTTTGCAACAACGTGGAATTTTAAAAATTAGAGGAGGGGATTTGGAAAGCACATTTTATGCACATTTATACATTACAGTATATGTAAAATTACAAGCTAATTCAAATTGTTGGCAGGGGCTCGAGCCCCACATACACATTTAACTCTACGCCTATAATCATTGGTATCACCAAACCATTCTCCGATGATAGGAAGCAAGAAATGTTACAAAATGGTAACGTAAATTTCGGAATTCATAAATATGAGGATTATACATAGTTATCCAACTCCATAGACCGTCATGAAATTCCCTAACTGCAAATGACACGGGAAACTTTGCTGTAGTGTTTATACATTCTTCGATCAATTTTTCGTCCGTTCTTCTCCAGATAAATGCGGCGTTATCATCACCTGTCTCTAAACAAATACATGATTCGCCAGTAAATAAAACGTTTGCCCATTCACTAATTCCTCATTTTACATGCCTTTCACACCACTTTAAAAACGAAACTTTTTGCGCTTAATTGTTAAATAAGGCTTTGTTTCTGTTTTACGAAAGTGGAACTCTTTCGAACTCAGTCGGTTTCTCACCATGCGGTTACTTAATTTTATGCAGTATTTAGATCATTCGGAATTCAGCTGTTTGGAAGTGGAGTGATGCAACGTTGCATTTTAACAAGCTCATAAAATTTTCTGTCCTCTCTCTTGGTGAGGTAGATGTCAAGTGACCGCTACGATCAGGGCCGTGCTTAGGGGGTCCGAGCTGGGCGACCGCTAAAATTTAGGGCTGCCGAAAAAGTGTAGTGTAAGTACCAAGAAGTCAGTTTTTAGCAGCCCCTTATAGGTTTGACAGAGTGTTTGGTCAATTGACCTTTTGCGTGTGACGTCATACTTCCCATAAGACAACTTCCAAATGGTGGCCAAGTGGCCACTGCAGATACTCCTGGCAGCATAAAAGACTAGAAAAATTACTTTGTAAGTTCTAATATTATAAAACAAGCAGCTTTGTTCGTTGAGAAACTTTTCATTAATTCGTTATAATTATAATAATTAGAGTAATAATAAATTACAATGATTCGTATTTTATTTAATTTTTATCCCCTATTTTCAATTTAACTTCATTATCTGCTCTTTATTTTTACCTACAGCGTTTAGACCAGTAAAAGACTTACGCTTTATGAAGGATTTAATGCTAAACCCGTGTAAATCTTTTTATCGTTCTGTTATGTCAAAATATTTTTAAGGGCCGCTAAAATCTGCTTTTGCCAGGGCGGCTAAAATTTTCTTTGCCCAGGGCCGCTCACACCGTAAGCACGACCTTGGCTACGATGCAAGTTTCTCATGCTATGAGTCATGCAATACTTTTTCCACAGAACACATGCAGTACTTTGAGCACAATTAGCTAATTTTGCGACGTCTTTGGGAAAATCCGTCCACCAGCAGGTAAAAAATTCTTGCTTTTAAATCTGTCGAGAGCTCTTTCTTGAAATTAATCTTTTCACTGCATGGACAGGCGTCGAAACCAGTGTAATGTTTAATACTTGTTTAGCTGCTCTCTTTTACCTTCTGTCTATGCATACGGTTCTAAATTTGCATAAATCTCATTTTTACGTATTTGAACCTCCTGTGATGGGATATTTATTCCAGCAAACATTATTGTTGTTTTCCTATTTGGTATTGTTTTACACAAAAAATTAATTCACCATTTGTAATATCCAACTATCGTCACACATTTTGATGATATATAAAAATATTACACTTTATTAATTACACAGAAGGTTTTCTGTAAATTCCAGCAGTTACACTGTTTAATGCAGTGATCGGATACTTTTTAGTAGGGTTCTATCTACTTACTTTGAAAAACTCGAAAATTAGCCTGAATTTTGAAAAAGCTAAAACATGAAAAAAATAAAACAACAGTAAAAATGACAAGGAAAAAGTTTTATTGGCAACTGAAAGGGAAATAAAAACAATGAAGAAATCAGAAAATAAAACATCTAAAACTAAACTTATACTAATGCAAAAAAAAAAAATTCAAAGCCAATGATAACTTAGGTTCATAACATATATTTATCAAAGAGAATACTGAAAATGAAAAGGATGCAAATTTATGTTCAGCCATTAATTTGCTTCAGTTATATATCAAGCCATGAATCTGCATTCGACCACAAATTTAACTTTGTGTCAAGCAAGTTTGACATGACATGCTTTGAACAGAAAGTTATGAATCCTTGATGTAGCTTACCGTCCAATTGTCTCCATGCTACCGTGTAATTCGTTATTGGTGAATTTCCATCAAAAGGTCGATTCCACGTTAATCGAACGTTGCGACTGGATACATCGTGGACGTCTAAGTTCTGCGGAGCATCGGGTATATCTAAAAATCATAGAATAGTAAGGTAAACCTTCGTTATAGAGTTAAACAGAGTCATGCCTTAATCCATGGTTAATTTTGAAAATAAACCATTGCTCTGGATTGCGATGACGAGAATGATAACAAAAAATTGTGAAGAAGTTTGAGAAAGGAATTTTGTAGAATTCTATGCACAACGCATTGAGGAAACTGCAGCTGAAAAAGTTGGTAAAGCGTCATCTAATATTACAAAAAATTAGTGTACATGCCATTAAATATACAGATAAAAGAAAAGGTCCAAAAACGAGGATAATATTATATGGAACATTGTAAATAAAAACAAAAAAAAATAGGACATATGACTAACTAATAAAGCAAACAGTAAGAACAAAAATATATAATTCTGTTACATAAAATGATAAGAAAGATTCAAAGAAATGGGAAATAAAAATAGTTCTGAATACTATATATAAAACAGGCATTATATATAGATAAAATGTTCACACATATTTTATATAAAAATTTCGTATTGTCGAACCATGAAAACTGGTGGCACTTTATTATCGATACCGCAGTATCGATACAGGAGACCATATCTATTTTTAGAAAATAATGAAATGAACTGATACAGTCTTAAATACACATAAAAAGTAATAAGTTAAGATTCTTATGTTTGTTTTAGGTCGAAGGTAATGAACAAATGGCCGAAACATATTTGAAGCTTAAATGATACCGATAAAACGAATAATGGTAAAATAATGTGCCATTGTAATGTAATGTGTAAAGTAATGTGCCATTGTAATAATGTGCCACTATAAAATTGTGTTTCATTGTATTACTTTGTCAATGTGTCACACAGTGCAGTCGATCTGCTTGTTAATGTTACAGCAGATCGATTACACTATCTGACACACACTGCCAAAGTAATAAAATAAAACCCAATTGGCACATTATTTTACAATCATTCGTTTTATCTGTATTCCTTTAGCCTCCAATATTTTTCGTCATTTGTTCACTTACTTCGACCTAAAACAAACATAAGAATCTTATCTTATTACTTCTTATGTTTGTTTCAGACTGTATCCGTTCATTTAAATATGTTATTAATAAGCAGTTCATTTAATTTTGTAATTAAACAGTTCATTTAATTTTGTAATTAAACAGTTCATTTAATTATATTTTTAGGTTACCATTTTGGTAGGCATGACGAAAAACGTCGTCATTCGCATTTTGGTAGTCTTCCGGGCATGACAAAAAATGTCGTCATACCCAGTTAAACGGCTAATTAATCAATTCATTTAAGTATGTCACTAATTATTCAGTTCATTTAATTATTATATGGTTGCAACGGAATTATGAAAGATAACTGAACGTTGCACTACTCAGATTAAATGAAAATACGCAGGTTAACCTTATAAGCGTATCATAGTTAAACCTTACTACACTTGTGATGTTGACTCCTGCTTATTAATGAAATATAACACGTGATATCCTTGTGATATATAAGGACCTATTAAATCAAGTAAACGATTTGTAAGGAGTATAGCGGCCATTGTGTCCGTGCTGCAGAAAACGTTCACTAAGTAATGACTAATGCCTGGGCATTACCCACGAAATATTCGGCGAAACCGAAAAGTTATGGAAGCGTCATGGACATAACAAATAAATACAAATTATTGCACAAGTTTGACTTCAAAACATACATCTTTCTTCTCCAAATCCTCACGCCAAGAGTGTCCATGAACCCAAGAGCAACCCGGAAATAGTAAGCGAAGCCAGATGACGCAATACCTACTCACAACTATCATTTTCTTTCATTTCGCTGTCGTCAATTTAAGCTAATTTTGAAAACGGCCTTAATATTTTTCAACCGTTCATCAACTGTAACCGCGTCAAGCAAAAATTCACTCCGACGTAAGCAAGCTCGCATTGGGTAATTGGGGACCCATTAAACTTCCAAGTTTTCACGGCTGGCAATCGAAGGTTTCGACAAGCAATATTGATCGTTTTCAAGTCATTAATCCGCCGGTGACGTGAGCCTGGCACCGCCCGATAAGTAGCGGTTAACGGTTATGAAGGAGATTTGTTCCAAACTGGAAATTGCAGAATCCATCACTGAGGTACGGATAAAGGCTTTTATTGTGTTTAATATGTTCATCAAGTTTAAATGATTTGTCCTTAGAAAATATTTTTTAATGATCATTGCATTTTCTGAGGAGAGAGAAATGTGGAGGTAGTTGCCCTCAAAATTTGTTGCAATTATACAGTTAAGCTTTATTTTATAATGCGATGGTAAATCTAGCTAGATTTCTGAATTGTCTGCTAATGTTTGGCTACATAATGAGCATTTTTCCGATTCATATAGCCATCACAATCATACTTATAAACGTTCGTTAGCATAATCGAAAATTAACACAGAAAGTATTGCCTTTATAAACATACTGCTTCCGTATGTAACTTACTCGTTTATGAATTTTTATGAGCTTATGCATATTTATATTAAATTTTAAATAAAATATATTGCAATACTACATTCTACATGAAGTATTTCCATTTACCCGGATGGCTAGCTTGACATCCGACATTCGGATTATCTTCAACTTTTCATCATAATCTTACCCTCTCCCACCCACTCATAATAAAATATATCGCATTCATTCATTCATTCATTCATTCATTCGTGCGTGCGTCCGTCCATTCACTCATTATTTTATTTATTTTACTTTTATTTATTTTGTAAAACCTCTGTTATCCGAATCGGTTACGAACAAACCTATGTAGATAGATTTAAACTTCTGTATAATAGAAAATGCATCATTTAAAACTGGTCAGTTCCAACTCGGGGGGGATTCTCCACGTATATCTTGAAAACCTGAGTGTAATCCTTCTCCACAGAATAACCTCATACGCAAACGAAGAAAGGAGGAAAAGTTTGAAGGGAACCGGAACAAAACTGGTTAAGTACAGTTCTATCCCAGGTTCAACACACATGTCTTTTAACCTGTTAACCGGGGAATAAAATTTTGTGAAACTCGTTTCACACTGGGGACTTTTTTTCACAGTGATAAGTAATGTCATCACACCATCACGCTAGGATTAAATATATAAGAACTACATAAAACGTAATGCGTTCAACATAATACGGTTAATTTTAATGACGAAAAATGTCGTCATTCGCATTTTGGTAGTCTTCCGGGCATGACGAAAAATGTCGTCATACCCAGTTAACAGGTTAAACCTGTATTTAGTCCTCCTCCACACAAAAATCTCTTCAAAATTAAACCAAGAAACAGAGAAGACTTCAAAGAACCTGGACGAAACTGGTAAGTACTAGAGACTGCAGGTTTTAAAGGAGCACGAATAAAATCAGACGTTTTTATTCTAGAGAAATTAGACTCAACTCCATTTCGCATATTCTGGGATTTTAACAAGATTATGTCTCGCACACTGCTCTCATTTTTACCCTTTTTGTTCTGACACCACAGCCCTTAAAGGACGCGACTATCCTTAATGATCGTCGCAGATAAAATCTTTTCTGCCTATAAAGCTCTTTCCTTCACCTATTATTCCATTGATTTCTATTCCTAAGAAACTTAAACAGTAAGCATAAAACCGACATCGAGGGAGGATGAGTCCTTCGAAAAATCACACGAGCTTGCAACTGACATCGTTACTGACACATAAAAAAACATACAATATAATATAATATCAATTTCTCGAATCCATCATTTGTTAATGAGTATTGATAATGTTTATCGAAGCTCAAATAAGGAAAGGAATGCGAAAATAAATGGACTTATTTTAAGCAGCACACTGTACTCTTTACGTTCCCAAACAAGAGAAAAACTACAACTGCGTTTCGCATCGAACGAGAGAGACAACCTCTTGAAATAATCACAACAATGCTTCTATAAAATAAAACGAAAATATAATTTCGTTGCCACTAAATTTTAAAAATAAATAATTTGATAAATCGGCCGTAACAATTTTAATATTTATATTAACAAACGAGAAAGAATTTTGTTCCTGATCTTAAATATTTATCATAGGTTGCATCTTTTAGTATTTTAAATGGAAATTTCACTTATTCGGTTTTTTTTATAAACATATGCGCGTACTCGATATTATTCCTAGTTCACAAATATTAATTTATTTGTTTGTGAGTTTTACCGTCCAAAGACAACAAGTGTCATGTTGGGCCAGGACCATAGGCGTACGCAGAAAGATCTTAAGAGGAGTTATAGACTCCATGGGGGGGTTAGAAACTACAACTCATATATTCCTATGTTAAATATACAAAATTTCATTGCAATGGGGGTTACAACCCCCATCAACACCCCCCTGCGTACGCCAATGTCCAGGACCTATCATTTTCCAAGGAATTCGAATTTCTGAATTCCTAGAAAATAAAGCCCGGACAACAGTGAGCAATTCGGTAAGCGTTCTTTAGGTAGCACCTTTGGGAGTCAAACTATGGGTAACGGCAAGCTAAGTGCGCCACCTTTAAGGCCAAAATATTAATTTATTAATTTTGAGAATTAAAACATTACATTGATTTATTGATTTTTATAATTAATACATTACACGGGTTTATTAAGCCTGATAATTAATACAATACGCTGATTTATTAAATTTTATAATGAATATATTACCTTGATTTTTTTAAGTCTGAAAATTAATACCCTATCTTAATTTGTTAAATCTGAGGCTTAACATATTATCTTGATTTTTTTAAGCTCGAAAATTAATACACTACCTTGATTAATTAAATTTGGGAATTAATACATTACCTTGGTTCATTCAGTTTGAGAATTAATGCATAATCTTTATTTATTAATTTTGGGAATTAATATATTACCTTGGTGTATTAAGTTTGTGAATTAATATACTACTTTGATTTATTAAATTTCAGAATTAATACATTACCTTGATGTATAAAGTTTAAGAATTATACATTACCTTGAACAGTAAGCTGAATATTAGTGGAGTCTTCACCATAGTTATTTGTAGCTGTGCATGTGAATAAGGCAGAATCTTGCCGTTCCGCCTTATTAATAACAAACTCAGACTTCATATTTTCGTTTAATTTTTCGGTCGTCTCTGAATACCTATCAAGAAAAACACGTAAAATTACTTGTTACTATTTCTCATTTAATTTCATTTGTGGCACATAGAAATTTTAAAAATTACATTTATGATATGAGAGCTTTAATATTTCATTTAGGAAATGGTATAAGGACTTTAATAACATTATTCATGAATCATTATAAGAACGAAAATAATTTTCTTGGCGTTGTGAGAACTTGAAAAAAATTATTTATGGCAGTGATAACGTTAGAAATTGCATTTATGTTAGTAATCGCTTCTACTTAAATGGCACACATTGAATTAATCATTAATATTATCAATTATATATTAAAGACCCCCAAAGGTGATAATTATAAAAAATTATTTAAACTTTCCCATATTTATTGAGTTAAGACATAACAAGGGAAATCGAAAGCATGGAGAGATTTGTACTCTGCAGCTCATTTTATATAAAGAAGTGGATTGTTTAGCGAGTATTATATTTATGAAATATAACATTTATGAGCATATAAAAATAAATTCATCTTCTAACGTAACATCTCTATCATACAAATTCTAAAATGCTGTCATACCATTAAACTTCGATGCATATCACATTAATATTCAATATCACAGGATATCCCTTTATTTGTATATCTCTCAATGCATGTCCAGTAGCATTCATAATCACATTGAATATCATCGTTAATAGAATATCACATAATTTTTGGCGTATTTTCTTTTATCATACAAATATATCTTAAAATTGAATGTAAGTAATTTGCTTACAATGCTTATAATATATGCTTCAGGCCTGTATAGCCAGGATAAAAGGGCAATTGGGGCAAGGTAAAGGATATATGGGGCATAAGACACCCGAGGATTGACCTATGTATAAATAGCTCGATGGGACAACTAGAGCAGGCCCCTGGCGGGCCCCGTCTTGGCTACAGGCCTGGTATGTTTACAATATTTATTAGAAGTACATACAATTTATTCGGGACTCGTATTTCATAATCAATTTATTATATTATCAACAAATTTAATTTTGCACCCAGCGTATGTCACTTATCAATGTCACTGAAAATAATTATAAAAAAATTACCTAATTAAAAAAGCATAAAATAATCTCATGAAATCAATATTTTTTTTTTCATATTAGCCGATGATGTGGCAACAATAGATGTTAAATTACTCGTAAAGAAAAGAATGATTTCTTGCGACCGCTGGGACCCGAAGCTACGACCTTCTGATCAGGAGGTCGTGGGTTTGGGTTCCACCAGGCGCCGGGAAATCATTCGTTGCTTTAAGAGCAATTTAACATCTATTAATATAACAAATATATTTAGACATATATTACGTTACCTAATATATATACGGTTTATAATTTATGTAATTTCCGGAATGCTATCTATGTTTAGTAGACTATGTATCGGAACAGACGCAGTGCATGCGTCGAAATTCTCCGTCATGTGGTGCACACAGCTCGGAGAGTGATGAACAGGGAGATTAACTAGTTCGGAAACTAGGCAACATTTCACATAAATATTGTATACAATCTGAAAGATAATGTACAGATACACATGCACATGATACACAATGGCAAGAAATTGTACGATCTTTACTAAGTTGCGGAAATTTTCGTATTTCAAACGAAGACAGATTTATAAAATTGAATTTATTAATTTTTATTTCAAAATTCTCTGAATTTTATGGTATTATCATTTTATTTATTTTTTTAATAAAGAAATCATTCTGACGCTTTTGAAACTTCGACACGTTTACCACCAAATCCTACTCAATAACAACCAACAGCCTCAACAACAACGACCTACTCAAGAATAATCAACAACCTCAACAACAACTACCAACAGTAAACTTTTTACAAACAAATTACGCTTAAATCCATATTCCCAAGAATTCTTAACGCATAAGATTTCACAATACAATCATAAAATCAGAACGCTTTAGCAATGTCCGTGGTGCAAGATAAGTTAATCCTTAACCTCTTAAACCATCTCTATATAATCTGAAAGCACCTTGTCATTTTGGGCACATTTCTTTAAGGAGGATGGGAACCTGCAGATCGTTTTCCCTGCTTCATAGCAATGATCCGGAATAACAGATGCACATTTTCTCACGCTTTTATGAACAATACCTTAATTCTTCGAACATATACGAGGCACGCAAGCCCTAACTAATCATCTAACATATCCTTCACTCTCTAATTAGACGCCACCATCATGTTGTTGAATGCGAATTGCACAGATGATATTCATTAATCAAACTTCAAGAAGTGACTTAATCTACATTTGTGTTTCCGCAGTTTTCTGTTTTCCAACATTTATAGTGCATTATATACAAACATGCACTAGCATAGGAAAGAGCTCAATTCTCCCATTAGATAGCAAGACCTACGTTATTATTACAGTAAGATCCTGTTTAATAATATATCACATCATTCATCGCGACGTTACTTAAGCCACGCACGATTTTTGAATTGCGACAGAACACATGCTATCAAAGTTGATGCAAATACACGAATCTTTACTTAATAAGAAAAGCGCATCTGGTTTTTTATGGAACTGTGTGGCACATTACTGTATTCAGCGACTATATGGCATTTAATAAGCATTCGGTACGATTTGCATTTCATAGACAGCAATTTCCATTTTATTTCCTCGGAAATGACTCATTAATTCAACTGTGTCAGATGCAGCATGACTACTCCTTTTCTCAAAAATTTTCTATACCATAAAGCAGTTCACTCGGGCCTGTTCAATAATAAATTAAATGCAATCTAACAAATAGTGTCCTCCGAGTGGTTCTATTATTTTGGGGAGGCTGTTGCCAGTCCTGCTAGACAACCTCACAGATTATTAGATTTTCTTTTGCCAGAATTCGTCGTTCAAATCTGAAACAAGTTTTTCCCTGGATGGAAATGTTTGACGATGCGTGAAATAAGACGTTTTGATGCGTTTGATCGAATTTCAGCA
>QLNU02003225.1:42636416-42680199 GCA_006491805.2 Dysdera silvatica | reverse complement strand
GGGGCGTTAAAAAACGATACGTGTCCCACAGGGCAAAAGACAACACGTGTCCTACGGGGATAAAAAGCGACAAGTGTTCTACGGAGGTAAAAAGCGACACGTGTTCTACGGTAACGATGGAGTCAAATTCAGATTAACAACAAGATGGACAAACACTTTATTACAACGGTAAAACATCAATAATAATCAGTGACCAAACAACGATATTAGATGATGACATAATTCAACTCATTTCAGGTGGCTATTCTGCTCTTCTAGTAGAAAAATTGAATAGATACTCGAAGCACAGTCGACTAAACGTTGTTCTCAAATAAATAGATGTTAGTTTATTAGCTGCAGCTTCTCAGGTAATATTGTAGAAATATTGCGAATATATATATATATATATAAAAATAAAGTAGGGCAGAAGAAAAATCTAGTAACAATTTGTCGTTTTGAGAAGCACTAATACAGTAAAACCCCTCAATAGATCGTTTCTCACGATACAGAAAAATGTGTCCAGAAAGAGAGGGTGACCGTAAACGAGGGATATTATTGTGAAAGAATTTTTTTCCCGAAGAACGTTCAGCTGACACCATCTGAGAGTGTTCTTCAAAAGGGGTTTTAGCGTACCCAAGAATATGATAAGACAAAAGAACGAATGTAAAAAAAAAAAAAAGGTACCCCTTTAGCTTTTTTAGTTTTTTGAATTTAATCTTTCTTCGATTAAATCAATATTAATTTATCAACAGCTTTTGATTAACAGAGATATTGTAACTAAATTCATTTTGTTTCCAAAGGCAAAATTGCGGAATGAATATTCCTCCTACGTCATCAATAGCTACTCATAATTGCACGTAAGACCTAAGCATGACAAATACTTCATTACAGATACTCCTCGGGTCTATACATAACACATTTCCGAACCAAAATATACAGAAAACCAAAAACGACAGTGCTCAAAGTTGCATATCGCGAAGAATTAAAAACACGCAGTTCTCTAAATTTACTAGAGTCCAAAATTCCCCCTTATGATTATCGCAATAAACGTAACGATTCAGATTAGAATTTTGTCCTGCGCACTATAGCAGTTTTCTCAAATGAAACCGTCAAGCAAACAGGGCCTACAAAGACATGTCTAAGTTTAAATCAATTCACTTGTTCACTTTGAGAGAGAGTTAATACAAAATAGGACACTGAAATCTCCGTAAAAAGAACTTGCTTTCTGTAATAAAACCACTTTCCAGCTTAATTTCATATTCTTACCTCTTGAAAATCCTTTTATCATACCACACACAATTATTCTATTTACTCTCTTCTATTTTTAACCAGTAAAATTGAAATATTTCTGCATTAATTCATATAATTTGATGTTTTACAACTCTATATCCGCTCACGATATATAATCACACAATTTATTGCAGGTATAAAAAATTTGTAGTATTGATGCAAGAAATATATTGCATATTGATGCAATTGCATATTGATGCAAGAAATGGCGCTTAATCGCTCTGCTTTTTACTAGCTACCGCTGGTTACGTTATCTCCACTAAAAATGTGGCGTCTATTTACAAGTTATCGCTGGTTGTCGAATGTTAATAATATTCAGCAGATTCATAGCTAGCTTGAGGCTAGAAGGAGATAAGCCCCACCCCCCCTGGAAACGCGGTCGGCTCCTTGAAAAATAGTTTTCTAAATAAATTATCGTCGAATTTTATTTTAAATTTTTTGTTTTGTATAAAATTGTACGTGACATTTGAAATTGCTTTTTGATATTCAAAATAGATTTCCATGACAGATCTCGTGTACATCATATTATTTTACAGAGGTTTGACCTTCAATGTATGTACTTTATAATAAAAGATAAGGAAAATTATAAATTATTACAATTAATAATTATAAATTATTAATAATTAAATGATTATAAATTAATAATGAAATAATTATAAATTATTAATAATTAAATTATTATAAATTATTAATAATGAATACTATAAATTATTAATACTAATAATTATTAATTATTAATAATTAAATAATTATTAATTATTAATAATTAAATAATTATAAATTATTAATAATTAAATAATTATAAATTATTAATAAGTAAATTTTAGTATACCTCTATAAATTTTCAATATAAAATTTATGTTAAGAAATTTATTTATATTCAATAACAACAACGTCATTATATTTTTATACGAAAAAACCTATACAATAGTGATCGCACTGGGAGACACAGCAAAACCCTTGTTATTATTTTCTGTCCCTCAAACTGAAAACTTTCTTGCTATTCAATCAAATATTTTTTGAAAAAATTTGATTGAATTGATTGAAAAATTTTTGCTAAATTTGAGTTTTCTTTTAAACATATTAATTGCTGCACTATTTTTTATGTCTGCTAGTAAATCATTCTAAAATTTAATTCCATAGAAGTTAATGTTATTTTGACCCATATTGGTTCTTGTCTTCATTGGTGTTAAATCTTTATATGACCTTGTAAATTTCAAACGTTCAGTTTTCACTATATTGATTACATCAGTATATTTATTTTGTTTTATTCTTTAGAATATTATAGTCAAAATTCTATATCTATGGGTTTCTCCAATGTTAATGATATTAAATTCTTTTTTTAGTTCCAAGATTGTTTTATTAGATCGATATTTTGTTGATTTAATAGCTCTGTTTAGAATTCTTTGTATTTCCCCATATACTATTTCCATAATTAATGTGGCTCACTATATGTGAGTAATATAAATTTATTTTTATGTTTATTAGAATCAGTGAGCTAGACCACTAGTGAAACCTAGTCAAATTACCAACTCCTCTTCTTAATTTTTAACAGGTTGCTAGAACATGTAAATCCAAATTTAGATATTCATTTAACGTATTCTCTAAAAAATTCGTTTTATTTGTTCTTTCAATCTCTTTATTATTTAAGTATAGTTTATGATGAGGTTTTATTTCTGTATTTTTTATTATGAAACGACAGGTATTTGGTTTTCACTGTACTTATAATAAATTCATTTTCGCTAAACCATCTTTCCAGTTTATGCATTTTGTTCTTAGCATTTGCGAATAATCCCTCCACTGTTTCATTTCCTTGTGTCAGGCATATGTCGTCGGCGAAGACAATGATTTCATTATCTATACTGATATTAAATATATTAGTCTACATAGATACTTAGTATTATTAAGTATATTAATAAGATACATCAAAACATTAACAAATTTTAAGCCCCCTGTAATATTCTGAGCCCCTCTTCGCTGTAACAAGCGTCCAGCTACGGGTCAAATACATAGTTATTTCTCCAAAACCCAAAAAAATGGATTTTTGGACTTCCTTTCATATTTGATAAGGACAAAATCCCTTATCCACAATCACTTCTTGACATAATCCGACGTCAGTTCACGACGACATCAAGCAATTGACGAAATATGACATGATAAAATTCCCCATAGATGTCTGTCCCCCATAGTCTGTTTCATTTTATTTATTGAAGAAAATAATAGCATGTTTGCATTGTTAACCTTGGTCCAAGTACCTTAGGTCCAAGTACCTTGGTCCAAATACCTTTATCATTTTATATTTTAACCAAATGAATTACTCAGATTAGGCACAAGAAGAGACTCGGATGCTTAGAACCAGTGGCGTAACGGAAAATCTGGGGCCCCTGCAACAATTTTTTGGGGCCCCCCCTTTTATGATAATTAATTTGTATATGCATATATATATATATATATCAGGACATCATTGTTAAAATAAAAGGGCTGAAATGGCGATGGGCTGGGCATATTGCAAGAAGAACTGATCAACGATGGACACTAGAAATTCTGAACTGGATTCCAAGAGACCACCGAAGACCTAGAAAACGTCCTCAAACTAGATGGGTGGATGAAATAAGAAAACAGGTTGGGGTGACGTGGAAGCGAATTGCTCAGGATAGACGTGTGGAAAGCATTTGGAGAGACCTTCATCCAGCAGTGGATAGATAATGGTTGAATATGATGATGATGATATATATATATATATATATGGTAGTGTTGTGTCTTCTATAAGAAATTAACCGGCGTAGTATTTCAATATTTAAGGCAGAACACATGTCTATTATAGTCAGCGTTTCGTGAGGCAGAGTTCTAGCGAAAAACGTATACTATAATTTCAAAACTCGTCTAGATTTTATAGTTTTCAGATGTTGAGTTCAATTTTAAAGGCAATAAAAACAGCTAAAGTAAATACGCGTAATAAGTTTGCCACAGTTGGAAACCGTTTATTTTATTTTATATTTTACCTAAAGATTAAAAGAAATCCTTATTAACTAAAAAATATTATTTTTTTACTTACAAATTTTATGGTAATTAAACGAAGAAAAAAGAAACCACGGCTTGCGGGGATAATAAGTACGCCACTGCTTAGGTCTCTATTCGTATTGCCGGATGTCATTCAATAAAGCTTGGAATAGTGATGTGGCATAACGTATGAGGCACATGTTCCTAAACACCTTCACTTTTCAATAACAACAACTTGAACTATAAAAGAAATAGACAACAATATATTCACGGCAAAATCTTGGGAACGTCGAAGTTAAAATTCATTGGCAATGCGTCATTTTCAATGCATTTTAGAAAACACGTGACAGAAATCGACATATACATCAAAATATCATTTTCCCGGTTTTGTCACTGTCGAAACATACATAGCTTGAACTGCAGAAGTTTTCATTTCGTGAATAGAAGTCTAAAATCCCTTCCGATTTTCCTACGCTATAAAGAGTCAAGGGCGGATACACAAATCTTCTACGTGGGGGAGGGAGCGCAATTTATTTCTGATTCCTGTTTTTAGTCAAGTGTTCGATTCTTTTCATTTTCCATGATAGAATGCATGCTCAAAGGGGGTGGCAATCGCCCCATTGCCCCCTAGATTTGCCATTTTAAAGGGTACGCATTTTTTTTTTAACGTGCAATAAACGATCATGTTTATCGTATCAAACAACGCAGGGACAAATGAGGCCATCCTGCACTGGAACCTACACTTTTCGGAGGAATTCGGACGTATTTTACTTTTGGAATGAACCTCCAGAATACGATGGACGTCGCGTGTTTTACGCGTCTATCTTTGGAATCAAACCCGGAATCACGGCACGGTAGACAACTATATTACGCTACGTTACCACAGGAAAATGATCATGCAGTTGACTGCAATAATAGACAGCGAATGTTTATTTTGAATGCAAAGGCACTATCTTTCTGTTATTGACCAAAATGCTTTTGTTCATTTGAGAGTGGACAGCAAATGCTATTCTGCGCAGTTAACTAAAATAACAACTGTCTTTTTGGTTACCGGCGCAGCATGACGGCACAGACGGCGCATGACTGCGCAGCATGCGGGCAAAATTTTATAAATGCACGTCAATTTTCAATACGAATTAAACATGAATCAATTTATGCAATTTTTTAACTTTTTTATTTCCGCAAATGCTTAGTCATAGAGGTGAGAAGTTCAGAAATGTTTAATGCAATTTATGGTCCTTTTCTGGGATGTAAGGGCAGCAAAGATCATGCTGCTCTGGGATCTACAGTCATCGTGGAATCTGAACTTCTTATGGCCTAGCGAACCAAATCCCGTGACTACAGTAAGCAGATCGTTAGTAAGTTCTGTATTTTGGCATTGCTGAGAGTCGAACACGGGTTAATGACACATTGGGCGAACGCGCTATCATTGCACCACTATAAGGTACGTAATGTATGTGTATATGTGTGCTGACACCCTAAAAGTTAGTTATACAGAGCCATCGTTACTGAAATTTCTCTATTGAGAGCTGTCTGAAGTGCTAACTAATAAGCTAACAGTCATAAAATTTTACCATATGTTAAATCAAGGTGTCGAGAGAATCATTCTGTGGAAAAAACAATTTGTTCCAAAATCTGCCGATAGGGAAAATACAGTGTTGTACGACGGGAATTTTATGTAAGAAGCACCGGTGAAAAATAAAAAATAAATGTTTGAAATGGAATTTTCGATTTTTGTTTCTGATTTTGCCAACAGCAAAAACAATTTAAATAAATTGAGAAAGGATGTGTGATTAAGGCACATGGCTTTCATTCTAATACGTTTGGTACATATAGCACTTCGTAATGTGCTTTCCATACAACAATATGATATAGTGTTCTTTCCATATAATATAAGGTGCTTTCCATTTAACAATATAATATAAGGTGCTTTCCGTTTAACAATATAATATAATGTGCTTTCTGTGTAACATTTTTATATGATGTGCTTTCCATATAAAAATATAATATGCTTCCTATATAACAATGTGATATAATGTGCTTTCCATATAATAATATGATACACGTTTTCCATATAACAATATGATATATTGTGCTTTCCATATAACGTTATGATATAGTGTACTTTCCATATAACAATACAATATAATTTGCCAGTCCAGAGGTTTTCAAACTGCAGAGCGTGACCCATAGGCTAGCGGGACACTTGCTAATGGGGGGGTGGGAAATTCAGTTTTTGTGCATAAATTTATTATTTTTAAATTAGGCTAAATGATAACTGATATATTTAGAAGCTAAAATATTGTTTCGCATCGATTTGGAAGTTGAATTTATTTAAATAAGAGAGTTCTAATTTGAACACCATATGGTCATTTTCTTATGGATAATATCTTAAAATATGCATATATATATATATATATATTTCAAAAATATTGCATACACTAAGCAGGAAAAAAAAATTTGTTTTTCATCCACTACGCCGAGAGGAAAGGGGTGATGCGACGCCCGCATGCAGACGTAAACGTAGGATGGCAGGAAATACAAATTTGTGAAACACTATGCTAATCCAAAATATAATGTGCTAATCTATAATATGTAATGCGTTAGTCCAAATAAAATAATACGCTATATAATGCGTAAGCCCCAACAAAATAATACACTATATAATGCGTAAGTCCCAATAAAATTATGTATAATATTCTACATTTTCTGACATGTTTAGGCCATAGGTTGCAAATATAAGGCTATGGAATTTATTAACATGGAAGGTTTGGTTCTAGCTTCATCTGAAAGTCTCACTATAGGAGAAAATTTTTTGCAATAACTTCTGTGCTATGTCCTACAGAAATACATTTTTGCACAACTTTCTCTTTCACTGTCATTTTCCTGTCGTAAATGGTAGATGGATGATGTCGAGGGAGTTCAATATAAACTGCAGGAAGCCAGGTGAGCAGGATGTATATCAAAACTCTATTCTTTCCAAGAAAACCGATCATACGTTGTAGTCCTTTTAACCTTTACATATAGATATTTATAGGTATATAGATTGAAATTTCATGTTTATAATTTGATCCCTTATAGAACAGGTGTTTTAACAATTTTCAATTGAAGATTTTCCTTGGGTAATTCTAATAAATATATTCAATTCTCTTTGGAATAAAAGGGAGAAACCCCATTCATTAACCAATTATGAACGGAACTTCTCATTTATGATGGATGGGCAGAATCGTTTATCCATTTCGTCCGTAAATGACACTGCACACCTCTATTCTAGAATCGTGCAGAGAAAATGATAAAGAATCATAAGAATGAATTCCCATAACATGAACGGCTAAAAATAAAGTCATTTTAGAGAAATAAATGAGTTTCGAAGAACGAATCACTTAAAAAGAATCGGGATAAATCCAATATCCTTTAAAGAGCGGGAATGACGGAATGTACCCGGACAAAAGAATGAATCGTTCACCATTAAATCATTCATTCAGTTTATGCGTTCATTTAATCCTCTTGACTACTGCTCTTTTCCATTAATTCACTATTTCAGAAATATTGTTAGAGATTATTAATTTAGAAATCAAACAATCAGGAACTTATTTGAATGTCAGCTTATTTCTGAAAAAAATGTAACTTTTTTTTTTAAATTTTTTTTATTCAAAATAGTTTTCGGCGGGCCGGATTGTAGCCCAAGGGCCATATGTTTGACAACTCTGTGGTAGATCGTAGTTTTAACTGGATTTATTATTATTATAATAATAATCCAGTTTTAATGATTGGGCTGGAGTGATCCTCAAGTGAACATAGAATTCTGCCATTTCATAATACTCTTGGTTATCTGGCGGCAGTGCCACTTGGTGCAGAAAATTATCTGAAATCAGAAAAATACAGAGAAGAATTTGAAAAAAAGGAAGAGGAGGGGGAAGCAGTAATTCGTGAGTAGAGTTTGGTAAGACATTCCATGTATTGCTGAAACTGGGAGTAGATTTTTGATCATTTACGAAGTTATTTGACAACATAGAGAGATGGAAATAAGACAAATAAATTACTTAAGCAAATTACCAAATTACTTAATTAAATTTCTTAAAGTAATAAGCAAATTACTGAAGTAAATATTATCAGCAACTACAGAAACGAAATATTTCAGCATGCTATGCATAAAAAACTTTATAAGAGAACTTTTTATTCGAAGTGGCCAAGGATTTGTATGTCTCTCACACTCTTGTCTGGCAGTCCAGAAGAGGTGGTTTAACCTTGAAACGTGACGTAACTGTATGAGTTCTGACGAATGAACATACAGTAAAACCTCTCTTAACGTCCACTTTTATTAAGAGACCATCTGATTTAACAACCATATTTTTTGGAAATAGATTTCCTCGCCCCCATGGATGCAATGCTAAATTTAGCTCCATTCAGAGACCACCTCTCTAAGCGACCGTTTTTTCACGGTACCGACAGCTGCCGCCTTAGGAAGGTTTTGCTGTATATTCTTTTCTCGGATGATTTCCGAGTCACTTTATGCGATGGTGTGTTGATTAGAAAAAAACAGGAGTGCAACAGAGAAAGAGACAGCTTCGATTATTGTGGCGTTATTTTTAAGGCAGGGATTATCAGCAAGAGCGAAGAAAAGGGGGGGTTAGCGAGCTTAAGCCCCCATTGGCTATCAAAATACATTATTTGCTCTAAGGCCATATCACATGATAGCCTTTAATGATACTTGAGCCTCCAAAATTGTTTAATTGCTGCGCCACTGATTATCAGTAATGGACACACAGGTCTACGTGTCTTTCAAAGTTGCATTGTTAAGTGCTCTGATAGAGAGATAAAACTTTGGAACCTTATGTTAGACTTTTTAAGCGAGACGTTGGTCCGGTTTCGATTTTTATGGACGACAACGCCCGACCTCAATGACCTCTGATAGTAGACGATTCTCTAAAATTTAAAATGTTCTGCAGATTGGGTGGCAGTCCAGATTCTTTTAACTTAACCTCATCGAGCATGAGTGAAATGCAACAGGATCTGTTGGCTGAATTTTTATGGCGCAAGGACAGCAAGCAAGAGTCATTCTGCGCCAAGCCACGCAATAGGAAAACGCATTGTAATGCTCCAACCATTTCCCAGAATGCTCCACAGGTTCTGAATTGCTCTAATTTTGGAGGAAGCCCTGTTGACCCGGGCCCTTATCAGCACACTTGTCGATGACTTGAGAAATTGTTGTCCAAGTTGTACGGCTATCAGAAATTGTTGTCCAAGTTGTACGGCTATCAGAAATTGTTGTCCAAGTTGTACGGCTATCAGAAATTGTTGTCCAAGTTGTACGGCTATCAGAAATGTTTATAAACCACATTAAACTCCCACTTCTTTGAAAAATAGCTCTTTCAAATGAATCTTGAGAAAAGCGAAATTGCACTTTTAATGCTTAACAAAATTTAATATATATACTTTAAAAGCATAGAACGACATTTAAAAGTGTATTATAGCTACCGAATTCCCAATTATATGCAAATTCCTATTTCAATGACACCTTTATAGGAAAAGTGTACGTCATTCAGCCATTTAACGTCAATTTAATAGTCCCTCCTTCACTTATACGTTCCTTCTTTTGAAGGTATCTTCACTTATCCGCAATCAATACATATTCCTTATACGCTCTTCTCTCCTCTCCTCCTTTTCTTGATCGATATTTTGGTCCATATCACGTCAATTTCCTGCCCACCACAGCCAAGTCTTTCGACTCACGAGTAAATGCTGATTCACCTTCTGTTTACCTCGAACGTCACTAATCCGATTTCAGCTACATCCTTGGGGGAACTGATAAATCTTGCTTAAATCCCAACTCTTTACATAAAGTTACACCAGGTCAATCTTTTCATAGGAGTAATAAATTTTCCTATTTTGTATATACTCCTTTCTCGTCCAATAAAATTGATGCGTTCAGGTTTCAGCAATCCACTGTAAATCCTTGTGCAAAGTAAGAGAAATATATCTACGTAAACTATCTTTATAATAAAAGAATACCAAGAATGCTCAAACACTCTCTTATTTACGTTTTCCTTCTAAAACCAAAACCTTTATTACAATAATAACAAAAACTGCTGCGAACAGAAAGCAAAAAATTGGGCAGAAAACAAGCAAAAATCCTTTGGGATTTTAGCTTTCGAAAGAACAGATAATTAAAACGTAATACACCAGACAAGTCAATGACTAAGGAAAAACTGGCAATTGTAAGTTATATCGTAATACCGAATAATAGTAAAATTAATGAGAAAGAATTTTAAATATTGTTAGGAAGTTTTTTCTCAACACTTCTTGTTCTCCCAATTTATGTTTGAAGATGATGTGATTTATGCTATGATTTAGTGTAAATTAATTAATTTATTTGTTTATTTTTTTAATGATTGATTCCCATAATTTTGCATCGCAAAAGTACCGTGACCTTGCAATAGAAATTAACAGACTCTGGGACAAAAACAAGTAAAAGTCACCCCAATTGTGAAAAATGCACTGAAGACAATCACATCTAATTTAAAAAAGTCTTGGAAAACCTGGACATTACTGAAATAACCATAGCAGACTTACAAAGAACCTCCTTACTGGGCACATATTAAAAAGATGTATACAGACAGTTGTCAGATCTCTAGATAAGACATGAATTAAACCAAGAACTTGAGATCAAAAGGAGAATGTTTGTCCACTTTGTGCTGTGGAACAAAACAACGCATAACGAAAATAATAATAATTATTATGATCATTATTATTTATTGCATTCGAGAATGAAGATAGTAATATATTAATTATATGCATCAGTGTTTCTCAGACTTTACTACAGCCTTTTTACCATATATTAGGTTGTCATTTCTCAAATCCAAGGTTATTTTAACTATTAGTATTCTTACAGTTTGTATCTAGCAATTTGAATTGGCAATTTCCCCTTTCTAAGTCGTAAAATCCCCCATTTGGGAAGTTTTCTCCGATGAAATACCACTGATATGAAGGAATGGCGATGCCATAGATTCTGCTATAATAATTTGTCATCAAAGCATAATAATGCTAAGTATGTAATTCGCAAAACCTCTTAACATACAATGGATTCGTTTTTAATCCGTCTCAGTTTAATCGCTATTTGTTCATTTGGCTAAAATCTTAAAAAGCGGTCGTTGTCAAGAAGAAAACCCCGTTACTGATTTTTTCAAATAATGATACTTCTCGTGTAGTCATCCAATGCCTAGCCACCCACCAACATTCAAGAAATGGCCGATGCATAAATCTTTCCTCAATTTTTACTAATTTTCTTAGTTGTTTTTGAAACTGTGCCCTAACGTTTTTCTGATGCATGTCTTTTCTTGTTTAAATAATAATTATATTATTTTAAAGAACGTTAATTTAGCCGTTTTCAACTATAGCACCTCAATTTCACCACACTTTTTCGAAGATCGGCACAAATTTGGGATTAACCTGCCAAATCACTAATCATCGAGGTCTCAAAGCGTTCACGAAACGAATTAGTGAACAATTTACCCCTCTACCGCGAACGAGCAGACTAGTTCATTCGGTGATTCGTTCATTCGTGATTCGGTGAGTGAAAGATTTGGAACACCGCTAGTGGATAATATTCCAGATATAAATTGAATGGTTGTTTGTTTGTTTTTTGGTTTTACGGCTCAAAGACTACAGTGGTCATGCTGCGCCGGGACCTACTGTTTTCCGAGGAATCCGAACCTCTTAAGGCCTAGGGAACCAAACCCCGGACTACAGTGAGCAGTGCGATCTTTATGAGATCTCTGAGTAAGCGTTCTTTTTGCACTGCTGGGAGTCGAACCCGGATTAGCCGCGCAATAGGAGAACGCGTTACCACACTGCGCCACCGCAGGGCGTAAATTGAATGAATGAATGGCGTTGGAGGTGGTCACCCAATTACACCTAGAGGAAATCTCTCTTTGGTAAAACTGTTACAAACCCATACAAGAAACGCTCTATCAAATATCAGAATTAGAAGTTTATTTACATATATGAGTGACATACAGTGAATGCCATAAGTATTCGTACACCTGCAGTGTGTTCTATTTAAGAAGCTGCTGTATAATAACTATTAGATGTACGTAGACAGGACAAACGCCATCATGATTGCCATGAAAATATAATTTATTTTCAACTAAAAAACTTAAAACTATGTATATAATACTGCAAATTACAATAAATTAGCATCAAAATTATTCACAGTTCACGTGTCAAAAGCATTCGTACATGCAAAAGTCTGTCCTAAAATGATAGAACTGCAATGTTGTTTGTGCACCCGAAGCAATCTGCGGGAAATGCACCGATTTCATTTAAAAGCCAATGAACAATAAACCCGTTTACTATCATTTCTGCAGAAAGTATGCGAAAATGAGTCGTAGAAATAAAGAAACAAGTGTGGCGGAATGAAAGCTTGTAATGAGGCTCCATAACCAGTGTAAATCTTTACGAGAGATTGCATAGCTCGTCGGCAGACCTCGTTCTATAGTCCAGTCCATAATTGACCGTCATTGTCAAAGAAATACGATTCAAAATATGCCGCGAAGTGGAAATCCACAAAAACTGACTGAAAAGCACAAACGTTTAATTGTTAGATTAATTAAGAAAAATCCAAAATTAAGTGCTCCAAAGATAAGAAAAGAGCTGCTGAATAAAGGTGTATCACTCTAAGAAAGCACGGTGCGCCGCGTTTTCAAAAATGCAGGGTACAATGGACGTGTAGCTCGTAAGAAGTTTTTCGTGCGAAAGGTAAACAGAAAGAAGCTTTTGCAATTCGCAAAAAAACATGTTGATAAAGGTCCTGACTTTTGGAAGAGTTACATTCTCGGATGAGAGCAAATTTAATATATTTGGATCAGATGGCAGGCAAATGGTATGGCGTAAAAATAACACCGAGTTTCAACCGGCGAACTTGTGTCCAACAATCAAACACGGAGGTGGAGGTGTGCAAGTTTGGGGCTGTATGAGTGCAGAGGGAGTGGGAAAATTGCACATTATCGACGGAATCATGGACCACAGAATGTATATTAACATTCTGAAGGAAAATTTGGGTCCTAGTCCTGCTCAAACGGGTCTTCAAAATAACTTTATCTTTCAGCAAGATAACGACCCGAAACATACTGCGTATAATACAAAGCTGTGGCTCCTTTACAATACTCCAAAACAGCTAAATACCCCTCCACAATCACCTGACATTAACGCTATAGAACATCTATGGAGCATTCTGGACTCGCGGATGAGAAAACGACGCATATCAAATAAAAATGATTTAAAAATTGCCCTTCTCGAGGAATGGGCATCCATTTCAACGGATGTCACCAAAAACTTAGTGGATTCGTTGCCAAAACGCATGAAAGCTGTGATTAAAGCCAAAGGGAACCCAACGAAATATTAAGAATGAATTATTATTTTATTAATGAATTTTCTGACCAAAAAACAATTAGTGTACGAATATTTTTGACACATGAGCTATGCGTAAGTTTGTTCATTTTTTATTGTTATTTGCAGTGCATGTGTATTTTTTTTTTTACTTTTTTTATGAAGTAAATACAAAAATTTATATTAATTGTGGTGACATTCGTCCCATATCTCTACATATAATAATTATTATACAGCAGTTTCTTAAATAGAACACACTGCAGGTGTACGAATACTTATGGCATTCACTGTACATCCCAAACCTACACAAATGAACTTACAGATTGTGATTTTCTATTGCTAATGTAGATGACAACAACGTACAAAGATTGACCAGGGCTTACCATAACTAGTAAAATTTGACACTGGTCGGAATATACGAAATACAAATGAAGAAGGTAAAAGATATTTACCATCTGCAAAAATATTCGCAACGTTTCGAGAACTACTGTTCCCTTCATCAAGCGAAAGTGTCAAGGAATTGTAAGTATTCAGTATTTATACTCCAACTTTGGCTTTCCCCAAAGTTATCCCGCACTCAGTAATCCCTGCCCTGTCTGAAACTGGTTTTCCCCATCTCCTAGCAAAAATGCGGTAAGGTTCAGGCATCGATTTTGCGATGTTCATCGCCTTACTTCGCATTCGAAAAGTCTCCAAGGACTCCAAGGACGTCAAATGATACCATAACATCTTCCGTACCGATTTATAAGGCACTAACAGAAGAAATGAAATCTTCAGTAGTCAAAACAGAAGCTGCTGTTAGTCCAACCAAAGGATGCAGAAATCCAGCTAGGTGTTTACAAGATGCGTAAGCCGGAGAGCTGCAAAAACAGAATGGGACGAAGAGGTATATCATCTTTGTGAATCTTAGGAAGACCATAGAGGAGGTTTATTCTCCCCAAACTGCAACGACGTCTTGAGTACAAGGACCCAAAAATTTTCGACTCCCTGTGTACTTTAAGCAACAGACCATTCGTGCGCCTCTCTATACCTCCAGTCGGATCTCTCTTCACTATACAATACGCATCAACATCAGATAGTAAGTTCTGCACCTTCACATCATAAGTCGATCTATCCATAACTACAGTACATCTTTCTTTATCAGCTGGCAAAACCACAATGTCATCACGGCCTTTCAGATCTATTACCGCCTTCCTCTCGCCAAGCGAAAGATTACTTTCTGGTACTCGTCCTCTACGTAGCACTTGCGAAATTTCACAACGTATTTCAGCAGCTGCATCAGCCTCCATTCTTCCTAGAACCGGCTCGACTGCCGAAAGAATCTTAGGAATAGGAATAAATGAAGGCGCAGGTGCGAAATTCATTCCACGAGACAATACAGAGATTTCATCAGTGCTAAGACGTTGGCTTGAAAGATTTCGAAACCAATTTGGATTGAATTTGCCTCGAGATGGCTTATTCCCTCCTCGTTCAGCTCTCAACCTATCCAGTTTCCCATCATGACACAAGCGAAATTTAGCTCTGGTCTCCGTCTCTACTAAAATCATCAGAGAAGATTTACGTGACCTGTTAGCAAAAATTAAAGATCGAGTTCCAATGGATGAATTGACTGGAACAATTTACCAGATACCCTGCAAAGACTGCGAAAAAGTATACACTGGCGAGACGGGAAGAACTGTTTGTACACTCAAAAAAGAACATCATCGTGCTGTGGAAAAAGGTGAGATGACTAATCTTCTGGCAGAACATGCCTGGGAGAAAGGTCATGTTCCTGATTGGAAAAGTACAAAAGTTCTTCATAAAAATGTAACTTCTCGCTATTGTAGACTTTTTCTGGAGTCTTGGGAGACTTTTCGAATGCGAAGTAAGGCGATGAACATCGCAAAATCGATGCCTGAACCTTACCGCATTTTTGCTAGGAGATGGGGAAAATCAGTTTCAGACGGAGGTGGGGGGAGGGATTACCAAGTGCGGGACAGTTCTTAGAAAATCCAGATTCAGGCAGGGGGGAAAACCCGAGTGCGGGATAGCTTTGGGGAAAACCAAAGTTGGGGTATAAATACCGAACACCTACACTTCCTTGACACTTTCGCTTGATGAAGGGAACAGTAGTTCTCGAAACGTTGCGAATATTTTTGCAGACGGTAAATATCTTTTACCTTCTTCATTTGTATTTCGTATATTCCGACCAGTGTCAAATTTTACTAGTTACTAATGTGGATCCCGAGTAAATGCTGTAGCATAACTCTCTCAAAGCCCTAAACTACTACTACTAATAGTTAAACATACTTAGAATAATTAATAATTAAGTGATTATAATCGATTTTGATCGATTATATTTTTTGTAATCGGATGCTTTGAAGTACCTCTAAAATATAATCATCATCATATTCTAAATTTCATTTAGTCATAATTGTAATCTTTTTTCAAATTCTTATGTAATCGTAATCATAATCTTTATAATTATAAACATAATCGCAATGATTATAATCGTAATCGCTATGAATATCATTGTAATTAAACTGATTATTTTTGATTGAGTGCATTCGTGATTATAATCTGTAATCGTAATTGTAATCATGCTTTTTTGTGTATATTCATAATCGTAGTCGTAATCGAAAAATGAAAATTGACTGCAGTCGTAATCAGAATCAATCTGAATTCTGATACTTAGTAATTGTAATCGTAATCGCATTCATATAAACCGATTGTGACAGTCTCCAGTTCTTTAGTTGATAGAAGCAAAAATCTAGTCAAATCAGATTAAATAAAGCAACACCAGAGTGACATGATAAGGTATTTTCAACATAGAACAATTTGGGCATTAATCTCGCGCCATCATCTTTCCCTCAATCAACTCCCACGTAATTGTATTTTCAAATTGCCCAAAATTTCTTAGTTTCTTTGATATTACACCCAATGTATTCACAGTCTAGAAACCCGCTAGTCTAAATTATTTCTACCTTTCTCTGTTCCTACCTTTGGTAAATTTAACATTTCACTCCTTCCCAAGGTCATCAAGAACTACATTTAATAAAATCTATTACTAATATTTAAGGTTGGTTAACTGTTTGCTGGATATGACTTTCATATATACACATATAGAAATGGTCATCATGCACATGTTTATTTGGAGTTTTGCTTTTTGTTTAAACCAAGTAATGACTGTTTTCAATAGCATGTTGTGTGATGGTTATTTATTAAATGATTAAGTTAGCATGACGCTGGTATTTGTGAAAGTAAATGAACAAATGTGGATAATTTAATTTAGAATTCTGCACATTCACAGGGTATTCTGAACCCAACTGTCGATTCTAGATCCTTAAGTTGTAACTAATTGTCGAGATATCGCTAGTTGTTCGTTGAGCAAACTATTCCCTTTGCACTTGTTTGTCCAAGACACAACCAGCTTTGCTAGAACTGTGCTGTGCAAATGATAGAAGGGTCATCGAATTGAGATCAACTCTTCTGTGTTATCATGTACTAAGAGGGTAACATCGGGTACCTGTGTCCATAGTTTCCCTGTTGTTTACATTATATTTCGGAACCGTACACTTTGCTACGGACAAACGTGTGATCAAAATTTAAACACTGAATTAAAGAAGTCGATCTTTATACTTTGCAAGATAATAAACAACATGCCAAATACAAAGCATATTTCTATTTTACCTAAACTAAATCGATGGAAAGGAAGACAAGATTTTGGGGATTTATAATTATTGTAATTTGAAAAGAAAGAAAGTAAATTACGGGCATTTAAATGTCCTTTGATTTTTATAAAAGGCATAATTACTTAAAGATGATTCCAAATGAGCAATAAAATAAAAAACATGAGCCCATAAAATCATTAATAACTGAGTAAAGAAAATTAGTTCATTAAAGTGAATCATTAAATATAATGTCCTGCTGCGGAGTTTTCACTTTCTAAATTTTTCAGTTTTTCGTTACACTTACTCATGAAGCTTTGCGTGGAAATTTGTATTTTGTGGTAGATTATGCAAGTTTTAAAATTAGTTTTCAACCAGTCCAAATTATTCAAAAGCGAATCTGTAGATACTATTATACACTCTTTGCAAGTAGAAAACCAAGAAACCCTGGAAATAATCCGATCATCCTGAAATTTCGTATTAAAATTCTTTAAACATAGTAGGAAGATTTAATTTTCAAGCCACGAGTGCTAACTTCGATTATGCGGCATTTCTCTGCACAATTGCATTGTATAGAAAAAGGTAAAAATTGCAAACGGTTTATTTTTCTCGTTGTCCGCTTAGTTTCCCAGAGACTCCCAGCAAGTACTAGTTTGACGCTGTCGAAGATCTTTTAGTATAATATAGTATATAATATCGTCACAACGAGTTGTTACGATATTCCACGTGTTCACTCCCGAAGAAGGGCGAACTGTTATCGCCCGAAACGCGTAGATTGAACTCAATCTTGACATAAATACGCTTCTAAAGCGTTTTTGTCTCTTATTTATATTGCGTATTGTTTCGTCGAATATTTCCACGTATTCATGAACGATTGGGAATTTTTAGACATTGAAAACTTTCAGCATTTAAAGAAGAGTATATCTCTATTTATGATCAGTTATCAAAATTTGCCTGCAAGGCGATTGTAACGATGTGAAGTGCATGCCCTGTTCTTAAAACTGAACCAAATAACAATTGCATTATACATGTCGGTAGCCAATCAGCTAAGAAGTAGAAAGAGACGTGTGCTATAATGCCCTTTATTCTTATGCCATAATTAAGTATTAATTATTATGATAGGTTAATGTAGGAAATTTTGAAAAAAGTGAAGGTGTTTCAGAGTAAATTTGTTAGGATTAAGTCGTCATCTTACAAAAATGAGTTAACGGGTGGCGGGCCACATGAAGGTTGAGAAGCAATACTCTAAAATATATATTCCTCAAGTTAATTAACCATGGGAGAAAATAGCCAAAGTAAAGCTAATGAATAACGGATAACTTTTTTATCAGTATTATAATGTTTATAAATCATTCTTCGTCAACACATCTAAGTCATTACCAGTATTTGAACAAACTAATTTACTACAAAAGCCAATCAGTAGCTAAATGAAAATACCCGCTTTTGCACCAAATGCATGCCTGTGATTCTTGGCTTTCGTCCATCCTAGAGCCACCTTTCCCTCAGGACTTAAAGGCTCTCCGCGTCCAATTTAGAATTTAATAACTTATTGAGAAAATCATCAAATAAAGCGGTATCGATAATGGGAACTGTGAACTTTCTTAACTATCGGCAAACCACTGCCGATAAAAAATATCGATCACTTTTTTATTTCAATCATTTTTAAGACCTTAATTACCTTGCCAATAGTTTTAATACGCATGAGAAATTAATAGGATTCGTTACAAGCAGTTTTGTCAGAAACAGTCTTCGTCGTTATAGATAAAAATAGATTATTGCAAATTTGCGAAGTGGGTTCGACATCAGAATTTTTTCAGCCCAACTCAATGGATCGAAAAGACATATTCGAAATGCATTCATATGCTGGTAAGAATATCTGATATCAATTCTCAACCCTTGTCGTATCCTTTTAGATATCACTGATGTAAACCAGTCTAAGACTCGTGCCTATTCCAGGAACTGAAATATTGAATATTTGGATAAGAAAGCTAAATTATTTTCCTTCAATAAACAAGTATTTAAGTCTTATAATGTCATGAGAAAGAACTAAACAATAATAAAAGATCGTAGGCTATTCATTATAGTGAGACAAAGAACATCGTTTGTTTGAAATGATCCTGAACTTTCTTTATAAATTCATAATGCCAGTAAAAATTATTATAAATGTACATATAAACACATTTAACCAATAAATTATCGCCTAACCTTTTAGTACAACATCACGAGAAGTGAACTATGTAAAGTGGTAGAAACGTCCCACTGCTATTGCGAAAAAAGGAATCCAAATCCAAAATTTACATTAATGATGATTCTAGAATTATGAATATAATGAATTTTTTTCAAACCTGAGTTGATATCTTTATATTTTTTACATATTTTAAATTAATTTCGAATTTGAATGCCCAGGGGAGTCAATCAAAAGTAGTAAACCGGCAAAAATGCTTTTTCAACCAGAATGTTTGTAACGGTGGTTTTCATGCAAGGAAACCAAAGCACGATAGTTTATGGATGAAACTCAGTAAAAATTGAGAAAAGAAATAAACTGGGATTTAATGGTGGTGGCACTACCCATGAATGCGTAATGCAGTGTCTGGCGTACGCCTTTGTTGTTTTGAATTCTTTGAACGAATACCACCTTTACATGTGGCCAGTCTGTGATGACACCAATAAGACATTTCGTTGGTAACAGGGGGTACTGCTCGTGAGAAAGAGAATATAGCCGTATATGAACGGTAATTAGTGAAGGGCAAGGTCCCCATCCATTAAATGAACCTAGGCACATGCCTAAGGTTGCAAGGGCTTAGAAATGCATATGACAAAACGTGTAATATTTAGTAGTTAAACTAATGTCTGCACAAAAAACTCTGGAACCCAAATATTTTCAAGGCTGGGGATCACGAGTCTTACCTTGAGCAGTAAAAGTGGATTTAAACAACAAGCAAGAGAGTAAATCCAGTTAGGCATGTATGGAAAATGCTTAGAAAAGTTTTAATATATGGTGGGAGATAGACCATAGATGGCGAACTTCTTGTGTGTTTTTTTAGAAATAAGGGAAATACGGACTTTGATTTTTAATTTAAAAGATTATTCATGCGATTATATGTGTACGATAAATGGAATAAATTTAATTTATTCATTTGAATTTTGGTGTATATATATATATCATCATCATATTCAACCATTATCTATCCACTGCTGGATGAAGGTCTCTCCAAATGCTTTCCACACAAGTCTATCCTGGGCCATTCGTTTCCACGTCACCCCAACCTCTTTTCTTATTTCATCCACCCATCTAGTTTGAGGACGTTTTCTAGGTCTTCGGTGGTCTCTTGGAATCCAGTTCAGAATTTCTGTTGTCCATCGTTGATCAGTTCTTCTTGCAATATGCCCAGCCCATCGCCATTTCAGCCCTTTTACTTTAACAATGATGTCCTCTACTCTAGTTTGCTCTCTCACCCAAGTGTTTCTTTTTCGATCTCTCCTAGTTATTCCAAGCATGCACCTCTCCATGCTCCTTTGCGTTGTCTGTAACTTTCGTATTGCTCCAACTGTTAGACTCCATGTCTCTGATCCATAAGAGAGGACTGGCAATACACACTGGTTGAAGACCTTTCTTTTTAGACACAAAGGCAATTTCCCCTTCAGGATAAAACTGTTTCTTCCAAATGCACTCCAGCCAAGTTTAATACGTCTGTTGAGTTCTTTCATAATGTTGCCATCCATTGAAATCAGCTGGCCAAGGTAAATATATGAATCAGCAATTTCTAGCTCAATGTTGTCAACTTGTATTTTTGTTTCCTCTACGAAATTATTGAACATGATCTTAGTTTTTTGTAGGTTCATCTTGAGTCCAACTTCTTTACTTCTAGTTGAGAGCTCCTTTACCATGTCTTGGAGTTCTGATGGGTTCGTTGAAAAAATAACAATGTCATCAGCAAACCGCTAATGACTTAAATATTCACCACTTACTTTTATTTCCTTGTTTTTTCAATTTATCTACTGAAAAATCATCTGTAAAGCTGAACTAAAAAGTTTTGGAGAAATGGTATCTCCCGGCCTCACACCTTTACCAATTTTGATAGTTTCGGTATCTTTATGTAACCGAAATTTTGCACTTGCATTTTTATACGCACATTTCACCATGTCAATGTACACGTCCGCGATGTGTAAAAAAAAAAGAAAAATAAGAGTTGATGATTGCTGACGTTTTAATAAAGTCATAGGCCTTCTCATTAGTCGATAAATGCCACACACAATGGAAGTTCATATTCATGTGTTCTTTTTATAAGTTCACTTAATACTTGAACATGGTTTACTGTACTGACTCCACTTCAAAATCCAGCTTGTTCTCTTGGTTGTGCTACATTTAATTTTTTCTGCAGGTGATGTGTTGAAAACATTGTTAAGACAATAATTGAAACTGCTGGGGAAATTGGTGGTGTAACCTGTAAAAAGCACAATAGCAAATTATCTGAGAAGACGAAACAGCTCATGAAAAGGCGAAGAGATATGAAGGTGGACAATCGAAATACCAGTTCCAGGATTGAGTACATAGAACTTTGTAAAACTCTGCGCAAAAGCATGAAAGAAGACATAAGAAAATTCAACTGTGAGCTAGTAAGGAAAGCCATTGAAAATAACAAGAGCCTTAGGGTTGTTAAAGGAAGTTTATCTGTTGGGAAGAAACACATCATTGCATTAAAAGGAGAGGATGGCACCGTAACAAGAAATAGGGAAGAAATACTTAGAAGAGTTGAAGAATTCTACAAAAAACTATACGAAAGTAACAGTGGATTAAACGAAGACATTGAAATAGTCGAAGGAACAGCTCCTAAAATCTTAAAAGAAGAAGTTTCATTTGCAATAAAAAATATGAAGAAAGGAAGAGCCCCTGGTGATGATGGTATTACATTAGATATCCTAAAAGAAGCTGGAGAATATGTAGAAGACATACTTGCAAAATTCTTTACCAAATGTCTTAACAGCGGTAACATACCAAACCAATGGGATTCTGCAACAGTAATTCTTTTGCATAAAAAGACGACAAAAAGGATTTGAAAAATTACCGACCAATCAGCTTATCACATGCTATTTATAAAATCTTCACGAAAGTGCTAACACATCGCCTACAGAAAAATTAGATGCAGCCCAACCAATATAGCAAGCTAGATTTTGAAGTGGATTCCGTAAAGTAGAGCATATAAAGAGAACTAATTGAAAGAACACATGAATATGAAATTCCAGTGTCTGTGGCGTTTATTGAATATGAGAAGGCCTTTGACTCTATTAAAACGTCAGCAATCACCAGCTCTTTAAAATCAGCAGACGTCGAAGATGCGTACATCGACATGGTGAAACGTGTGTATAAAAATGCAAGTGCAAAATTTCAGTTACATAAAGGTACCTAAATTATCGAACTTGGTAAATGTGTGAGGCAGAGAGATGTCATTTCTCCAAAACTTTTTACTTCAGCTTTGCGGATGATTTTTCAGCTGATAAATCGGAATAACAAGGAATAAAAATAAATGGTAAATATTTAAATAATCTGCGGTTTTCTGATGACACTGTTATTTTTTCAACAAACCCAACAGAACTCAAAGACATGGTAAAAGAGCTCTCGATTAGAAGTAGAGAAATTGGACACAAGATGAACCTACCAAAAAACTAAAATTATGTTTAATAATTTCGCAGAGAAAACAAAAATACAAGTTGACAGCATGAAGCTAGAAATTGCTGATTCATATATTTACTTTGGTCCACTGATTTCAATGGAAAGCAACTTTATGAACGAACTCAACAGACGTATTAAACTTGGCAGGAGTGCATTTGAAGGAAACAGTTTTATCTTGAGGGGAAAATTGCCTTAGTGTCTAAAAACAAATATCTTCAACCAGTGTGTATTGCTAGTTCTCTCTTATGGATCAGAGACAGTTGGAGCAATAGGGAAGGTACACCGAACGCAAAGATGCATGGAGAAGTACATACTTGGAATGACTAAGAGAGATCGAGAAAGAAACACTTGGGTGAGAGAGCAAAATAGAGAAGAGGACGTCATCGTTAAAGGAAAATGATGAAATTGCGATGGGCTGGGCATATTTCAAGAAGAATTGATCAAAGATGGACAAGAGAAATTATCAACTAGATTCCAAGGGACCACCTAATAGCTAGAAAACTTCCTGAAACTAGATGGTTGGATGAAAGAAGAAAACAAGTTCATGTGACATGGAGGCGAACTTCTCAGGATAGACTTGTGTGGAAAGCATTTGGAGAGACCTTCATCCAGTAGTGGATAGATGATGGTTGAATATGATGATTATATATATGTAAAAACTATACCCTTCCTCTACCCCCATTATTCCTGAAAAGTCTATGTATGCATGGAGGGAGCATGAAGGTTATTGACACCAATCCCACCACACGTATGCCCGTTCAACCAAGCTTGATTTGAAGTCGGGCGCAAACTCAACTAGCTAGACCGAGGACAGTGATTATACACACTGCAGCTCACAAATGCAAGTTTAATACAATTAAAGTAAGTCACTCACTTTGTTTCGTCTTCCAATGTAAGAACGACTCCATTTTTGCTCCATATGAAAATTATTGGAAGTTCCCCTCGCATCGTCTGGCATTCGATCATCATCCGTTGACCTCTTCTAGCAGTGAGCACGGAAAACTTGGACCGAAATTGCGGTGCACCTGAAAGGAAGTATTCAAAATACGAATTTAAACTTACGAAACCGAATATATTAATTATATAAACACGGATCCAGACAGCATACAACACGTATTTACATAATCACATCATTTAAACTTATTCTTTTCAGCAGATATATAAAGATTTTTGCCACAACAAATAATCTAGGTGCATAAATGAGAAAGCAGTAGCCTAAAAAGCATCTTGTTTTGATGACACTCTGAGCTGTGAAAACGCTCATGAAACCTCCCGTAAAAGTTGTTGCCACTCTTGCCTCATCTCGATTGGGTATTCCCTACTGACCCTATAACTTTTCTTGTGAGTAATCTATTTTTTTCAATGAAAAGTTAATATTGTTGAACTTGGCACTTAAATTCGTAAATGTAAAACAAAAGAACATTGTGAAGATATCCCTACATTTTCTGTGAAAACACTCAATTCAACTAGGACAGTACATGTCTTTGCAATTTCATACGGCTAAAAAAAAAATTATTTGCAAGAGATTTAACTGCATTTTTGGTAAGAATTCAAGGGAACAAAATATTCCACGGTGTTTACCATGTTTGGCGCAGTATAGCCCAGATGCTCTTGCGCCATAAAAAAGCCAAACAATCAATCAATTCCGCGGTGCATGTTAGCAATCTAGTAAATTTATCTGGCATGAAAATAAAAAAAAAAGCTTTGAAACTAATACCAAGGTACCACGTGAATATTTTAGAGGGAGATACTTCTTTTAAAACATTCTAGCGCGAAAAACGTACTACCTGGTACTTTTGGCAATATTTGATCGTTAAATTGATTCCTAATATTCATAGCGCTCCAGTTTAAATAGCCCATAAAATTTTACCGCAGCAAACACGTTTCAAGCTTTCAAAGTAACTTCTTTCATTTTCAAAATCCAATGTCTCAGTTTATGGAGCAGTAATACCAGCACGACAAAAATATTTGCTTTAGATTAGAAAATTTTTAGATCGTAAAACTACGGAAAAAATCGCAAGTGTTTCGTTTGAATCGTTTTATTGAGATATTTTAAGTTCTGTCGTAAAATTTGCGACTCGCTCTCTGGAAATATATTCTTTGTGTTTAATGATGCTTTAAATTACGGAAACGACTTTAATCTCCGCGTAACTTAAAAGTTCCCATCGTATAAACAAGTTGTAAATTATACTCGGCACTGATTGTATTATCTTGGGTTCCTATTCTTTAGCCGCATTTAGATAGATTCGCTAGATTTAACAACAGTCAATCGTCTTGCAAGATGTACATTATCTTTATTGCCGCAGAGTTTTCCTCCATTGAATAAGATATACTTCGGGAAATACCACTCTATAGTATATTCATATTATTAACTCTCACATGTGTTTTTATATTGTTTCTTATGAATTTTTTACATCGTTTCGTATGAATTATATTTTTAACAGGTATTTATTATATTGTTTCATATAAATTTTTTATACTATTATAGCATTTATTCTTTTTCTTATAGTGTAAATATTCTTTGTGTTTATTGATGACCTCGCAAATTTAATTTCAGTAAAATGGAATACAGTGTTCGTAATCAATTGCCACGGATTGAAACAAATCGCAGTTTTAAGTAAATTGATTAAATTAAAAATCGCATTGCCACAGGCTGTCCTAGCTGGCTTGAAGTAGGCGTTCTGTCTAAATGTCATGCAACTGCATATAACAATCACTTTAAATGCATATGAAATAATACGCGGGACATCGAACAATATATTATTTTTTGTAAAATAAACTACACTGAAGTGCCAGAAAAACTGGTACAGGCGTGCGTATGCAAATAACGGAGCTTTGCAACCAATCAGCGTAACGCGATGCGGTCGGCAGCACCTATATAAGACAAGAGATGTCTGGCAAAGCTGTTACATCGCTTCTTGCCGCTACAATGGCAGGTTATCAAGATTTAAGTGATTTTGAACGTGGCGTTATAGTCGGCACAAGAGAGATGGGACATAGCATCTCCGAGATAGCGACAAAATTTGGATTTTCGCGTACGACCATTTCACGGGTATACCGTGAATATCAGGAATCCGGTAAAACATCAAATCTCCGACAGCGGTGCGGCCGGAAAAAGACCTTGAAAAAACGGGACCTTCGACGACTGACGAGAATCGTTAAACGAGATAGACGTGCAACACTTACTCAAATTGCCGCAGATTTCAATGCTGGGGCATCAACAAGTGCCAGCGTGCGAACTGTTCAACGAACCATCATTGATATGGGCTTTCGAAGCCGAAGGCCCACTCGTGTACCATTGTTGACTGCACGGCACAAAGCTTTATGCCTTGTCTGGGCCAGCCAACACCGCCATTGGACTGTTGATGACTGGAAATACATTGCCTGGTCTGATGAGTCTCGTTTCCAATTGCATCAGGCGGATGGACGTGTACGGGTATGGAGACAACCTCATGAATCCATGGACCCTACATGTCAACAGGGGACTGTTTAAGCTGGTGGAGCTTCTGTGATGGTATGGGGCGTGTGCAGTTGGCGTGATATGGGACCCCTGATACGTCTAGAGACAACTCTGACAGGTGACAAGTACGTAATCGTCATGTCCGATCACCTACACCCATTCATGTCCATTGTGCATTCCGACTGATTCGGACAATTTCAGCATGATAATGCGACACCCCACATATCGAGAGTTGCTACCGAGTGGCTCCAGGAACACTCTTCTGACTTTAGACACTTCCATTGGCCACCTAAATCGCCAAACATGAACATTATCGAGCATATCTGGGATGCCTTGCTACGTGCTGTTCAGAAGAGAGATCTACCACCTCGCACTCCTAGGGATTTGTACACTGATCTGCAGGATTCCTGGTGTGAATTGTCATAAGGATACCTTCCGACATTTGTCAAAGTCTTGCGCCCCGTCTTCCTGCGTCACTTCTGCATGCGGGGCTATGATATTAGGCAGGTGTACCCGTTTTTCCGGCACATCAGTTTATTTTGAAAGAGTATATAATGGAATTTGTATAATTCACAACATTTAAAATATGCTAATTTTATAAACATTTTAATTATATGTTAATTGCGAAAAAGACAGTTATTTTATGTTTTAAATTACTTAGTACCTTTCAGAACCTGTAGAATCATTTTATGTTTTAAACTATTTAGCTCCTTTTGCAGCATTTAGTATCTCGTTAAATTTTAAATAATTTAGTGTCTTTTTTTATGTTTTTAAATAATTTAGTGTCTTTTTTTATGTTTTAAATTATTTAGTGCCTTTTTTAAGTTTTGAACTATTTAGTACGTTTTTACGATCTAAATGATTTAGTGCTTTTTCTGCTTTATAATATTAAATTTATTTTTGTTTTCACTTTCTTACTATCTTTTTTATGTTGTATATAATTTGGTGGGTTTTTTTATGTGTTAGGATTGTTAAGACCAAGGGAAAGTTGGCACTGACATTGAAATAGAATAAAAAAAATGTAGCCCTTTAATTATTACTTAGTTATACGTTAAATCCTGGTGGCAACGGCATCAAATTGTAGTTCTTTTTAATTATTACTTTGTTACATGATGAAATCTAGCTGGCAACGACATTGTTGTCAGAGACTAAGAAACCACAACATGCACTGCGGACTTCTTTTTTTACCAGTTAATTTTTTCCTTCGTCAGTATCTTTCTTTTATCCATTGCATGTCTTTGATTGAAGGTTCCTTGCCGTATGTACACTGTATGCTCAAAAGTATCCGAACATTTCGGATTTTTAATTTGTTTGAATTTTTCAAAAACTACTCCGCCAATCATTCTCTAACTGTGGAGATACATTGGATATACTTGAGTGCGCACTTTCCAATAAAGTTTCGGTGACTTATGCATTTAGGGGACCACCCACATATTGACAAAGTGAAAAAATATATTTGATCACCCTGTATCATAAAAAGCTGGAAATTATTTGTAACTTTCAGAAAATATTTAACCAGCTATGCTTAATGTCTGTGTGCATTTCATGAAACGAACATGTATATTCATGAAGATAGAAAGGTTTGAGGAAACCCAAATTTTGTCATAATTTTTTTGTTTATAACATACACAATTTTCAGTCAAATTTCACAAGACTTACAGAACATTTGTCAACGTACAAGAAAAATATTATACTTAAATTAGAAATTAATATATTGAATACACGATGAGATATGAGCATTTGAAGAAAATAATTTTTTACTGCGCATGCGCGAAAGATATGAATAACTTTCTTTCATAATTTTGTAGTCAATAGTATAGGGCAACTTAAAAAAAATACCAGTGGGATATCTTGAAAATTCAGAAAGTTATCGACAATATAGTGAGCCGTATTTCTCTAATTCTCTGAAAATAACTAGGTGATAAGGGGGTTTTCCACAAATTGTCATATTCCAAATTACCAAACACCCCTGTTCTGAAAATGAAATATTCCAGATTTATGCAAATAAGGATCAAAGGTATCCGCACACCTGCATGTTTTGCTTCTCCTTTACAGAAGTCAAAAACCTTGCTTGGTGCAGAATGACCATTGTTGTCCTTGCGCCATAAAAATACAACAAACCAACAAGAAGTCAAAAATTAGTATGAAGTGGGGCCATATTTTGCTGCAATGACGGCTACCACTCTATCTGGGAGGCTATCTACTAGTTTCTGGAATTTTTCAGTGGGAATTGCATGCCATTCTTGCAAAAGAATATTAGTCAGCTCTTGCGCCAATGTGGGGCGTTTTGGCCTAGCTCGCAGTCGACGTTCTAATGCATTCCATAGGTGTTCTATGGGATTTAGGTCTGGGCTCTGAGCATGCCAGTCCAATTCCTCAACATCCATGTCAGCAAACCAGCTCTATACAGCCTGTGCTGTGTGGATAGGAGCACGATCTTGTTGAAACAAGAATGAACCTACTCCAAATTGTTGCCACAATGTGGGCAGCGTGGAATTGTCCGAAATGTCGAGATAGCCTTCCATCTTCAGAGTTCCCTTCATAGGAAGCAAAGTGCCAAGCCAGAACCATGAGAAACATCCCCAAACCATTATGCTTCCACCACCAAACTTAACTTGCGGCACAATACAGTCAAGTAAAAAGCGTTTACCCAGCATTCTCCACATCCAGACTCTACCATCTGATTGCCAAATAGTGTACCGTGATTCATCGCTCCATAACACTTCACGCCACTGCTGCAGGCTCCATGTTTTGCACACTTTGAATCATTGTAAGCGACGCTTGGCATTGGTTGCAGTAATGCTTGGTTTATATGCAGCTGCTCGGCCATGAAAATCAAGACTTCGTAGCTCCCTACGGTGTCTTTGTGCTGACGTTGCATCCAGAGGCATCTTGAAAATCCGCACGAACTTTTTCCGCCGATTTCATGCGGTTCGCTTTCACAACTCTTTTCATCACTCTGCGTTCCCTGTCTACTAGACGAAGTGGTCGACCAGGTCGTGGATGCACCGTTGTAGTCCCCGTATGTTCCCACTTTACGATAACAACATTAACGGTGGAACGGGGCACTCGTAACATCACAGAAATCTCACGAACAGATTTTCCACAGCGGTGACAACCAATGACTTCACCACGTTCAAAATCATTTAGCTCGCCCTTTCCTCCCATTTTACTTTTCTAGCTTTGAAATTATAATTGTTAACTCGTCAGACTTCTTTTATACTTGTCTGAGAGCTAGAAATTTGACGTCACTAACAGAATCCACCACGTAGAGGGGTGTCCGAATACTTTTGATCCTTATTTGTATAAATCTGGAATATTTCATTTTCAGAGTAGGAGTGTTTGGTAATTTGGAATATGACAATTTATGGAAAAAACCCTTATCATCTAGCTACTTTCAGAGAATTAGAGAAATACGGCTCACTATATCATCGATAACTTTCTGAATTTTCAAGATATCCCACTGGTATTTTTTTTAAGTTGCCCTATACTATTGACTACAAAATTATGAAAGAAAGTTATTCATATCTTTCGCGCGTGAGCAGTAAGAAATTATTTTCTTCAAGTACTCATATTGCATCGTGTATTCAATATATTAATTTCTAATTTAAGTATAATATTTTTTTTGTACGTTGACAAATGTTTTATAAGTTTCGTGAAATTTGACTGAAAATTGTGGATATTATAAGCAAAAAATATGTGACAAAATTTGGGTTTTCTATCTTCATGAATATACATGTTTATTTTACAAAAATGCACACAGGCATTAAGCATAGTTGGTTAAATATTTTCTGAAAGTTACAAATAATTTCCAGCTTTTTATGATACAGGGTGATCAAATATATTTTTTCATTTTGTCAATATGTGGGTAACCCCCTAAATGCACAAGTCACCGAAACTGTATTGCAAAGTGTGCATACAAGCATGTTCTATATATCTTCAAAGTTAGAGAATAATTAGCAGAGTAGTTTTTTAGAAATTCGAAAAAAATTAAAAAATCCAAAGTGTCCGGATACTTTTGGGCATATAGTGTATGTATGAACCAATGTTTTTTCAATAGTTTATTTTCTAATCAAAGTTATCAAAAATGTATATAGTCCACGCTTTTCATTTCAACATTCATGACCTCAGCGCGGTGATAACAACGGTCATCACCGCCAATAAATCTTAATAGTGACAAATTGCCAACGGTTCGAAACAACCGACACCGAAGCCAATCATCCTGGACCAGCCATTGGTCACTCCGGGTCGAAGGAAAGAAACTACAAGGTAGTGATAAACCTTTGGTCACATAGACCCTGGAGAAGAAGTTGTGTAGGGTCATGAAAATCAAAGGTCATAAAACAAGCCAAGATGAGAGATTTGAAAGTAGTGAAACGCAGAAAAAGCAATTTGGAAATTCAGCTCAAAAGACTGGTAGGAGCAGTTGAAGAAAAAAACGAATTATTAGACATCACGGACATTGAAAACGAACTGGAAAATGTAAAAAAATGGAACAGAGCTTTGGAAAACTCAAGAACAGTTTTTATGAGAACCTGTAAAATAAAGATTTAGACGGGTTTGAAGAATCATTTCAAGAATTCTATGTAAAAATGCAAGAGTTAAAAGGTAAACCTTAGACGTCTAAAGTTGAACGTAAACAAAGACGAGATTTCATTTCTTGGGAAAAACCTATGACATTAAATTTACTGATAATTCTCTTTCCTCGATTTTCGGGAACCTATGAAGATTGGCACATTTTTAAAGGTCAATTCACAACTTTAATCATTGCAAATGAAGCATTAAACGAACATCAAAAGCTGTATTATCTAATGGGGGGCATTAGCAGGAGATGCGAAATGTAGCAAAACCAGGGAGGACATTTTAGAATCATTATGGAACGCACTTAAATCGAGGTATGAGAATAAACGTTTAATAGTGAACACTATTATAAGGGAAATTTTCTATGTGGAGAAAAAATAAACCACGAATCTACTAGAATAGTTAAGACGATTAGTAGACCAGTTAAATAAGAACCTGAGATCCTTAAAATTAATGGATTTGAAGATAAATAGGCTATCAGAAACAATTGTAGGACATATAATATTAAAAGAAATAGACAGAGAAACAAGGAAACAATATGAAATGTCTTTAACTTCCACAGAATTTCCAAAGTTAGACACATTATTCAAATTCTTATAAAAACTATTCCAAATACTTGAAAACTTGAATAGCAGCGGTGTTCTACTACAATCAAAAGGTAAACCTGTAGCACAATTTAAAGGCAAAAGTTTCGCCATTAGCGCCAATTCTAACAATGAATATCCTCAGATTTGCAACAATCGACATATCATATACGTATAAATGCCCGAAATTTAAAAATATGTCAATTATGAAAAGGCTAGACTTCGTTAAAAGGTACAACTTATGTTTTAATTGTATAAAAGCAAATCACATTTGCAGTTCAGTTCACACGGACAACGTTTTCGTAATAGAAAGCATTCTTCATTACTCCATATGACTGAATACAACGAGTCCCGATATTCTAAAGGTTATTATCAAAACTCAGGCCACAAACAGAGACGAAGTCGACTTCATCTACCTACTCGGAAAACAGTAATGTCGTTGGAAATGGAAGCTTCGAAGAAAATCAAGGTGAGACACCATCGTCTGAGGGTTTGAAGAGTAAGCTTCGTTCTTCACAACCAAAACAGATGGAGGGTGAAAATGAACTTTGCCATGTCTATGACATATAAAAGGAGTATATGTGAAAGGATCTTTATTACCAACATCAGTAATTAAACTAAGTAATCCTGTATCGGGGAAATATATAATTGTAACCGCTCTGTTAGACAGCGTCTCGCAATTTAACTTGATAACAGAGAACACAACGAAATTCCTTAACATAAGTGAAGAAAGAATAAGTACGACCATCTGTGGTTTAGGCGAAGCTCAGTTTAATACAAGTACAAAGGTTACAAGCGTAGTTTCGAACAAAGAAGGAGATTTTAGGCGTGAATTGCAGTGTATAGTCATGCCACAAATCACAGTAGTAGCCGAATTGAAGGGAATAGGACGCGAGCTTCTCTATATTCCAACTGGGATTTCATTAGCAAATCCGCGTTGTATAAATTCAAACAAGATTGACCTATTAATAGGGGCAGAAATATTTTTTGATATCATTAAAACGAAACAAGTGAAAATTGAAAATACACAACCGACATTACAAGAAACCGTGTTTGGATTCATCTTTACGGGAAGCATGAAGACACAAAACTTTCCTAAATTTCATTGCGGAGCTCTAACAATGAAAAATGAGTTAGATAGAAACATACGCGAATTCTGGGAATTAAAACGAGTAGAACATCAACACTCAACTAACACTGATGATAAAACAACATGTGAAGAGCATTTTATCAAAACCTTTATGAGGGACAAATATGTCAAATTCATCGTACAACTATCATTTAAGGAATCCGAACACTTAGTTTTGGGTCAATCAAACGAAATTGCTACTAGACGTTTAGATGCAGTATGGAGAAGATTAGATAAAGATACTGAAATTCGGCAGTTATACGTGCAGTTTATGAACGAATACTAGGAGCTTGGACATATGGAACAAGTGAAAGATGAAGATTCCATAAATCTGTATTTTATTCCACATCAGCCAATCTATAGACCAGAAGAAAAAAGACAACAAAACTACGAGTAGTATTCGACACGTCAAGCAAAACAACTACAGGCATTTCAATAACTTACATATTATTAAATGACAGCCTCATACAAGACGATTTATTTACCATCATGATACGATTTCGAGGATAGAAACATGCCTTCACTGCGGACATAAAGAAAATGTACAGACAGATTCTCGTTGAGCTAAATCAAAGAAATTATCAAAGAATACTTTGGAAAACAGGTAAACATGAAGACATAAAGCAGTATAGGCTAAACACAGTTACATACGGAACAGTCAGTGCGCCAAGTTTAGCAACTCGGGTATTGAAACAATTAGCAAGCGATGAAGAAGAAGACCTGTCGTTAGCAGCATCAGTGACAAAAACTTACACTTATATGGATGATGTACTGACTGGGGCACACGACATACCCACAGTAGTTGCATTGAAAGTACAATTAGTCGAACTACTAAATCGAGCTAATATGGAATTACACGAGTGGTGTACGAACACACCAGAATTATTAATGGACGCCCAAGAGGACAAAGAACATGCATTTCAGAACTCAAACGAAGGGCAATCAACGAAGACGTTAAGTGTACTTTGGAAATCCCAGCCAGGTTACTTCTCATTTAATGTAACGGTACAATCCAAAGAACATTTTTCAAAAAGCACCGTTCTCTCCACTATCTCCAGAATTTTGACCCTCTCGGACTACTTGGACAAGTTATGACAAAAGCAAAGATCTTTATGCAATCATTATGGTGCCTCGAGTTGGATTTTGGAAAGTTTACTTCCTAATCAAGAAAATATCCGATGGAGGAAATTTATGGACACCTTGATCAACATAAACAATATTCAAGTGGGTCGTTATTTGTTATCGGATCATACAAAAAGATTGGAGCTTCATGGTTTTGCTGATGCCTCCGCACAGGCATACGGTGCAGTTGTTTACATAAGATGCATGAATGCAATGTTTTTTCAATCACGATTATTGTGTAGTAAATCACGAGTCGCGCCTCTCAAAACAATATCAATACCACGCCTAGAGCTTTGTGCAGTTCTATTATTGTCGAACCCTGTTGATTAAAGTAGTCAAAGCGCTAAAACTGGATATCTCACAAACTATTCTATGGTCCGATTCAACCATTGCTTTGGCGTGGATTAAAAACTCGCCTCATAGCTTAAAAACGTTTGCCGCCAATCGTGTCACCACAATTCAGAAGCTGACAAGTAATTTTAAATGGCAGCACGTCTGCTCCGAAGACAACCCAGCTGACTTAATATCAAGAGGGCTCTACTCAAATGAATTACTAACACTTAAAATATTGTGAAAGGAACCTTCATTTTTAGAAATGAATATCATGATGGTAGATCCAGAGAAAACATCGTAAGGTTCAATTACTACGCAAGACGTGTACATACAAAAATTGGAGAAAAATCTGGCACCACACAGTCTAACTGTACTTTTGAATGCAAAATTCTTGTTGGATACTCCTATGGCCATTAACAACAGCTGCAGTAAGATACTTCGTATAGTGGGCTTTATTTACAAAACCTATCCCAATAGCCAAAAAAGAACAATTGACTCAAGAAGGATGATATGGCTATGTTGAGAAGAACTAGGTCAAGCCGAAAACGCACTTATATGTCTAACTAAATATCATGTTTTAGTTATGAAATTGTGTATTTGGAGAAATGAGATCAAGTGACAAGAAAAAGTAAGTTAAGATCATTGAACCTCTTCCTAGACAATAATATCATAATAAGAGTTGGTGGGCGTTTAAATAATTCCAATCTTAGTTTCAACCATCATCACCCAACTCTCTTACCCTCGGAACACAAGATAAGTGAACTCATAATGGAATATTATCACAAGAAATTTTCACACGTTGGCGCCCAAGGCTTACTGATTCTGGTAAGAGAAATGTTTTGGCCATTGAGCGGCAGAAATTTGGCAAGGAAAGTGACGCACAACTGCGTTATATGTTTCAAAGCCAAACCTCAAGTTACAAGCCAAATAATGGAGCTTCTTCCTCCAGAAAGGATAATCCCAAGTTTCCCATTTACCCACACCGGAGTGGATTTCTGCGGACCATTTACTGTTAAAAATAAAGGACAGCGTAAAAGGAGTTACCACAAATTGTACATTGCAATCTTTATCTGTTTCAACACTAGAACCATGCATTTTGAACTAGTACCAGATTTAACAGCCGCTACCTTTATCGCCACGATGAAACGATTTTTTGCTAGACGCAGTAAATCTAATGCGTTATTTACAGATAATGCCACAAATTTCGTGGCTGCAAATTAAAACGCTTATTTAAGTTAGCTGGATCATTCCACGTCAAACCATCCAAAATTTTGATGATTCACAACCCGACCTCTTTAGATTTCCCTGAAAGTTTGCCGAATTGATGACCCAATGGATGATTGAAATATCCCAAATTTTAACTTTATCCGTCAAATAGATCAAATATGGTTAAGGGTAAAAGTTACTGAAATGGACCTGTTTTGGATTATCGTGATTTACAAAATTGACTGTAACCGTTTTCGTTTTTAAGATACAAAGGTATAAAAGGTCTCATTTGAAAGATTTTTTAAAGATTTTTCTAAATATGTAACAAAAGTAAGTATTATAAGCAGAACTTTTTCAAAAAAGTTTGTCATTGAATTTTTCAAAATGGGGTTACTTTATTTTTTTCAAAAAATTGTGTGAAATTTTGAGAAAAGATGTAAAATTTCATGCCGGATCATGTAGCATGATATTCTACATGTTTTTTTCAAAATTTTATGATGAGACAGCTATGGGTTCAAGAGATATTGAAAAAATTCGACTCATTCGACAAATTCTTATGCATTATGACCTCTCATACTCAAGACTTGTCTATTTTTGTATGTTGCTGCCTTTTTTTTCTTTTTTTTATTACTATGTCTTTCATTAAATAATATACTAATCCTTGTCCAACTGAAAATTTTCAGAATTACGATATTTCGAATTTTGTAATTATACAAAAATAGGTGAAACTCATAACTAGCAATAAAATAACTACATACCTGTATATATTTTTTCAACCGTAGGGACGCTAGTAGGGTACAAGTTATCACTATGAATTTTGAAAAACAGCTGCTCTACAGCTGTTTTTTAAAATTCATAGTGAGCACTAGTGCTTTACGAGCGCCCTTACGCTTGATAAAATACATATTTAGTTATTTTATGCAGTGGCGTAACGGACAGTCTCGGGGCCCCCCCTGCAATAATTTTTTGGGCCCACTTTTCCGAAAATTAATTTGTATATGTACATAAAAAAAATATATATATATATATATATATATATATATATATATATGTGTGTGTGTGTATGTATATATGAAAAAAATATATATGTACATATAAAAAATATATATATATATGTATATATAAAATATATATATATATCATCATTATTAAAGTAAAAAGGGCTAAAATGTCGATGGGCTGGGCATATTGCAAGAAGAACTGATCAACGATGGACAACAGAAATTCTGAACTGGATTCCAAGAGACCACCGAAGACCTAGAAAACGTCCTCAAACTAGATGGGTGGATGAAATAAGAAAAGAGGTTGGGGTGACGTGGAAACGAATGGCCCAGGATAGACTTGTGTGGAAAGCATTTGGAGAGACCTTCATCCAGCAGTGGATAGATAATGGTTGAATATGATATATATATATATATATATATATAAATAGTGTGACTTTTATAAGAAATTAGCCGGTGACGCATTCAAATATTTTAACCAGAACGAATGTCTGTTAGTCACTGTTTCATAAGCTTGGGTTCTGGCGTAAAGCGTATACTGTAAATTCAAAACTCGTCCAGATTTTATAATTTTTTGATATTGATTTCAGTTTTAAAGGCAATGAAAACAGCTAACATAACTAAGCGTAATGAGTTTGCCACAGTTGGAAACCGTTCATTTTATTTTATATTTTACCTAAAGATTAAAAAAAATCCTTATTAACTAAAAAAGCATTTTTTACTTATAAATTTTATGGAAAATAAACGACAAAAGGGGAGCTTCCACCTTGCAGGGGTTATCAGTATGCTACTGATTTTATTGATAGTAATCAGTTTCTCTTATTTTTATTAACTACAAAATTATAAATATTGTAATTCTGAAAATTTTCAGCTGAAGAAAGGATATTATATATTATTAAATAATATAAAAGCATATTGCTGTTTCTTTCATTATTATGTCTTTCATTAAATTTTAATGAAAGACATAATAACGAAGTAAAAAAGCAGTAACATGCAATAATATACAAGTCTAGAATATGGGAGGTCGCAATGAGTAGGGATAAAGTCTTCTCTTATCTTTGAGTCGAATTTTTTTTAATATCTCTTGAACTTAGAGCGGTCCCAGCATGAAATTTTGAGAAAGTATGTAAGTTATCATTCTATATAATATATAATTTTTTGAAAAAAATAAAATGAAAACATTTTGAAAAATTCAAAGTCAAACTTTTCATTCTATTTAAAACAATTCTGCTTATAATACTTAATTTTGTAACATGTTATTTGAAAAATCTTTCAAATGAGATCTCTTTTACCTTTGTAACTTAAAAATGAAAAAGTTGCAGTCAATTTTGTTAAGCAGGATAATCAAAAACAGGCTCAATTGTTTGTTTGTTTAGGTGTTTTATGGCGCAAGAGCATCTGGGCTATACTGCGCCAAGGCTCATTTCATTGACCTTTGATCATATTTGATCTATTTAACGGATTGATTGATTGATTGTTTGGCTTTTTTTATGGCGCAAGAGCATCTGGGCTATACTGCGCCAATATTTAACGGATGAAGTTAAAACTTGGGTTATTTTGAACTAGCACATCAATTGTACGAAGTTTCAGGGAAATCTCAAGGGGTCTAGTCAATAATGTTTGGTTTGTTTGACATGGAATGACCCAGCTACGCAACAGAACGGACAGATAAGCAACTATTTTATCATCAGAAAGTGTGAATCGGAGCTGCATACCGCCAAATTTTGTCTCTGACACCTTTGTCTTCTGACGCAAACGACTTAGAAGCATTGATGCCAGGGCATTTTTTAATTGAAAGGCAAGTCACCCCCATAGCTGACCCAAGCTTATGAGACCTACAGGAAAACAGACTTTCCAGGTGGCAACTGACAACTAAACCGGTTCAATCTATTTGGAAGTGCTGAAAACAGGATTATTTGAACAACCTACAACAGCGCTTGAAATGGCAATTAAAAAAATAACGTCAAAATAGGATCACTGGTTCTAATAAGAGAAGATAATCTTCCAACATGCAAGTGGCTCCTATGTAGAATAACTGAAGTTTTCTCAGGCTCGAATGGTCACATAAGAGTGGCCTGTCTACGCACAGCATCAAGAAGTGTTAAACGTTGTGTGTGTCCAAGTTGTACATTTTACCTACATCGGACGCAAAGCAAAGCATCGGTAAACGATATTGCATGAATAGATGGTAAAAAATTGAATGCGTGAACCATTCAATTTGGCCCAGCAGAATGTTAAGGACAAAGGAAAGTTGGCATTGACATTGCAATAGAATAGGAAAAATGTAGCCTTTTAATTATTACTTTGTTACACGTTAAATCTTAGTTGCAACGGCATTAAATTGTAGTTTTTTTTTAATTATTACTTTGTTACATGTTGAAATCTAGGTGGTAACGGCATTGTTGTCAGAGACTAAGAAACCACAACAAACACTGTAGACTTTTTTTTTTTTACTAGTTAAATTTTTGCTTTTGTCAGTATCTTTCTTTTCTCCGTTGCATGCCTTTGATTAAGAATTCCTTGCCTTATGTATGAACCAATATTTCTTCAATAGTTTATTTTCTAATCAAAGTTACCAAAAATGTATACAGTCCACGCTTTTCGTTTCATCATTCACAACCTCAGTGCAGTGATGCCAACAGCGGTCATCACCGCCAATAAATGTTAATAGTTACAAAATTGCGCAACGGTTCGAACCAACCGAAACCAAAGCCAATCACCCTGGACCAACCAAGGATATTTAATATGCTTTTAGTTTTAAATCATTCGGTGTCTTTTAATGTTTCAAGGAATTTATTATATTTTAATGTTTTTAATTATTTAGTACATTTTTATGTTTTTAGTATCTTTTGTATATTTTAAAATACTTTCTGTCTTTTGTATGTTTTAATTTTTCTTTTGTCTTTCGTACATTTTAAAGTACTTATTATACTTCATGTGCTTTAGCATTCGTAGTAAATCTTTTTTGTATTTTTTATATTTAAATACTGTTAAAGCCATGCTGCATCAAGATCTCTAATTTTTGGACGAGAATTTTCCGAATCTATATTATTTAAGGAAACAAACCCTGGACTACAGATTTGTACAAAAATGACAAGAGTTTGATATCATCGTGCTTCAAACCCGGGTTTTCTGCATGGCTGATAAACACATTGCCTCCTTTATCATAAAGCGAAAATATTTAAAGTGCTTAAACGTACCATTTTCTATTAGTGTCCCCTAGGATATTATTAATTCATAATTTTAAGCGAGACGAGCCTCGCCAAGCGCACGTCAACCCTTTCCCTCAAGTGAACTTTATGCTGGAAACGGAAGTCGACGTTTACTCAATCTAATTAAATCTCAGAACATAACCGCAACTTACTGTGAACGATAAGCTTCACAACTGACGTCAGAGCTGCTCCGACTCCATTGTCAGCCTCACAAAGATAAGACCCAGCATCTTCTGGAGAAACTTCCTTAAAGTTTAGCGAACCGTTGACCAGGATATGAACTCGGGAACTACTTACTATTGTCTTGAATGGTTCGGATAGCTGACCTGATAAAGAACCGCAATTACTTAAAACAACAGTCACGTGAAACTGATAAACGTCACATTTTACAGCCAAGATGGCATGGATATATGGATGTTTATATTTTTCTATACATACATACATAATGGATAATAAACATACATAGGGAGTGTTCAAGTATTATGTAAGCATATTTGGGGTACGAGTTTGCTGTTGTGCCTATTTGCCTTCGTTAATTTTTGCTTACCGGGGAGGGGGTAATTATGTATAAAATATTGGTTACGTAATACTTGAACTCTCCCAAACATATACTGATATTAAAGGGTCCAAATGTGTTAAGTGCAAGAATAAACTTTAGAAGAAACACAGTTTAAAAGTTTCAGACCTGTAGATCAAACTCATTAGTCAGTGTATTTATGCAGATTATTTTTGTGATTATGTATATATATACCGAAGTACCCGAAAAACTGGTACACCTACCTAATATCGTGTAGACCCCCATCCCCGTTAGCAGAAGTGCCGCAACACGTCGTGGACTTGACTAATGGACTAATGTCTGAAGGTATCTTGGAGACAATTCACACCAGGAATCCTGCAGGGCAGTCCACAAATCCATAGGAGTGCAAGGAGGTGGAGATCTCTTCTGAACAGCACGTTGCAAGGCATCCCAGATATGCTCGATAATGTTCATGTCTGGCGATTTAGGTGGCCAATGGAAGTGTCTAAAGTCAGAAGAGTGTTCCTGGAGCCACTCGGTAGCAACTCTTGATGTGTGGGGTGTCGCATTATCATGCTGAAATTGTCCAAGTCCGTCGGAATGCACAATGGACATGAATGGGTGTAGGTGATCGGACATGATGCTTACGTACCTGTCACCTGTCAGAGTTGTCTCTAGACGTATCAGGGGTCCCATATCACGCCAACTGCACACGCCCCATACCATCACAGAACCTCCACCAGCTTGAACAGTCCCCTGTTGATATATAGGGTCCATGGATTCATGAGGTTGTCTCCATACCCGTACACGTCCATCCGCCTGATGCAATTGGAAACGAGACTCGTCAGACCAGGCAACGTGTTTCCAGTCATCAACAGTCCAATGGCGGTGTTGGTCGGCCCAGACGAGGCGTAAAGCTTTGTGCCGTGCAGTCAACAATGGTACACGAGTGGACCTTCGGCTCCGAAAGCCCATATCAATGATGGTTCGTTGAACAGTTCGCACGCTGACACTTGTTGATGCCCCAGCATTGAAATCCGCGGCAATTTGAGGAAGTGTTGCACGTCTATCTCGTTTAACGATTCTCGTCAGTCGTCGAATGTCCCGTTCTTTCAAGGTCTTTTTCCGGCCGCACCGCTGTCGGAGATTTGATGTTTTAACGGATTCCTAATATTCACGATATACCCGTGAAATAGTCGTACGCGAAAATCCAAATTTTGTCGCTATCTCGGAGATGCTATGTCCCATCTCTCTTGTGCCGACTATAATGCCATGTTCAAAAAAATCATTTAAATCTTGATAACCTGCCATTGTAGCGGCAAGAACCGATCTAATAGCTTTGCCAGACATCTCTTGTCTTATATAGGCGCTGCCGACAGCATCGCGTTACACTGGTTGGTTGCAAAGCTCCGTTATTTGCATACGCACGCCTGTACCAGTTTTTCTGGCACTTCAGTATATCTATATTAGTGTAAATGATTACCACGTTTGTGCATATTGGACTGCTGCCTAACAATATCAGGTTCTTCGCACTCATCACAATTTCGCACAAAACTGTACGTACCAGATTAGTGTGTTAAAGCGCACATCGGTATATTTATATGTTCAAGATTTTTTGCACATTACATATGCAAGATACTTATATTGATTTAAACATAACCTAGTAAGAATATTTTTATATTACTAATTACGATTTCAACATCACCTCCAAACTCATAAAGGGGGCCTATTAACTTCTATCTATATGCTGTAATGTAAGAAACGTACCTTTAAAATATGTTAATAATGCCAATTAGCTTCACTTTAACTTGTTAATTTGTGCACATTTTGTAATTCGTTAGCATGATAATAGGTATTAGTTGTGTAACTTGTAAACTTTATGATACGCACATGTTGCATAACTTCTTAACTTGACAATATGTACCAATTGTGTAACTTCTTAACATGCATTGGTTATGAAATTTATTAGCTTGTTGAGGTATTAGTTGTGTAACTTGTTAGCTTGCTGATACGTTAACTTGTATCCGTTATGGAATTTGTTATCTTGTTGAAGTATTAGTTGCATAATTCGTTAGCTAGTTAAAGTGTTAATTGCGTAATTTGTCAGCTTTCCGATATATTAACTTGTTGACCTGTACTAATTATGGAATTAGTTAGATTCTTGAGGTATTAATTGTGTAATTTTTCAGCTTGTTGAAGTGTTAGTTCTGTGATTTGTTAGCTTTCTGATATATTAACTTTTTTTCAGCTATATCAATTATGGAATTTCTTCGTTTATTGAGGTATTAGTTGTATAATTTTTTAACTTGCTGATACGTTAATTTGTATCAATTATCAAATTCTAACTATCGAACTTGAATAAAGTGTTAACTTGTGGTGCTTGAATCATTTATTCAAGCATTATATGTTAATACTGTAGGCACCTGTATATTAGTTGCTGAACTTCATATTAATTTTCACCTGTTCAAGAAATATTAAAAAATCGTTGAAGTCGAATTGCTTTAAACTTCGAATGTATAAAATCTAATTTAATAGTGTATAAAGTATGTATGTGTCAGGGGCAGACAGGGCCGCCCGTGCGCCTTTATGGGCGATAAGTCAAGTGCCTCCGTATGGAAAAGAACTCGCGCCCTTCGAAAATTCAAGGTATGCGCCCTCTGGGAGAGGGTCCAATTGGTCCCTGATATGTGTACGTACTGCTTTTAATGGCATGAAAAATTTATTATACAAAATATAGTATATGTAAAACTACAATACAATATAGTATAGTGTAAACTACAATACCATATAGTGTATATAAAACTACGTTTGAAAAGTGCTAACCTCCGCTAGTAATATAAATTTCAATTCTGTAATGAAAAATGACTATCTATATCCCAAGTAACAAGCCATGCAGTCATCTAGCGTACGAATATATGAAAACTGAAAGTAAATTTAGCCTTAGGGAATAACATACTCTTTGAGTTTTGGAAATTTATAAAACTTAATCACACTCTGTTTATCCACGGTTGAAATTTGTTCGTTAATCAGCATACATTCCAGTCATTAAAGCAATTATAAGGGAAAAAAATTATCCAAACCAAACAGAAGTTATCAACTAAAATATACTTTGCTTCCGAACTTGCCAAAATTAGCATATTTACAATAAGTAGAACGAGATTAGCAAATAAAGTCAACCCGATAATGGAATTTCTAAAAGGCGTCAAAATTAGAATTTTAAATTGAGAGCTAATTAGAATCAAGGCCAGAATTCTGACATGCTGCACTTTAAAAATAACACACACAGATTAGTTAAGCGAGAAGGGGCAAATTTCATTATGGTTATTTAAAAGGGAATCTTTAAAAGGTTTAAAAAAGGTGAACAATATATTTTAAATCGAGTTTTAAGAAAGGTATTAAATCTCTTTGCAATGGAAACTGAGATCACCTATAAGAGAAAGCGAGAGCTTTGGAAGAAATAAAATCACTTAAACTTAGTTACCTGACAAATATTTGTATCCAAAGTTTATCAAAGGTAATTATCTAAACCAATTACGTTAAAGTGTTATCTAAACTAATTATCAAGGCAATTAATTATGTGTAATTTTTATACAGAGGGATCATCAAACACACTACAATGTTATTTGAAGATATGACAATAATTATCTAAAATATATATATCCAG
>QLNU02003225.1:42598363-42636316 GCA_006491805.2 Dysdera silvatica | reverse complement strand
AATAGTTATCCAACCCTCTATGATAATATTCTATTACAGTTATCCAACCAGCTATAATACTTAAATATAACATTTATCCAACCAGCTATAATACTTAAATACAACATTTATCCAACTGGCTATGATAATCATCCACAACAATTATCTTTTATAAACAATCATCTGAAATAGATAACTAAGTTATCCATACATTCACCTGCAATACTTATCTATTTATTTAAATCTATCATCTCCAACATATATCCATGGTGATCATTCAAAGTATAAGCTGAATTGGTTATCTAAAATCGTTTTCACTTAAATATTTATTTGAAAGTTCTAATATTTAATATTGCAGAAAAGGAGAAACTTCTTTTAGTAAAAACTATTTTCTGACTTAGTAGATTTAGTAATTCTAAAGTGGGCAATAAGTATTGCTAACATAAGGTGCATTTTCCCACATGCGCATATTTTGCGCTGCAACAAGTTAAAATGTCAAGAACTCGGACAACAGCAATTAATAGAAGCGTATTGCGCGGTCCAGCTAGAGGGAAACATTTTCATTCCTTTCTTATTGATAGAGTTTGATTTTGACGTTTTACATTGTTGCTGCGCAAAATATGCGCACACAGCAAAACGCGCCTTTCCAAAGCAATCGTTGTGGAGTAGCGCAAAACGCTCGTTTGCAAAGCAATTTTGCTCACCTGTTGATTTTTTCCACCTGATGTGAGGCTGTGGCACACCATCAGCTTGGCAATCCATTTTCACATGGTTCCCCGTAATTTCTGATAAATCACCAGGTTTCAAAATCCACTTCGGTGGAACTATGATTGAAAAAAATAGATTGAATGTTCCAATTTCACAACACTACCTTCCAATATCCAATTTCATATTATCCATGATTTTTCAATTAAGAAACTTCGAATTAATAAGAGCATAGATTAGTTAGCGTTTCTCATTTTTTCAGTATACGTGAATTTCAGAAGCATATTCAGGTGATAATCTAACACCTATATCAGGTTAGCAATTTTAAATTCATTAAAATCGAACTTAATACTACAGTACTTCTTGTCATCATGAACAAAGTTTTGGTATTTTACTTATTAAACTAAATGTCGTACATAATTTATAAACTTAGAGACAGTGACATGATGTTTATATATTCCTATACCATAGGAATGGGGGAAAAATGCGTTATACGTTGCGTTTAAGTGCGCACACTGTTTAAGTGCACAAGATTTCACTGCTCGTCAGGTTGCGCTTGTCAGAGTTCGGCTCAAAATGAGTTTTCAGTGATCCCTGTTTTATTAGGGAAATATTTTCCCGAAGCAATATTTTATTCAATCCGAAACAAAGCAGTTTATTTTAATGTTTTAAATTCAGCGTGACAAAATAAACCTATTTGCGTAAAAGTATTCGAAAGCAATCAAAGAAAGATATGGCAATGCCCCTCCCAGTTGGGAAATCGCACACAATACCGACTTTTATTTGTTAACAATTCGCTTGTCAAATGTAAACAGAAACTAATAATTATTGTTATTTACTTTAATGACATGCAACAATTGAAATTTCCTGAATTCTGAAAATAATCACCAATTATCCCTCCCTATTACAGCCAAATTCTCGATATCTTGGCTTCATTTTACAAACTCAATTTTATATGTCAGAACAGATACCTACATATCTTCGTAATTTTAATAAAGAAATTCAAAATAATTTTAACAAGAAACATCATAATAATAACAGATACATAATATTAATCAATTACTAAAATGATGAACCTGCTGAGTTCTATAAAATAACTAGTTCTTGCTAGTAAAACGATATTGTCTTTCATATTAAATTTATTCCGAAATTTTAGACAAATATAGAAAAAGAATGTAGTAAGTTCATGTCGACTTGCATTTGAGTAATCTAGCAATGATGAGTAATAAAAATTATTAGTGAATATCGTCGCTGTGTTTGCATCTTTTTAACGCTTTGCGTACGTTCCTAAGTGTTCTTGTTTAAGCAACGGCGTAGTCAAAGTGATCGACAGGGGAGCTCAAACTTTCCATTGGATAACGAACACATTTTCTTATTAATGCTGAAACAATGGATTCCGGTTTCAGCATGTTTTCCGGTTTCATATGAAATTTATCTATCCATATGGCTCTCCTCTACTCTTCAGCTGTTCAATGGGCAAGGCTACGTGCCCACAGCTTGCGTTTATGGGAATGAATTGCAGTGAGCATAGGCACACGAATGAAGCGATGACTCTATAATCCCACAGACAACAATGCGCTGTGAACAGTGTGTTTCGACACATTTCGCGCCTCACCACTATCAAATTCTTTACTAACTTCCGCCACGGAAACACTTTTATCTGAGCGAATAAGTCGATGAAGTCTGCGTTCACCTCTGTCATCAATGACTCTCGGCCGGCCAACACCTCATCTCTTCAACTAGGTGTTTCATCTGTTTAGAACCATCTTCGATAAGTACTAACTACTGCGTATCGTGAACAGCTGACTAGACGTGCAGTTTCCGAAATGCTCTTACCCAGCCGTCTTGCCATCATAATATGTCCTTTGTCAAAGTCCGATAAATCCTTATCTTTACCCATCTTATACAATAATTTTTGCCACCCACGTATTAATTAGCTCAAACTAGAGCTTATGTAATTTTGGAGAAAAAGAGACGCTTTCCCCATCCTGGATTCGAACCAGGGTCCCTCCGTTTAGCCCGGAGTGTCTTGGACCGCTAGACGAATGAGGACAGGAAACAACGCTCTCTTTCTCCGTATGTAAAGGTGTTAAGGTATTATTACCCTCCGCAGGGATAACACAATTGCCAAATATGGTCTTGCATCGACACGAACTACTGATCGACAGAGCGCAGTCTAATGCTTTTATGTACCAACTCAAAACTCACCCCTTCCATTTGATTGGTATTGCAGGCAACTTCATCTGCATAATGCACATGTGGTTTTAATCTTTAATGCACATGTTTGGTTATAATGCACATGTGGTTTTTGGCTTTTCGGTGCAATTCAAAATAACAAATATTAAACATCGATACTTTTGATGGGGTGCCATATGCCCTTAGGTATGAAAATTTCTCGGCACGGCTCTGGTGGGTGGTTTGTGAGATTTAAGACGCAAGGACAACAGAGATCATGTTGTCGCCGGAGCCTGGATTTTTCAGAGGGAAATATAAGGCCGTTTACTTAAATGTTTTATCGTACGTTTTGCCTGATAGGATAAATATTAGCATATGAAACGTTATGTGTGAATAGCAAAGCCAACGTTTTATCGAATAAGAATGAAGTCCAAAGTTAGATAGTAGAACTAATAGGGAAAAGCACCATTTTATGATAACTGATAGGACCTTTGGCACTTTTTGGCTACTTTTAGCTACTGATAACCACTGTTTGGCTACTTTTGGCGACTAAAAGTCAGAAATGATGTCGAAAAACGGACGAAAAATGACATTGTGCAAACATAACGAAACGTATGTTTTGCATGACCGATAAAACGTGCAGTAAGTCGTTGTGTGTAAACTGCCCTAAAACCTCTTATGTCCTAGGGAACCAATCCCTAGACTTCGGTAAGCGTTACTTTTTATTGATTTTTGTTAGCACTTCTAGGAGTCGAACTCAAAATAACGATGCACTAGGCGAACTCATTACCGTATATACCACCGCAGGGTCACCAAAACCACTCTGCTGAAATTTCTCGGATTTGTCTCTCTTCAAGTTCTGAGATTCGGCAGTTATATGTCTCTGCAGAGACATATAACTGCCGAATTAATAATATACATAGAGGTTAACTTAAACACGTAAAATTTTAGCTAAATATGATTAGCATTTGCCCTTCATGCAAATACTCCACGACTGAATACGTTTAAATTTACAGCACTACTTTTTATCGAATATAAATGAGAATTTCTAAGTACATGCAATAAAATCATAAATTTTATGTCCGAAAGCATTTTCATATTTAAAGTTCTAGCCAAAAGATATATTTCTAATAAAGTTCTAGCCAAAAGATATATTTCTAATAAAGTTCCCGCCAAAAGATGAATTGTGAATCAAAATTGCCGCCAAAAGCTCTAGCTCTGATGCCAAATTCGTTTTCATTAATTTTCTTCTCACCCTTCATTCTTTCTTTTCACCGCCATTAGTTTCGTCCGCATTAATTTGACAAACACGCTTTTTTATATCTATTTATTTATTTACCAACTAATTGTAGGTAACTTTAATTAACTATATATGTAAACATAATTAAGGTTGTTGCCTTTAATAAATATTAAAGATTGCATAATTAAAATTACGCCTTTCTCAATTCATCTCTACCTGCTGAACAACAACAGATTTTCGCCAAAGCAAAACCATAAGTTCGGCGAAAAAGTTCTACAATTTTTATAAATTAAGGTTTAAACATTTTGAAATTCTCCCTAAAATTTAATAATGCTTTCCTGATGATGACTCATTAATAGGAATGGTCTGCTTATATTAGGCTTAGCTTTATATGATGATGTTTGTCAGAAATCATGGAAAGCACATTTGTCTCCGGCCGCATGTCATTTCTTGCGGCACCTTCCATTAATTGTAGCCGTAAAAAGAAAATAGATACAAGATATTATTACCCTTCACACAGGAATAACACGATGGCCACGTAGTGGTCAACACAGAAACGCCTCTGAGGAGAGTTTTTTTTGTGTTTTTCCGTGGGGAATAATTATACGTGAAAATTTCGTCATCCAGGTTTATTAGCTCATATTAGAGCTCTTTGATTTAGGAGAAAAAGAGACGCCGTCCTCATCTCGGATTCGAACCAGGACCCCTCCGTTGAGCACGGAGTGTCTTGCCCACTAGATGAACGAGGACAGGAATAACGCTAATAATAACTTGCATTCTTATATATGGGGAAAGGGAGTATTGTTTCTGTTCTCGTTCACCTACAGTCAAGACACTCCGGGCTCAACTGAGGGACCCTGGTTCGAATCCAGGATAAGGACGGCTTTTTTTTCTCCTAAAACAAAAGGCTCTAATATGAGCTAATGAACTTTGGTGCCGGAATTTTCACGTAGAGAAAATAGAGGAAACAGCTACTCCAGAAATAATGCTTATATTTTGAAATTTACGCAATAAATAGTCTTAAATAAATAAAGGAAGACATATTTTCTACATCTCCAAATTTAAGAAATAGCAGAAATAAAATTATCAGATGAGACTTTACTATTAAATATTGATTTAAAATTAATATTTAGGACCTTATATATATATCGAACCTTTCTGAATTTGTTTAAGAATGAAATGAATATCTTTCCCCTTAAATGAAGTTTCATGGTAAATAATGATGGATTCCTTGAAGCTTATATGATTTGAGAATTTTCAGTCTGCACTATATTAGGATAGTAAAATTTTGAACTGAATCCAGTTTGTTTATCTCTCTGCCAATCTAAGCTCTTCTATGTTAGTATTTTAAGTTTGAGTTAACGAGGCATATCAAACTGACCTAGTTTGGATTTTTCGCTGTGACCTCTCAAGACACCTCTATTTTGATTTCTGATGGTTTGTTTATTGTGTTATACTATAATGTGTCTTGAAAAATAACGATTAAATAAATAAAAATAATTTACTTGCTGCTCTGAGAAAACGATATTAAGATATTTGCATATTACTGAAATACCGTATTAGAAAAATATAACCAACCACAAACAGGCCGCTGTGGAATGTCATGGTCTCATGTAGCCTCCCTTCATAAAGTAGAAATAAACCCAATAGAATTGTGTTGATGCGGTATTGTTTTAACAATCCCTGCTAAACAAACCCAATTCAACAAGTAATAACTATTGATTAAATTATTAGCAATGTCATCTGTTATGAATAATATCGTTAGTATCAAATATAATACCTACAGAAGCACCCAATGCATAACTAGTATTAAACTTAAATGTTAAATTTTAATGAAGATGTATATGAGAAGGCCAGGTGAGAAATCGCGTATTTTATTCCAGCTTTAATTGGCACAAAACCTTCTACTTCATATCAAGATGTAAGACTTATTGACATATCAATTATATTAAAAAGTACAGCCATGCTGAAAGATTGGTAGACCAATTATGGAAGGAAAAGCACAAAAAGTGTCTACAAACATTATCATTTCTTTGTACCATTATGGAGAACTTATCAACAATATTTCCAAAATGCTTCTTAATGAAAACACTTTGAAGATGCTGTTATCACCAGTGCATGAATAATGGATAAATATACTGAGACATAACATACTTAAATTAAACAATATAAATCAATGGCATAGTAATACCAGCGCCGATGTTATGGCGTGATTAGATGGTGAAACGTTCGAAAGAAAAGACATGAGAGAGAAATCAAGAGTATTCTATTTATATAAATAACATACTTAGTTTAAACATTTATTCATTTGTGTGCTATATAGTCTCATTTTGAACCAACACAAAGACTAAGAAATCTTAGTGTTAACCCCAAGTGTGTCATTGCAGCACTTTTGAATGCCACATTCCATATCCAAAGGAGATTTAGCCACAATGGCATGAGAAGTCTCGGAAGTTTTGTATAGTCGATGCAACTAGCGAGACTTAAGGAATATAAGTTTATAAAACAATTTGGATAAAATTTCGTTAGAGGATTTTATCTTCTTTGTAAAAAAATACCCATTAAAATTCAGCAAATAATCGTGAAAACTAATTACTGCATAATAGATTTTCGTGCCATTATTATGCCTTTACTAGTCACTTTGCTGATTGCTGTCCTAAAACATAAAGGTCAAAAATATTTTCTATAGTTCTATTTTTTTTCCATCAAGTAAATACTTTGTACTGGAGATATATGGTGGCGTACATACAAGGCTGGTTCGATTCAAATCATTCTGTAATTTTTTTTTGTCCGCTGTCGCCGGGGTTTTAGTCTTCTAGACCAGGGGCGGCCATAAGGTCGATCGCGGGATGAATTTTGGTAGATCGCTTCACATTTTCTTTTTTCTCTAATTTCTTTTTATTTCCTTAACCTACTGACGCAAAACATTTTTCATCTATTGGCGCAAGGAAATTTTATTGGTGACAGGATGTTTGGCGCCCACTAGAGATAAGTTGGAGCTCGATTTTCGAATGCCCAAGCCAGAGCCTGAAAGTTCAATATACAAAAGTCAGTTTTCGGATTTAATTGCATCCGTCTTATGAGCCTCCGGAAAATAATATGAAATATAAAGCCAGAGATCATTTCGGCTCCGGGCTCTTGGGCTCAGGCTCAGCCCGTCTCATCTTTGGCGCCCACCCGTCTGTCGGGACTTCCGTTTCCTCTGCAGGGAATTTATCCCTTTTAAAGGGATGTTTTGACCTTCAGTCTCAGGGAAGATACGCCTCATTCCGTTTCGGGATAATGAGGGACTTTTTTCCTTGTCAAGTAGGGACGTTTTAGTCAGTCTGTCGTGCACAGTAGGAGATACTTTTCTAAAGGCCCGCTCACCGGAGAAGAACATTCCGAAAGTTTGTGCCTAAAGAAAAATTTTCCAAGTTAAGACAATGCAATGAAATCCTACACTCATGTTTCGGTTTAACGTGTATTTGTGGGAATCTGCATTTTCATATCTAAAAGTGAAGAAGAGTAATCAATGTTCCACCATGACAGACGAACACCTTCAGGATTCCCTGCAGCTGGCTCTTACTCAGTACTCTCCTGACATCCAACAGATGGTGAACGAAATGCAGACCCAGGTATCCCACTAATAACCCAGGTCGAACGTTTAATGAACGATTTACAACCACCTTTCCATATTTTATGGAAGCTGCTACACTTTGTTATTATTTTGGCCATAAGCTAAGAAGATAAATACAAAAAATAACATTATATAATAACATACCTGCTAAATACTAAAACAAAGAAAGTCTGAAAATGCAAGAAGTAGGAACCTCTCCCCGGTAGTATGGCATATGACTTCCGGTTTTGGTGCTGGATTTTAAATCACAGCCTGCTTGAAGTTGGCTACCCCTTTTCTAAACGAAGGAAAGATTCAAGTTCTTTAGAAAATTCCATATCCCGACACAGTATAGCCGAAGTTTCTGCTTAAAAAACATACCGTAAAAAGCATGAACTAGTATGAAAGCAATTGTGCCGTAAAAAGTTTGAATTAGATCAGAAGAGTGGGAATAGGAACTACATTTTAAAGAATGAATTTCCTAAGGACTACGGGAACAAAGGATAAATCATTCCTTTAAGGGATAAATCATTCCATTCTCTGTCCTACCTTCATTCAATGGATGATTCGAAACGAGAGGTAGACACTTCTCGCTTTATTGTTTATAACAAGAAAAGCAGCCGACAGTCAGCAAGTGTAAATATGAGAAAATATCGTTTGTATAGTTTCAACGAAAGCAAAAGATCTATTGGCGTATATCAGAGAAACATATGACTTAATAACGTTAGATTATGAATTCATACCAAATGTTCCACGTAGAATTATAAGTTATCTAAATTCAACATCAACGTTCAAGGTCATAGTTTTAGATGTAGAGGTGAAAGTTTACAACTTTTAACCGGAAACACTGCTTTTCGTCAGGAAACACTTACAGGGTATCCACTGGAATAGATCTTGTGTGACCAATTGTGTTGCTATTCATATGCAATTTCCGCCAAAATATGCCCCTATCGGCGAAAGGTATTTTGCTAAAGTGAAAAGATTAAGAGGATGAATTCGTGGTAAAACAATTTGTTGTTTGGCGAATTTAGCAGAGGCGACCACGCCGAACTTAAGGGAGTAATAGATATCTAGTCACTTATATATATGCCATATTACACTAAAAGTATAGCCCAGTGTAGTATTATCCTCTTATCCACTCCAGATATTTTCTAGTACAAAACATGTTTTGTCTATTTGAAACGTGTCGAAATTCATCTCTGGTTCGAAAGCCACGCTCATAAATATTTTTATTGTAATTTTTTTTTTTAGAATAAATGTATAATGATAGAAATAAACATGTTACAGCAGGTAATAAAATTATACCAACATAGTTTTTATATACTTAATAATTTATCACACCCAAGTATAAGCTCAAACTAGAGCCTTTTTGGTATAGGAGAAAAAGAGATGCGTCCGCATCCTGAAATCCAACCAGAGTCCATCCGCTGAGCTCTGAGTGTTTTGAACGTTGGACGAACGAGGGTAGGAACAGTGCTCACTTTCTCCGTATATAAGTTTGTAAGATATTATTACCCTTCACAGGGATAACACAATTGCCAAATAATGGTCAACACACAAAGCCACCAAGGAAAGTTTTTTGTGAGTTTTCGTGGGGGAATTTATTATACAATAATTTTCGACACCCACGTTTAAGCTCAGACTAGAGCCGTCTACTTTAGGAGAAAAAGAGACGCAGTCTCCATCCTAGAGTCGAACCAGGGCCCTCCGTTTAGTTTCAGCTTATACGTGTGTGTCAAAAATTATTAAGTACAATAAATTCCTTCTCGAAAACACATAAAACTCGCCCCGGTGGCTTTGTGTGTTGACCATTATTTGGCAATTGTGTTATCCCTGTGAAGGGTAATAATATCTTACATCCTTATATACTGAGAAAGAGAGCGTTGTTTCCTGTCCTCGTTCGTCTAAGCTGTCAAGATACTCTATAGTACTCTTAGATACTGTAGAAAAATTATATACTGTATAGATACTCTTATAGGACTAAACGGAGGGACCCTTTGTTCTACACTATAATAGGGACGACGTCTCTTTTTCTCCTAAAATAAAAAAGCTTTAGTTTGATCTTAAACGTGTGTGTCGAAAATTGTTAAGTTTAACAAATTCCCCCACGAAAACTCAAAAAGAAGAAAAACTCGCACGGTGGATTTGTGTGTGGACGATTATTTTGCCATTGCGTTATCTCTCAGAAGGGGAATAGTATCTTACAAAGTGTTTATACCAGGAAATTGGAAGAGCCAATGCGACAGATTTCAGCAGTAAAAATAACAGATTCTTTTCCTTAAGAATGGAAAGAAATTGCTTTAGAATATAAATTATCCTTCTGTAAGCTCCAGTAATGTAGATAACTGACTTTGTGCAACAGAACTGGGAGTTTCTTGAAATGGACCCACTGAGAGATAATTAGATTTCGATTGACTTCTATGTAGATCTAACAGCAGTTTCTCCAAGACTTCGTGTTTGGACTCACTTAAGCACACAGTGAACAAGTCTTCACGCTAAGCTCGGCATAACTGTTTCAAAAGCAATTTTGAGTTTGTTGTCCACATGTGACGTTAACGCCATGCGTTAAGAATCCATTAGTGTGGTCAGAGATAATGAACTGGCTAACGTCAGAATGAAAAGATAAATATGTGATATGTGGGCCTTGTTTCTTCATCTAGATTATGGCAAACCTGTAGCAGGCTAACGAGCTGGTAATTCACCTTAAAGTCTCCCTAAGCATTTATGACGTAACACTAATATGCGTTTCATTTTATGTTTAAAACGTTTGTCAGAAATGTTTATCTTACTTTCTTTTAATTATTACACGGATATCTACTTTAAAATCTAAACATGATTTACTCCTCCACATGCACTTTTTTGAAATTCTGCCCCTCATCAGTCTATTGAGCCACATCTTAACTTTAGCATAATATATGCAGGGGCGAAGTGGACCTCCGGCCTTCAAGCAAGTGCGCCCTCATGGGCAATAAAACTAGCGACTACGCATGTGCAAGGTCTCACACCCTGCGATAATCCAAGTTGTGGGTCTTTTGAGAGGACCCAGTCCACCACTGTATATATGTATGTTTATTTGACATCGAATACGTTACGGAAAAAAGTTTTTTGTTTTATATAGCAAAGGCGTCAAATGCCATTCGGAGCTGGATTTTCCGAAGAATTAACTGCTTCTACAGAGATGCATATATGGTTACGCAGAGGTGCGTTCAGAGAAGGATTTCGGGTGGGGAATTCGAAGTTTTGGTAAAACTTCCGTCGTTATATGCGGTGTTTGGTATTACCGATTTCCACCGCATTTTTATAGATTTGGGAGGGACGGAATTTCCCTTCCCCCCCTCGTTGATTCGCCACTGGGTTATGTAGAAAAAGAAAATTTCAAATTAAATCTCACTAGGTTATACGATATATATCAGAGACATGGAGTCTAACAGTTGGAGCAATACGAAAGTTACAGACAACGCAAAGGAGCATGGAGAGGTGCATGCTTGGAATAACTAGGAGAGATCGAAAAAGGAACACTTGGGTGAGAGAGCAAACTAGAGTAGAGGACATCATTGTTAAAGTAAAAGGGCTGAAATGGCGATGGGCTGGGCATATTGCAAGAAGAACTGATCAACGATGGACAACAGAAATTCTGAACTGGATTCCAAGAGACCACCGAAGACCTAGAAAACGTCCTCAAACTAGATGGGTGGATGAAATAAGAAAACAGGTTGGGGTGACGTGGAAGCGAATTGCTCAGGATAGACTTGTGTGGAAAGCATTTGGAGAGACCTTCATCCAGCAGTGGATAGATAATGGTTGAATATGATGATGATGATATATATATAGTATGATCGAGTTACAGCAAGTTTCTGGAGTTAGTGAAGAAAATTTGAATTTTATATAATATATTTTAGGGTTTTATATAGTATTTTACAGTTTATGGTTTTTATATAGGGCATGGATTTTATATAGTGTAATGACTGCGTACTATACAATTTAACTGTTTTGCAGAGAATAATAATTTTGTGGATCTCGGATATAACGAGTAAATTACGGCTAGATTTTTTGAACAAAATCAAGAAAATATGAAATAAAAATCAAAATTAAAAGGAAATTAGTGATCGGTGATGGCTTTTTTACTGAACCTTAACTGAACAGGATAAAAGCTTTTCAGCATTTAAGAAATCAACAGGTTTCTGAGAAATCTCAGAATTCAGATTAAAGATTTCATAATAAATAGTTTTTGAGGCTGGATATTACTAATGAATTCATTTGCTGCTCTAATCCTTTTACGACAATTTTTTTGATGAACATAGTTACCACAAAACGAAAGAAACAAACACAATAAAGCCTTTTTTGCTGAGCATTATCAAATAAATCGTATCATGAGAATAATTACTAATGAAAAAAATATTATATAGCCAATATTTTCTTTTTTTTCATTACACTTAATTTCAAGTGATTATGTTGAACGTTGCTCATTAAATTTTAAGCGAATTTAAAACTGAACATTATGGTATGCATATGTATATGTTACTTATACAGATTTTATTTTCAAAATTTGGAATTTTTAATTCCAAAGCGGATTTAAGAAGTACTATGATTGGTCTCTCTTCATTATATCCGCGTCTTACTGTTCATGTTTGTGCATATGTATATAATGTGCTATATGCAAAGTTTTTATATATAGGATAGAAAGCATTGTAAATATTTATATTTAATGCTAACACTAACTAATTATTTTCATTTAGGTTCATTTATTAAGTTCATTTATCATTAGGTTTATGTGCATATCTCGATGGACATTTGTTTACCCGGATGTAACTCTACGGCAATCATATAGTGAGGTGATTCTCAAACTTTCTACCCTTGCGCACCCCTTTATGCATACATGCGTGCAATATAGATGAAGAAATGATAATCATTGTGCACAGATAGTAAAAGGTTTATTTAACAATGTTTTTTAGCACAATACAACTTAAGTTATATTGTGCTAAAAAACGTTAAATGAACCTTTTACAATACATGCGTGTATTCTGCCTCCCTTCACACCTACATGCACACGTCGTGCACCTTCGACAAAGCATGTAAATAAAAATGTTGTGCTTGTTTTATGCATATATATTTGCATATATGTGCATATTTTAATATTTTATTTCAAGGAAACTGAAGAACATAGCTCCCGAACTAGAACAGTCTTATTTAACTAAATTCAAAATTTAATTCAAGACAAAATATTAATAATTACACATCTGTGGTTATTTAGCTCGAATTAAAAATAATTTCATTTATGAAAAATGTCTCTTCCATCTAGAGAAGCTCTCTCGTCCCACAGCTTGAAAACCCCCCCGTGAAAATTAACATGACTCCCCTACAGTCATTACATCCATAAAGTGAATGCATGGGGATATAATTAAGTATTTAGTTAACTTATTGGAAGATTGTAATTAAGAGTTTGTCATTGCTATCGGTGCTCGTGCGTTTTACAAATAAATCCACATGATGTAATAATGTTGATATACGCACAACATATCTTACCCCTATCACTGGCGTAACAATTCAAAAATTATAGGGGTTAAAACAGTTTTAAAAAAAAATTATGTGATATAGCTTTAAAGAAATTATTGGGATTTAATATCCACTAAGGGGCTTAAGTACGCTAAGCATACCCTTTCCTACGTTACTGGCTCCTGTATTAACATATATTTTAAAATTTGTCTTTCGCTTCATGTAAGCAATTACCAAGCGCAACAAAAATACTTATTATTAAATTTCAAGCTAAAAGCTCGACACAAGTACAATTTTAATCGCACGCTAATTATAAAAGATTTCGACCATCGAAAGGCACTTAAAGTTAGCAATCAGTGGCTAATGGAAAGTAATATTTAATATTCAAATTCAACCGTGAAGGCTTAAGTAGCAGTAAAGTTGATGTTTATTCATTTAGTAAAAATTTGGCACCCTGAAAAATTTTACGGTAATGGTTATACGTCAATTAAAAGTCCTGTATTCAACGTTGTCCATTACCGTTTTAAATGACATCATTACCTATTTGGCCAAGCGAAATAATGGATACAGCTTTCACGAAAAATTAAAAAACCTTCTACTTACGAGACGAAGACAGAAAATTAGAAACCATTAACATATTAGCAAAATTTTGATTTATGGGTTTTAGGAGTATAAACTTCATATACAACTTTAGAAATTTACATATTTTTGTACATTTCACAGGCACACGGTCACGCGTTTACAAAGTGACTCGCCTAGAATACTGTTTATACTCGGGTTCAAGATTTTGCTCTTGTTTATGGTTTTACGGCTTAAGGACTACAATGGTCATGCTGCATCGGGACTTACTGTTTTCCGAGGAATCCGAACCTCTGGACCTACAATTTTCCGAGGAATCCAAACCTCTTAAGGCCCAGGGAACCAAACCACGGAATACAGTGAGCAGTGTGATCTTTATGAGATCTCTGAGTAAGCATTCTTTGCACTGTTGGGAGTCGAACCCGGGTTAACGGCGCACTAGGCGCAATCGTCACCACATTGCGCCATCGCAGGGCGAGTTCGTCGTCTAAGGGTGCCGAAGAAAAGCACTTAACGACCATATGTTCTCCATATACAGGAACATAGCTATATGGCCCTGCGCCCCTGGAAGAACCGGGGGTGCAGGGTCGTAGTTATATGATCCTGCGCCCCTGGAAAAACCGTCCAGATTGCGCCCCTAGTTGGGGACATATTGTCCCTTGTGAGTCATTTCAGCCTATTTAACTCCCTTCCTATCCCACGGCTACTCCCTTCACGCCAACCTCTAGCTACGACCCTGACTGTATAGTCCGGATGTCAATTCCCAAGACCCTAAGAGGCTCATGTTAGTGTTGCACCAAACCGTTTATTAATTGAATCACCGAGCCAGTCCGGTCGTTTATAATGAATGGGCAAATTCATTCACTTATTCATTCATTCACTGAGCTGTCTATCACATCTGTGGTTCACATTGCTCAGAAAAAGTACATCTACTTCCCAACGGGGACATAGAGAACCGGGTTTGACTCCCAATGTTCACGGTGAACGAGTGCCATGTTTCTGTCCACCGTAATTCGGGGTTTGATACTCTCAGCAGCAAAGGTTCTGATCACTCAAAAAACTGTATGTACGGGCACATCAGAAATTTGAGCTCTTGCGCTGTAAAAACGCCAGAATTGCGTACATGTACTCTGAATTACGATCGGATCACGGATTATATGCAATTACATTTTAGCCATTTTCGGCGTTAGTGCATATAAATGCATGAAAACGGCAAATTTTAAAAACAAAAGCGTATTATCAGCATTTCAATAATTTTAAGAATTTTTTATTTTTCACAGGAAATTTTTCATACAACGATAAATTTAAAATTTCCTTTTACTCTCATACGAGCAGAAAAGAATATGGACATATAAATTCGCACACTTAACCAGTTAACCCCCAGCGCCGTACATGAAAGTTTTGCCACACTACCTTTTCCTGCTTCTGTAGCTAACCAATTCATATACAATTTTTATTCGCAAACGCCTTGTTTGGCCCTGTTTAAAGCTAATTATAGAATACTTGGGAATCAGTTGGATAATGTAACTTGGATATTGAACACCAAGTGAGAAACAAGTGAGACTATTTTTCTCAGCCTATCTTATTTTTGTTTACAAATTTTTACCGATTAAAGCTTGGTAAACGTTACACCTATTACACCTGAAATCTATGTTTTCGTACAAATTTTGGTTTGTGAGCAGAAAAACTCGTTCTTTTAAACCCAATCGAACGTGTGAAATTTCTTCCGCGTTCAATTTAGGTTTTATTTCATTGGTCTTAAATGGTTGTTTCCAAACAATAAAAAGAAAAGTTCCTATTTTAGTTATGTTAGGAGAAATGAGCATAAGTGGCTGGAGGTTAAAGGATTAATTATGTTCTGCGGCATCAAAGAATGTAGTCACATTTATAGCTGAACTAGTAACTACTTATAGCAGTTAGACGAAAGGGTTTAGTTCTATTATGAAGTATATAGATTATAGAAGTGTATATATTATAGTAGTTAACCTAAGATCAGATTAGAATACAACAAATACAGAGTAAAATTCCGCAACATTATATAGGCTATCAGTAACAGATATTGCTGATAGCCCATTATAAGCTACCCGCAAATTTTATAAATATAGTCCAATAACCTCGGTAGACCTGGGGATGGCCTGTTTTGTAAGAAAACGCTCTTGATTAGCAGAAGGCAATTTAATTTTTCAGAACGTCGATGGAAAATTTGTGTTATATAATAAAAATTATGCTTCATATCAAATATTTCTACTCACTTTAATTAGTAGGAAAACAAACCTTTTATAGTAAGACGTCTTTTATTATAAGTCTTTTATTATAAGACATAGGGCATTTGGTTTTTAAATAATTAAAAAATATTTCAGTGCATATTTTACTCTTTTAAATGCATATAAATGCATAATATTGGGATTGTTAGCGCATATGTGTATGCATATTTTTCTGGTTTTTAATGCATATAATCCGGGCTCAAATCATAGCAATAGCTATGAAAAATACGTTGTTAAATCAAACATCCTTATACAACCAATAAAAATGAATGTACGACTGAAAAACCAATAAAAATAAATACGTGCATTGGAATCATTTTGATAACAAATAGCTTTTAAACACTTTTTTAATCATTTTTAAGTCTTTTATTCTGAGGAGATAATATGGGAAAGTTATTTATGGACATCAATTTTTTATTCTCGGTAATGTAAAGAGAGCATCTCTCCATTTAATGGAATTATTCGTACAGATCCCTCTCTTGAAAAATACTGTAATATACCAAAGTAGAATATATATATATATATATATAATTTGTTTCTAAACCAGGACCGATAATATTTGTTAGCTAGTCGATCTCTTGAACTACGCTACATTTGAAAAAAAAAAGAATTGCACTTTAATTTCACAGATTTTCCCCTATCATGCAAAAGAAAAAGAGATTATAATTTGTACTTCAAACATTTTTTTTTTAACTTTTAAATTAGCGTACGAAAGCGAGGCGCGAAATTTGTTTTATGATGTTTTTTTTATCAAATGCGCTTTCGTGAATTTTATATCTGTGACCGAAAATTGGAATTTATCGCCCACCTTCTTCAAACCAGATGCTGGAAATTTGCATTACAAAGACGGCTTTTTTTTTTGTATTTTTGCTCTTTATACCGGAATTTTTTCACGTTCTTGATCTTTTTTTGCGGTGGATGAAAATTGTTTTTGTTTTTTTTTGTGCGAGAAGAATTGTCATCGGCTGACAGTTATTACAAAGGAATAACTAACTATTAATATGAATCATTTGGAATTATTATTAACATGAATCATTTGAAATAACTATTAACATGAATCATTTGGAATAACTATTAATATGAATCATTTAGAATAACCATTAATATGAATCATCTAGAATAACTATTAATATGAATCATTTGGAATAAATGTGAATCGTTTGGAATAAATATGAATCCTTTGAAATAACTATTAATATGAATCGTTGGAATAACCATTAATATGAATCATTTAAAATAACTATTAATATGGATCATTTGTGTGAGCGTGTGTGTGCGATTCAGAAAAGAAAATAATTTCTATTGCAACCCCAATTTTATCCACGAGGGATTTGTTTGGTTTCTACGGCCAAAGACAGCAATGGACATGCTGAGCAGTTTTCCAAGGCATCCGACCCATTTCTGATATTCCACTTGATACCAGGTGCGAGAGATACAGTGAAGAATTAAACTAAATCACCTTCTACGCTTTCAGTTATCCGGAAGTTTCGCTAATCCATCTCCCCTCTATGCAAGGAATGAGCGGTTAAGCAAATATCTACAGTATAGTTACTCATTTACTTCTACGTTTTCAATGGAGATTTTAACACTGCATTTTCACCAAAGCGGTAAATCACAATAGCCGAATGAGCTACACTTAGCTTAGTTAAGCTATTGTTAACTTAACGAGACACTATAAACTGCTATAAATTGGGAAACACATATTCCCAACAAATTCCAACATGGTATTGTTGAGAACATGTGTGGGTTTTCTCACTGCGGTTCCAGGACAATTTTTCGGACTTGCATTTAACCCCATGCTGCATTCTACTGCAGTGCCTTTTCCAAAGTTAATACTTTGAGAACTTTATTCGTGTTCGAATTTTTTCTCACATTCCGACGCAACATGAAGAGGTACTTAAAACGAGATCAACGCCGTTGGATAGCTTCCAAATGATTGCATGTTTACACTCAACAAATCTTCTTGGATGCGAACCCTGTACAGCAAAATAAACGGCCATAGACTTAACTAGAAGACGCAGAAGGCAACACAGAAATCTCGTTTCAATCTTACTACGCATGTTTATGCTTTTACGGAGCAAGGATAACAAAGGCTACATTGCACCGAGAAGCACGGTTTTCTGAAGATTCTGGATCTTTGCTGTCGAGGATATCAAACCTCGGACTAAGGGTGAAACAAAACAGCATGTCGTCTATGATACCATTGAAATTCGAACCCGGGATAATGGCATGATGATTTGCCACTATGGCATTATAGGGTAGAGGATCTACGTTTTCCCGAGGAATCTGAACCTCTGAAAAACCAGAAAATAAACTCCGGGATACTACAGTGAGCAGCTGGCACGTTACGCCATCTATCGATCCTTCCTGCGAAAACGTTAGTAGTCTAACGCGGATTAATGGCATGTTAAGCAAACGCGCTGCCACTGCAACATCGCAAGGCTCGATTAACCCTCAACCTCTACACGCAAAGCTCGACAGCTTATCCTAAATGGGACAGGTGGCTTAACATGGCTTCATCAGGGCTGTAGCCAGAATGAAGGGGGAACTGGAGAAAGGCAAAAAGCATACGTGCAACAGGGCACCCAGTGACTCAAGAGTGCAAAATAATTGTCAGATGCGGCGCAGAATTTAGACATTATATCACTATAAACCCAAATTAATTTGACGCTCTGTTGGCTTTTTTTTAAAGTTTATCGAAACTACAAATTTTGTCATATGAGCATACATCAAGGTTTGTATTTTAAATTTTACAGAGGGGGGAATTGGGTGAACGAGGAAGAATTATATAAAAACAGGTTATACAAATATATATAAAAGTTTTATTTATTTTTTTTTAATAATTTCCAATGTATTTTAAAAAATTTTTATTGTTCTATGTAAAAATAGCTGCTGTCCCCGACTCAGTTACAGGCCTGGACTTCATCCATATACATACCATCAACTTGGTCTACTGTCTGCTTGGAAAGCATCGATTTTAGCAAATAGATAGTTAATCAATTGATTTATTAATATATTTATCTATTATTATAATATGTCCTTTAATCTATTCTCAGACGTGCCAGCAAAGCTCATTTGGTCTGAACTTTAAATTTCGCTATTCGTGAAATTAAAATTTTTGTAATGTTTACATAAAATATAAAGAGTAGACGCCTCTCTCCCTTTATTTGATGAAATTATTAATGCGGGTCGTTTTCTTTGAAAATACGCAATGTATCGACGTGAAATAAATTATATGTACATGCCTAACCTATTCCTACATGAAAGCTCTTATTACTTATTGGTTAGTCGACCTGGAGCTGGGCTACATCTGAAAAAAAATCGCATTTTAATTTCGCATACTTCTCTCTCCCAAGCAAAAAAATGATAATTTTATACTTCAAACATATTTTTTTAAATTAGCTGCATGAAAACGCGGAAAATTCAGTTTCGAATTTTTTTTTTCTTTATCGAGCGCACCGTTCTGAATTTGATTTCTGAGACAAAATTGGAATTTGGGGAATTTATCGCCGACTTTATTCAAATGAGGTACTGGAAATTTGCATAGCAAAAAAAAAAAGTGAATTTTTTATATTTTTGCTTTTTATATTTGTATTTCTTCCTTCTCCTTTATTTTCTGCGGATGGAAACAGATCTTTTTCGAAAATGGCCCTTGTCTGGCAATTAGTTTTTACAATGAAATAGTAATAATATAACGGTACCATTTGTATAAGATAGGAAAATAAGTTCTATCCTATCTATGATTTCTGGTCTGAACTAGAGCTATAGCGATCCTGTGAGTCGGAAAAGACAAGAAAAGCATCATGCCGCATACTGAACTAAAATCAGCGGCCCTTTGATTTTCTGTCCCGAAAGACTGACTAATGAGGCGAGCCATTCAGCGTTTTCTCCTATTTGCGTTTGTCGTGGAGAAAGGTCGTACTTGGATGGAGGCTGCAAAATGATGATCGGAGCACCCCAAACGGAAACATACAAAGCCGCTTCTTAAAGTACAGCGCCTGCGGCATAGTCGCTTTAAATTCTTAAACTTCTATAAATTAAAAATGTGTTCTTTGATTCGGACCAAAAAAAAAAAACGTTTATGTGACGGAAATTAAACCATATGATTGATCTCCATATATTTTGTATATTTAATGAAAGAGGGTTTCTCTTCAATCAGATAAGCGCACATTGCTGTCCTTGCACAATAAAAATTGAAACTATTTACTAGGAATTTAACATTTTAAACTTTTCTACTGAGCTTAAACCTATAAAATTTATCGAATTTTTGTTATACTAGAGGAGGAAAAACACGAGTAAGTTTTAGCGTAAAATAAAATGTCGCTTTGAATGTTAATTTATTCTCAATTGAACTTGTTTAAAAAAAAATGCTTTGACGGCGGAGTGTGAATTTAAATCTTGTGGTTGGTTTCTTCGCGTAATTTCTAGTTTCAGCGGATTGTCTTAAATTACGGCTGAAATCAAGATAACGATTATGAATAATATACCATAGAACATTTTGGTTTTCGGGTCGTTCTTACTTTAGAAATGATACGACACAGTGTTTCATCAGGAGATTCCATTACAAACAGTAAAATTCTGCCTTCACTTGACAAAGGGAGCAGTTGGCTCCCGAAACGTCGTGTTTTTAAACCTTACGCCAGTGTCGAAATAACTGTTTGTTATAGAAATTATCATTATCGTCATAAAAGCAGATTGATACTTAAAAACTGATAAAAGAATTTTTAATGATTCAATTAATTATCTACAATTTTGGTAAGAAATATTGCATTTGATTGCATTTGTGTTGCTATCACTTTTTCGCATTCCACTGGATTCGGTAACATGATTTAGACTAATGTGCTGTCTAGTATTCAGACTAATGTTCTGTCTAGTATTCAGACTAATGTTCTGTCTAGTATTCAGACTAATGTTCTGTCTAGTATTCAGACTAGTGTTCTGTCTAGTATTCAGACTAGTGTTCTGTCTAGTATTCAGTCTAGTGTTCTGTCTAGTATTCTGTCTAGTATTCAGTCTAGTGTTCTGTCTAGTATTCAGATTTGTATCCTCTCTAGTGTTCAGACTAGTGTCCTATCTAGTATTCAGACAGTGTTCTGTCTAGTATTCAGACAGTGTTCTGTCTAGTATTCAAACAGTGTTCTGTCTAGTATTCAGACAGTGTTCTGTCTAGTATTCAGACAGTGTTCTGTTTAGTATTCAGACAGTGTTCTGTCTAGTATTCAGACAGTGTTCTGTCTAGTGTTCTGTCTAGTATTTAGGCAGTGTTCTGTCTAGTATTCCGACCAGTGTTCTGTCTGGTATTCAGACTAGTGTTCTGTCTAGTATTCAGACTAGTGTTCTGTCTAGTATTCAGACTAGTGTTCTGTCTAGTAGTCAGTCTAGTATGGAAGACAAGTATTAAGTATCTGGATTAGTATTTCAAACTAGATGTAAGACTGATTCAAATTTTCGTAGTAACTAGGGTAGTCACTGTATCTAGAAGCTAGCCCGTTCACTCTGTTATCCAAGGTCAAGCTAGGTTCTATCTAAGCTAGGTAGGGGCCATTACACACAAATCGGCACTATCTTCTAGTAAGCAAACCAATTTAGCACGTAGCAAGTAAGGTAATACGCCTTGATCACTACTATTCCAAAACCAGCCTACTTTCTGTGTAGGTATAATAATCAGCACCAGAGTGGATAGTGAAAAATGTGTTGGTGGGTATAGCATAGTGAGCTAGTAAATAGCCTGCCTTCAAATCCACTTTCCTAGCTGGAATTCCAGTACCGTGTCTAGTACCGTTCTAAGAAGTTACATTAAGATATCAGCTATTTTTATCACTATGAACCAGATATTACAAAGTTTACTACAAAAAAGTAAGCCAGCATTTTTACATATAGATTAATATTCAAACTAGTATTCAGACAAGTATCTAAACTACTATTCGGTTTTCTGATCAAACGAAAATTAATCCTAATTATCGGCACTCATTCTGCGCACAGAATGATGGTCCGGTTTAACTAGATTAGAACTTGGAACCAGGAGATAAACACAATACCGTCATTTTTTATTGAATAACTATAATTCCTTTTTAGATAATTTGATTAAATTCAATAAACTGGAAATTGTTGAACTGACAAATGGCGTTGGTTGATGAGTATCCCGGTTCCACGACCCTCAAAAGAAGCTATTAAAACGACGCACCAATGGTAGCGCCTAAATGAAAAATAATCATTAATGTCCTTATCTATAGCACTTCTTGACACCGTAGAGTTTATTTATGCCCGATGTGTAATGGGGGGCATTTTAGTGCCTTGTCTGAAACAGGATCTATTTTTCCAATATCAGCGCCAAATCTTAATTTGCGAAAGTTTAAACTCAACCCGGATCGAATTTAAAACCGGCAAATAAAATCCTTGAATTTAACGATTGGGTCACCTCACTATTAGTTACTCGTACTATATATTTTATATTTTCAGTATAATAACTATTACTCTATACTCACGGTTGTTTTTGAGTAGAAGAATATACAATCTACCACTACATAAATTTATATAACTGCTACCTACCTTTTACTGTAAGCATAGAACTGTGTGAGCCAGTGGAGAATTCATTGGATGCTGAGCATGTGTAGTTCCCGTTGTGTCCCCGGGCAAGAGACTCTATCGTTAACGTAGACACAAATCCTCCTTCAGGATAAATAATACTGGCATCCAAATAGCCGTCCAGGATAAGTTGACCATCTTTGTACCATCGAATGGTGAACGGTTTATCACCAGCTGGTACAATGCATGGAACAGCCGTCCTCATACCCTCGTGAAGGTCTTCGTCGAACCTGAAGGCAGTCACTCGGGGACCAGCTGCAAAATGGACATTCCATTAAACTTTTTCAAAAGAACTTTAGACTTTCACGAAGAGCAAATAGAATTCCGATACTTAGGTTTCCTTAAAAAAAGCAAGACAACTGGGCGTAAACTTCGCAGAATAAAGCTTTGGCCTTTTCTTTTACAAGAGAAATGACTTTTATTTCTGGGCCTGCGTTCCGAAAAACCTTTACTAACGTCGTAGTAAAAGTTTTTAGGCGTAGCCCTCAAGCGTGGTAGCTTACTATCTAAAGCGGAGAAGACTATTACACTTAAGGCAAGGCAAGAGTTTACATCAATGGCAAATTTTGTTACTGCGTTTACAGCCACAGGTAATACAGGGTGAGGCAGAAAGGATAGACGTTTTAGAAATAATCAAAAAGCCGTAAGTTTTTACTTTAAAAAAAATTATTTACAGCAACGTATTTGTATTGAATGAGCATTTGATAAAATCATGCGATAAATAATCTGTCATATGGTGTCCGTTTTCATGGACACATTGCTGAAGACGTTCTTTGAAGTTGGTTGCCACTCTATCCAACATCGCTACCGATTTCGGACAATTTTCACGCGAATAGATTCCTTAAACTTATCCAATATACGGGGTTTACACGTGTACACACATGCTTCGAAGTAACCCCACAAAAATGGATGATGCTATAAATGATATTTTTTAAAGCAAAAACTAATGTTCTTTATCAAATGCTAATTCAATACGAATACGTTGCTGTAAATAACAATAATTTTTTAAAGAAAAAACTAACTATTTTGCGATTATTTCAAAAACGTCCATCCTTCTGCCTCACCCTACATAACGCAATATATATATATATATATATCATCATCATCATCATCATATTCAACCATTATCTATTCACTGAAGGTCTCTCCAAATGCTTTCCACACAAGTCTATCCTGAGCAATTCGCTTCCACGTCACCCCAACCTGTTTTCTTATTTCATCCACCCATCTAGTTTGAGGACGTTTTCTAGGTCTTCGGTGGTCTCTTGGAATCCAGTTCAGAATTTCTGTTGTCCATCGTTGATCAGTTCTTCTTGCAATATGCCCAGCCCATCGCCATTTCAGTCCTTTTACTTTAACAATGATGTCCTCTACTCTAGTTTGCTCTCTCACCCAAGTGTTTCTTTTTCGATCTCTCCTAGTTATTCCAAGCATGCACCTCTCCATGCTCCTTTGCGTTGTCTGTAACTTTCGTATTGCTCCAACTGTTAGACTCCATGTCTCTGATCCATAAGAGAGGACTGGCAATACACACTGGTTGAAGACTTTTCTTTTTAGACACAAAGGCAATTTCCCCTTCAGGATAAAACTGTTTCTTCCAAATGCACTCCAGCCAAGTTTAATACGTCTGTTGAGTTCTTTCATAATGTTGCCATCCATTGAAATCAGCTGGCCAAGGTAAATATATGAATCAGCAATTTCTAGCTCAATGTTGTCAACTTGTATTTTTGTTTCCTCTACAAAATTATTGAACATGATCTTAGTTTTTTGTAGGTTCATCTTGAGTCCAACTTCTTTACTTCTAGTTGAGAGCTCCTGTACCATGTCTTGGAGTTCTAATGGGTTCGTTGAAAAAATAACAATGTCATCAGCAAACCGCAAATGATTTAAATATTCACCATTTATTTTTATTCCCTTGTTATTCCAATTTATCTGCTGAAAAATCATCTGTAAAGCTGAAGTAAAAAGTTTTGGAGAAATGGTATCTCCCTGCCTCACACCTTTACCAATTTTGATAGTTTTGGTATCTTTATGTAACCGAAATTTTGCACTTGCATTTTTATACACACGTTTCACCATGTCAATGTACACATCCTCAATGTCTGTTGATCTTAAAGAGTTGATGACTGCTGATGTTTTAATAGAGTCAAAGGCCTTCTCATAGTCAATAAATGCCACACACAATGGAAGTTCATATTCATGTGTTCTTTCAATTAATTCTCTTAATACTTGAATATGGTCCACTGTACTGAATCCACTTCGAAATCCAGCTTGTTCTCTTGGTTGAGCTGCATCTAATTTTTTCTGCAGGCGATGTGTTAGCACTTTTGTGAAGATTTTATAAATAGCAGGTAACAAGCTAATTGGTCGGTAATTTTTCAAATCCTCTTTATCACCTTTTTTATGCAAAAGAATTACTGTTGCAGAATCCCATTGGTTTGGTATGTTACCGCTGTTAAGACATTTGGTAAAGAATTTTGCAAGTATGTCTTCTACATATTCTCCAGCTTCTTTTAGGATATCTAATGTAATACCATCATCACCAGGGGCTCTTCCTTTCTTCATACTTTTTATTGCAAATGAAACTTCTTCTTTTAAGATTTTAGGAGCTGTTCCTTCGACTATCTCAGAGTCTTCGTTTAATCCACTGTTACTTTCGTATAGATTTTTGTAGAATTCTTCAACTCTTCTAAGTATTTCTTCCCTATTTCTTGTTACGGTGCCATCCTCTCCTTTTAATGCAATGATGTGTTTCTTCCCAATAGACAAACTCCCTTTAACAACCCTAAGGCTCTTGTTGCTTTCAATGGCCTTCCTTACTAACTCACAATTGAATTTTCTTATATCTTCTTTCATGTTTTTGCGCAAAGTTTTGCAAAGTTCTACATACTCGATCTTGCGACTGGTATTTTGATTGTCCACCTTCATATCTCTTCGCCTTTTCATGAGCTGTTTCGTCTTCTCAGATAATTTGCTATTGTGCTTTTTACAGGTTACACCACCAATTTCCCCAGCAGTTTCAACTATTGTCTTAACAATGTTTTCATTTGCTTCTGAGATATCACTTTCATCAATAAGTCCTTCCAGTGCAGAAAAGCGATTTTTTAATTCCAACTTGAATGCCTCGGTATTTTCTTTTAATTTCTTTAAATCCACCCTCTTACTTACTTGTTTCCTAATGAGCTTCTGTCGTTCTAATTTAGTATTTAAGTGCACTTTACATCTCACCATTCGATGATCACTTCCAGTATTAAATCTGTTCAGTACACTGCAATCTTCAATAATTGATTTCTTGTTTGCCAGGATATAGTCAATTTCACTAGTTCCCCCATTTGGGTGTTTCCATGTCCATTTTCTTTGCGGTTTCTTCTTAAAAAATGAATTCATGATGCTAAGATTTTCAGCTTCTGCAAATTCGATGAGTTGATCGCCACGTTCATTCCTTTCCCCATATCCGTATTTACCAACCGATGTCTCCTTATATATATATATATATATATATAAAGAAAACAATTCAGAAAGATGAAAAAGAAAATAAGAAAAAACATATAAAGCAGAGAAATAAAAGCAAAAAGCACGATACTTGCAATTACAATTAATGAGCCATTGGTTAGAAATTAATTTCCGACTTCGAAATTATTTGGAAAATTTATGTCGAAATGAACACCTTAATAGAAAAACTGCTCATGAATCATGAATAGTTTCCCGTTAATGACAACTAATGCGACTGCGTGCACATGGCTGTATTTTTTTTATATTCCTTGAATTTAACTCACCAGAAGAAAGCAGGAGGAAGAGAAATGTCGCCAACTTATTAGCTTAATGTAGTTTTTTCAGGAACGAACGTTTCCATCCTCAGTAGGTATTGAGAAAAGAACTTTCTTAGCGGAACCGTGTGCGTGTCAGGATCATTAGTTCCGCAAAGGTTCTTTTCACAAAGATACGTCTTGATAGGTTCATAGATGATAATGTTTAAGTAATGAAATTTCCACCATAGCGACTGTCATCGCCTAACTTTTAATTAACTTAATCTGTATTAAGGCAATGGGTATAAAAGAAAGCAAGATGTCGCAGGCATCAGCATTGTAAATTTAGAAGATAATGAAATTTACTTAACCATTGCCGTTTAATAAAATAAGAAAAAAAATTATTTATATACATATACAGTGAAATTTACCTATAACAACATTTTTTGTTTGTGTTTTTAGTATCGTTATAAATAGGTTTCACTGTACGTATATATGTGTCTATACATCCTGCCTAAAACGATCACCTATGTGGACAGAGTGAAATGGTCACCATAGAAGGGTGGTTACTATGGACAGGTAGACACTATACACAATAGACTTTGGTACAGACCGGACAGGTTTCTCATAAAAAGCGGTCACTTTCTTCAGTTAACCACTTTACCAGATTCCAAGTTTTACGTTCCAGGAATTGTCCACGAGTGGCAAAATCACGAAAAGAAGAACTAAAGCTATATGTGGAAAACAGGGTTACGTTCATAACGATTTTCTTACATATTGAACGTTGTGCATTACTACAATATATTTAGGAAAAATGCAGAAAAAACAAATGCAGAGGAACCTGGTAAAACGGCCATCTTTGTAAATTGACCACCGGAATAAAGTAACTGCTTTTCAATACGGAAAGCTGTTTGGGACTTTGGCATAATAAATGAAGTTAATAAGTCAAAATAAAGTTAATTAGAATAATTGCAATTCCAGCTCAGCAATGCTAGGACAATAATAATTATATATAGGTTTAAAAATCATTATAAAATATTTTACAATATGTACTCAGAACAAATTATACAATAGTAATAACATTGTTTTTGAATAGTTTTATCATTAAATATACAAATATCACACCAACATAATAAATTTACAGTACCGAGTATTTAAATCCCATATCAATACCATTAACCAAAGCCCAATATGTACCCATTTTAAATTACCAGTAATCATCAATATATCATTACAGAAGATACAAATTTATTCAGTAATAGTGATTTAAAACTATGGTCCAAAGAATTACAAAAGCTTTTGCAAATCTCTTTTATAACATTAACGACAGTGGTGGCGCTGAATAAAGTATTCATGACGACGGACCAGAATATATAATAAAATTATCTATGTTTATTTCTAATTTTCTCCGCTTTAATGGGAGAATGGTGTTGGCTGATGGAATCAGCGCTTTAAAGAATTGCAATGCGGCCGACGCAGTCGGCGCCTGAATTACAACTGGTTAATACAACAATTTTCCGCAAGGTGGCGGTACAAAGCATGAAAATGGTAGAACTGTTTTATAAGACTTAACCTACTCCGCGCGTTAAAATTTACATAAATTTCAAATCAAAATCAGATTTCTACACTACAAGCAAAAAATTATACAAAATATTTACAATACTTAACAAAACAATTATGTACAAATATGACAAGTAATTAAAAAAAATTCAACAAGTATTAATTGGTAATAAACATATCTTTGCAAGGCCTCGTTTTACAATTCCATGAGCAGTTTTTACAATATCTACTCTAACCTTTTTATCCGCACCAAGCACAACTTCTTGAATTCTGCATAGACACCATTTGTATGGTGGCAAATTGTCTTCCTTTATTAATACCATTGAATATGGAGTAACATTTTCCTTTTCAAATTGCCATTTCTTGGACAAGTTTTACTAGGGTTTTCGATGACTTACATACTTCTGAGTGGGTTAATGGGTCAGTACATGGCTCCTTGGGATTCTTCAAATTATGTAAAAATCTGTAAACGTAACTTAAAATGCGACAAAGTTTAGTAAAATCATTGCCAATATTTAAAAAGTCATTAATAAAGTTATTGTTCTCATGTACACTTAACACTAAATCACTACAGGATTTCTTGAGTTCAATTTTGAAGTCATCGTTGTCTAAGTAAGGAGTTTTCACTGGATCTGGAATGTCCGAAATCAAGAAAGTGGGACCAGTCCACTATAATGAGTTGGATTGAAGCTCATTAGCTGCTGTTCCTCGTGAAATAATGTCAGCTGGATTATCACGTGTAGAAACGTGCTTCCACTTATAGTCTTTACATAGAGTCTGAATTTCTGAAACTCTATTTGCCAGAAATGTTTTAAGTTTGTCAGGAGGTGTGTTGATCCAGGCCAATGTAATGGTAGAATCTGTCCACATGTATATGTGGGTGAATTGTAGCTGAAGGATAGGTATTACCCTTGACACAAGTCGTGAGAGAAGTAATGCTGCAAATAATTCCAAACGAGGAATTGTCAATTGCTTTATGGGCGCTACCTTGGATTTGCTGCACAACAGTGAGGTCTGAACAGCTCCTTGATCACTGGTTGAGCGCAGGTAGATGACTGAACCGGAGGCCCGTTCTGAAGCATCGCAGAAGCCATGAAGCTCAATTTTGATGGCATTGGCAACAACAACATGTCTAGGTATTTGTAATTTGTTTATCTCGGAAAGTTGTTTCAGGAAGTTGATCCAGTCTTTAGTTTCCTTTGGCGGGATTGGATCCGACCAATTTAGCTTAAGTGTCCAGAGCCTTTGTAAGAAGATTTTAGCTCTAGATATCACGGGTCCGATGAGACCTAATGGATCGAACAGTCTTGCTATTGTAGACAGGACATTGGAAAAGTCTTTACATTCATCTTCCGCTAACGCCCTTAATGTTCTTGTAGCCAGGAACGGTGCACAAGACGTTCCATATGTCACTGTTTTCAGTCTATAAATCTCAATTGGGGCAAAACGACTTGACTTCCATAGAATTCTTTGTAAGTCTCTATCGGAAGGATCGACAAGTATTTGTCTATACATTTTAGTGATGTCTGCACTAAATGCAAATAAATGCTTTCGAAAACGCGTCACAATTGAAAAAAGATCCTGTTGTATAGTACCTCCGTTTAACAATATGGAGTTAAGTGAAATACCACTGCTTGATTTTGCAGAGGCATCGAAGACCACTCTCAGAGGAGTAGACGCACTATCGGGGCGAAAAACTGCATGGTGTGGAATATAATATTCAGTTTGGTTGTGAGAACATTTATTGTCCTCAATTTTCTCCATATGATGAAGTATCGAATATTCATTCATAAATTCCTTATACAAGTTAGCCATGTCCTTGTGTTCATCTAATCTTTTCCAAAGAAGATTTAATCGCTTTTCTGCGTTTTCCCTAGAATATCCTAATTTAGATCGCGCATTATCCTTTATCGGTAACTTTACAATGTACCTCCCGGTTTCATCTCTTGTGTGAGTTTGAACAAAATGTTCTTCACAAAATTGTTGTTGTACACTTTTAGTATTTTTTAAACTTTCATTATTATCACCGGGAAAAGATTCCAATTCGAAAAATTTCTTTACCGTAATGTCTAGGTTATCCTGTTCTGAAATAAAGCCAAAAAATGAATTTGGGCAAAATTGAGTTAAACTTCCTGTGACTAAATAACCAAACACTGTATTTTGTAGCAGTAATGACTCGTTTTCAATTCGAAGCCTTTCGGGCTTCAATAGTTCGAAGAATAACTTGCAACCTATTAATAGGTGGACTTTGCCTGGAACACAAAATGTGGGATCCGCTAATTTAATTTCGCTGGGTAATTTAACTTGCGAGATATCTAATTTGTGATTTGGAATAAAATCTGTGATTTTTGGCAACACTAGGCAGGTCAGTGACCTCAAAAAATCACCTCTTCGTTAGAAATTACCGCAGTAACTTTGTTTTTAATAAAATGCTCACCGCCATTAATTCCTGTAATAGACGTATTTACACGTTCCCTTTTTAAACCCAAAACATTGGCAGCTTCAGTTGTTAAACAATTAACAGAACTCCCGCTATCTAATATAGCTCGAAGCTTTATGGATTGACCAGAAGTGTTCTGCGTCGTAACTATTGCTGTACAAAACAAGCCTGATATTTGTCCTTGAACGGTGCTGATAAGAGACGATTTTGAATTCTGCTGTCTAGACAGTGAAGAAACGAAACTATAAATCCCGCTTGGAAGTTCAGAGTCCACTTGTTGGTTAACTATTTCTGTCTGCTGGACTTCCTGCTCGCGGTGGATTAGTGTGTTATGCTTTTTGTTACATATCCTACATGAAAAGTATGAAGTGCAAGGCAAACTGTGCGCCTTTAAACAATTTCTGCACAGTTTGAATGTTTTTATGGTATCCAGCCTTTGAGGCATAGACATATTTAAAAATTTTGAACACTTGTATAAATTGTGAAATTCTTTACATAAGATGCATGCCTTAATGGAATTTTTACAAATGTTTTTATTTGAACTTACAAACAATTTTTTAGGTTTAGTCATAGTATTGTGAAACCACTTTGATGGTTTGGAAGGCGAACATTTTTTTAAATTTTCTAAAACCATTGACCTATTATCAAGAAATTCTATTAACTCGGTCAAAGAAGGAATTTTCTTGGAATTTAACGATAATTCGTACGTTCTCCTGCTTTCTTTATCAAGTTTTTGCAGGATAATATTAACAAGCATTGCTTCGGTAAGCTCGTTACACTCCAATTTCAAAACCTTTAAGGCTCTTAAACTCTTTTTTACGGTATCTGTGAGGTTTCTTAAACATCTTGATGATTCGTGCGAAATTGTCTCTAATTTTAATATTGCCTGTATATGTGTATCAACAACTGCCCGTTTATTTTCATATCTCTGCTCAAGGGCATGAAACAGCGACTCAAAATCGTCTTCGCTCGTTTCAACGTTTTTAGCATCACCGCGCAAAGCTGATTTTAAATAAAATAACTTCTGCGTGGTTGATAATTTATCATTTTCAGCAATTATTTTTACAAATTGATTTTTAAAATTAGAGAATTATTAGATTTTATCGTAAAAAATCGGTAATGGAATATTCGGTAATTTAGATTATAAATTTAAACTAGCATTATCTTACTTAGTATTTTTTTAATAGTTAACTGCTTTAGAATTTAACGTTGATAGAATATATTTAAGTCTTACTTCAAGATTTTCCCGTTGGTCTTCCAATTCCGATAACTCGGCTTCCATATCCACGATGTCTTCGCCTTTTTCCAGAGTTGCCTCGTAGTCTGTAAACAGTCGATTTATTTCCTCCTTCGCATCTTGAAGGTTATCCAGTTTTTGTGTGAGGTGTATCACTGAATCTTCTTTTTCCACAAATTCTTCTAAGAAGCTTTTGGTTTTGGTTAGTTTCGCTTTGACGCGACCGCGTGCTCGATTTAAGGACTTTAACTTTGCATCCATTATGATTGCTACTCGGACTCGACACGGACCACTATATGGTGGCGCTGAATAAAGTATTCATGACGACGGACAAAAATATAATAAAATTATATATGTTTATTTCTAATTTTCTCCGCGTTAATGGGAGAATGGTGTTGGCTGATGAAATCATCGCTTTAAAGAATTGCAATGAGGCCGACGCAGTCGGCGCCTGAATTACAACTGGTTTATACAACAATTTTCCGCAAGGTGGCGGTACAAAGCATGAAAATGGTAGAACTGTTTTATAAGACTTAACAGACAGTTTTATAGAATTCATTAGCCCATGGATGATAGATTGAATGAAATCAAATCAGGGTGATTGTTTGATTAATATGATGATTTTTCACTCTTACATATAAAACAAAAAGACACTTTCTATATTTAAATATTATTATCAGTTACCAATTTATTGTTTTCTTATCTCATGATTTAAAGTGGGTTTAAACTTTTTCCATTATCAATCCATCCGTAAAAACATTCTCAGAGAGATAAATAAGGGTCTTCAAGTAATATTTATTCCTGGAATATGGCATTCCGAGATGGATAACCTTATGCATGATATTCCTATTTTATGAAATGGCTTTTTTTATTTCTGTGTAAATTTTCCCCTACCTTAATTTTTCAAAGAACATTAAACACAAAGCTCATTTTATCCGTTTCATAATAAAAATAATCTACGAATAAATTTAATAATAATATTGTTAACCCTTGGAAGGGCTATAATAGCTTTCAAAACTGTAAGTAGAGAAAGAAGGGGGAGCGTAGCTCCAGTGTCCGGATAGTCAGTTAAGGTATCCCGGTTCAAATGGAGGGTGCCCGAATGGATTACGGGTCCGGATAACACTGGTAGGGGGTCCAGGTACCCCCCCCTTGAGCTAATAAAGCGCAAAATTGTTATGAAAACAGAGGCTGATATTAATTTTTTTTTCAAAAGTATTAAATTGAAAGTAGTGACGATCCCGACTACATTTTCCAGAACTGTGGTGACACTGATAAGACTGCTATTGAGGCAAACAACATCAGTGGCTATAAGTTGTTTTTAAACGCTTTCTAGGAGGTAAAGATAGACTAAAACATAATTTCAACTGAAAGTGAAATAGAAATTCTGACTGCAGATATTTTTAATTATGTCAAGAAATCTAACCTCACTGATGGAGATGAGATAACAGTGCTAAAAAGTCTTTGCGAACCATATGCAAATTGCAATTTTCCCACGACCGTCACTAGTGCTGTATAAAGTCAAGGAAAATCTCACCACAGTCTGAAGTTCTGCTCTTCTGAATTGAGTAAACATAACTATCTAGCTTACTCAAAAGTGGAAGACAGCGCCTATAGCAAATTTTGTGTTTTCTCTTTTCACCCCATGTAGTCGGTTTAAGATCGACACAAGCCACAGATGAACTTGTTTCAAAAGAGTTTAATAATTGGAAGAAGGCCTTGGAGAAGTTCAGCCAAAATGGAAATTTTTTGAATCATAAGAATTCACGAAGTCGATGAGCTTTTAAAATGTCACAAAACGAAAAAAGGCTTCTTTAGATCATGTAGTGGGCAGAGGGCAAGCAAAAGCAAGTTTTGAACAAATTGGTTGTTTTTCAACCTGTTATTAAACCGGTGATTTTTTTCATAGAAGACAAGGGCTGGCCATTGTAAAATTGTATAAACAAAATCCTTTATTGTTTCTTGCACTGTAGAATTACTAGTAATTTAATTATAATAAGCGAATCTAAAAAAACCGTGATATGGTCCCTGGCGGTTTTCTCCACCAAAATGTCCTTGCACAACTGGGCCTCACCATTTGGAACATTCTGAGTGCGGCCCACTACCAGGTAATATTTTGTTTTCTTCTATATACATACAATTCTAGTTTGAGCGTATAAGCGCGGGTTCAAGGAAAATAAGGTCTGCCTGTTTGGCCAAGAAGTATCTAGTTAGAAAAAAGAAAAGTTAATGAAAAGGAAGCAAACATGCATAAGTATGTAATTTAATAAAAACTTTGGAAATTCTTTTTAATTTAAATAATTATTTTAGATTATATTTTACATATTAATGAACCGTTGATGAGACTTTTGGATGAATAAGCGTAATGTTACATGGAAACATAATTTATTAATTTATTTCAAGGAAAAAACTTCAACGTCGTAAAATGTTTGATTTTATATTCGGCCAAAATATTCTAAGGAAGTAGAAACGGATGATGATTTTCCAAAATAGAAGAATTCTGCTAAGCTCTACGTTAGATTCAAGTTTTGGTTATGTCATTCTAAGCAGCTATTTGTTTCTCACAGCCGCCAATATTTGCAGCCTTGATTTCCATAAAATTTCTTAAGAGAAGATAAGCAATTTTACGTTTAAAAACTTTTCTTCAAGGATGCCTCGAGTCTATTTAATGCATAATTAATAAACAGAAGCTTTGAAACCGAAAATAGGCGGTTCTAAAACCGTGCTCACACCATCTTTATATACTTTCTTTCGGTTGATACGGTATTCATAAACAGAAGCTAATTTCAGACATTGCAACTTTGATAATTATATATATATTTATTTATTTATTTAAAATTGATGCGGTTCGTAAAAAGAAATTAAAAGTAATTTCTACATTTAGTTTTTTAATATAAATTGTTTTTGGTTATTTTAAACAATGTATTAAAATTAAATTTATGAAAACATTTTTTTATAAACCTTCTAGTTGAGCGTTCAAATCTTCTTAGAAATTAATTCTTAAGACATTAGTTGTTAATTGAACGTCATATGATGATATACACATTTCATTAAAACTCTCAAAATATTTCAAGGGCCATGGTTTAAATAAATTTTTTTGTAGTTTAATTCCGCTATTCTGAATGAGTTATTTATTTTAAAATTAATTTTCTATAAAAATAATGCAATTTCTACTACGAAAGCAACTATTTGACTCCTAAAACATCTACCAATTATCCTGAGCTTCTAATTAGAATGTTAAATGTTTTTGACGATAAAAATCGTTAAAAGCAATACGATTTGTACTCCGAAGGTAACTGACTCCTAAAACATCCGCCAATAGTCCTGAGTGATTATGCTTCTGACTAGTAAGTTAAATGTTTTTGGTGATAAAATATCATTAATTCCCCTTGTCTTCGTAAATCGACATTCGAAAGGGCAACTCTAATTTCTGCTCTTTTCGACTGACATCCACGAAAAGAACAAAAAAATCTCTTTTTAGATTTATTCCTGTTTTCCACCTCACATTCTTTTCCTGCTCCGATTTGTTACTTCGTTTTCTGCCAAACTATTTTAATTCTGTTTACTTTTTCACTAAATACGATAATTAGTTTAGAGTATTTTTTCTACGAAAATGGATCACGGGCTCTTAGTTCGCGACAGGAAAATAAATGCTCTTTGGTTAATTTTACTTTTGTACCAGAAAAACCTGCCTTATCACGGTTTGTTCCGAGTTCAATTTTTTCTGTAAAAAGTTTTTCTAAGTTCTTTAAACTCACACTTGATTTAGTAAATACACCTCAAATAATGAAGTTTCTGCCATTTGTTTTCTTTTTCTTTGTGAGTATGTATCGGACTGTATTTTTTGCTATGGAGTTCTGAATGTTAATCTAATCACTCTTCGTCGAAGTGCACCCAAATTTGTTTAACTTTTCTAAAAAAAAAAAAAATTTGATACAAAATTCCAAATTTAGTTCGTTTCTACTTGTTAATACAAATACTCTAGAAGAATCAGAATTTGGAATAAATTTATTTTACCTAAATGCAGCCAGTGGTGTGACATCAGTTTCGCTATGATTCTAACGTTACAATTGGTGTTTTTGAGATTTAGAGAATAAATAGTACCGACGTGATTAGAGGTTATGAAAATGGACAACAAAAAGCAATACCTTGTTACTATCTTCTCCTCTACTTAGGAAACGTTTTCCATATATCATAGTTTATAGTTCGGTTTTTTCTATATTACATTATTTTATATATTTTATAAACAGGAGAACAGCAAATTTAATTTTATTAGACTGTAAAACAAAGGAATTTTTTAGGTAACTTTATGGTCTCAATTAAGAGAGTGAGGTTAGGAAGGATGAAGCAATGAATTAACGCATGCATTTAATGCAAGAAAGTTTGGACACTAGAGATCCTTCCTTCCTTCCTTCCTTCATTCATTCCCCTCCCTCATGCAATTTTTTACAAAATAATTTTTTTGTAATTATTTTGTACAAAACATGGATTTTCCGTTCAGGATTTTCCTGAAATCGAGATAGAAATTTTCAGTATAGTAGATATCTGGTCGAGTTCCGTTCAATAAATATGCCAGTCAACCTAAAATGTTTCTATATGTTAATTTAGACATTTCTTTAATTTCGGAATTAGTATTTGGACAATAAATTTTAGACATAACGTTACATTTAGATATAGGTAAAATTAATAACTTATAATAATCATATATTTCACAGATTTTGTTTATACAATTATTTTGATGTAAGAACAGTTTGCCATCTACGTCAACAAGTTCCACTCCTAATAATTTTTTAGTTTTCCCTAATACTTTCAAATAATATTTATGTTGTAACTTATTTATAACGCTTTTAACATGCTCTTCAATTTTTGCGAATATAACAATGTCGTCAATATAAATTGACAATAAAACATAATTGCTATATACATAAACGCAATTACACCATCTTCACTTTTTAAAGTTCGATTTTTCTAAAATACTATCTAGTTCGAAAACCACTCCATACAACTTTGGTGCAAACCATAAATAGCCTTTTTAAACAGGCAAACATAGTTTGGTTGATATATATATATATATCATCATCATCATCATCATATTCAACCATTATCTATCCACTGCTGGATGAAGGTCTCTCCAAATGCTTTCCACACAAGTCTATCCTGAGCAATTCGCTTCCAAGTCACCCCAACCTGTTTTCTTATTTCATCCACCCATCGACTTTGAGGACATTTTCTGAGTCTTCGGTGGTCTCTTGGAATTCAGTTGAGAATTTCAGTTGCCCAACGTTGATCAGTTCTTCATGCAATATGCATAGCCCATCGCCATTTCAGTATTTTTACTTCTTTAAACATGATGTCCTCTACTCTAGTTTTGTTTCACCAAGTGTTCCCTTTTGATCTCCTTGTTATTCCAACCATGTAACCTCTCTCCATGCTCCTTTGCGTTGTCTGTAACTTCGTATTGTTCCAACTGTTAGACTCCCATATCTCTGATCCATAAGACAGGACTGGCAATACACACTGGTTGAAGACTTTTCTTTCAAACACAAAGGTAATTTCCCTTCAGGATAAAACTTATTTTCCAAATGCACTCCAGCCAAGTTTAATACGTCTGTTGAGTTCTTTCATAATGTTGCCATCCATTGAAATCAGCTGGCCAAGGTAAATATATGAATCAGCAATTTCTAGCTCAATGTTGTCAACTTGTATTTTTGTTTCCTCTACAAAATTATTGAACATGATCTTAGTTTTTTGTAGGTTCATCTTGAGTCCAACTTCTTCACTTCTAGTTGAGAGCTCTTGTACCATGTCTTGGAGTTCTAATGGGTCCGTTGAAAAAATAACAATGTCATCAGCAAACCGCAGATGATTTAAATATTCACCATTTATTTTTATTCCCTTGTTATTCCAATTTATCAGCTGAAAAATCATCTGTAAAGCTGAAGTAAAAAGTTTTGGAGAAATGGTATCTCCCTGCCTCACCCCTTTGCCAAGTTTGATAGTTTTGGTATCTTTATGTAACCGAAATTTTGCACTTGCATTTTTATACACACGTTTCAATATGTCAATGTACACATCCTCAACGTCTGTTGATCTTAAAGAGTTGATGACTGCTGATGTTTTAATAGAGTCAAAGGCCTTCTCATAGTCAATAAATGCAACACACAATGGAAGTTCATATTCATGTGTTCTTTCAATTAATTCTCTTAATACTTGAATATGGTCCACTGTACTGAATCCACTTCGAAATCCAGCTTGTTCTCTTGGTTGAGCTGCATCTAATTTTTTCTGCAGGCGATGTGTTAGAACTTTTGTGAAGATTTTATAAATAGCAGGTAACAAGCTAATTGGTCGA
>QLNU02003225.1:42582986-42598264 GCA_006491805.2 Dysdera silvatica | reverse complement strand
TTTATAGTAAAAAACGATATTTATAGTAAAAAACGATGATTTGTGCTTAACAATATTTTGACTTCAAATATTACCAAATATTTTTAACATATTTGTAACTTATACTTTTACGAGTTATTATTTATATTGTTTGTAACATACTTTTACAAGTTATTATTTATATTATTTGTAACTTATACTTCTACATGTTATTATTTCTATTATTTGTAACTTACACTTTTACAAGTTATTATTTATATGATTTGTAACTTACGCATTTACAAATCATCCAGTCATGGTAGTTGACATATGCCAATTCATTTATTTCTTCGCGGTGCAATTAGTTTGGAAATCGTGAAAGGACCACATTTTTTGACTAACGCCAACACAAAAAGCGATCATACAGTAAAAACACAAACCAGTAAACTGAAAATAAAAAAATTTTCAGGGGTTATAAATTTCTTAAAATGGCGTAATCATTTAAATTTTAACTTGAATTATAACATGTAATTTAGATTACAACGTATTTATAATTTACATTATTACTGACATACAATATAATAATAAGCAAATTTATTAATGTTAAACAAAATATTGTATATATTATATCAATTACGTATTATTCTATTGTTAAGTTAATCTTGTTATTCTATGGATAAATTTGCTGTTTTGTTGTTACAGAAGTTACATTATAAGCAACATAAGTAAAGCTATACAATAATTTCTGCCACCCACGTATTAATTATAGCTCAAACTAGAGCTTTATTCGTTTTTGGAGAAAAAGAGACGCTTTCCCCATCCTGGATTCGAACCAGGGTCCCTCCGTTTAGCCCGGAGTGTCTTGGACCGCTAGACGAATGAGGACAGGAAACAACGCTCTCTTTCTCCGTATGTAAAGGTGTTAAGGTATTATTACCCTCCGCAGGGATAACACAATTGCCAAATATGGTCAACACAGAAAAGGCTTTCTTGTGTTGACCATATTTGGCAATTGTGTTATCCCTGCGGAGGGTAATAATACCTAACATAAGAAAAGTTCTTAAAATTTCATTCACTAAGTCATAGATTGTGTAACTTACTGAACCTAAATCTAAGCTTCTCAACTTTTTTATCACATTGAAAACTTTTCTTGCTAGTTTCCTAGCTACAGAATCTTATATAATAAATATTTAAGGAGAATCTAAAGAGTCATTATTTATTATTGCGGAACTCTTGCGTCCGATGGAACTCACTTTGAAAAGCACTGCTCCAAATTATTGGATATTCAGTATGGTTATTGACTATTATTCAAATATCAACTACAAAATTAATAAATGTTTTTTTATTTCTATTTCCAGATGGGAATGTCTTGCCTTTGACCCAGCGTCAGAATGTATTTTCGAACGGAACACTTGTGATATCCAATGTGCAAAGAGGTCAAGATAACGGACTTTACACTTGCGAGATTACCACCAGACAAGGACTTCGAGCATCTGGAACATTTTGGGTGTCAGTTCGAAGTAAGACGTTAATCCTTAATATTCAATAAAAATGAAACAATTTATTCATTAAATCGAACAATATGTAAATTACACAGCAAGTCCAAAATGACGGAAAGTTAAAAATTGTCACAGAAAAATATTTCGCAGCTTCAAACTCATTTGTCGTTTCAATACGTTGTCGATAACTTTCAAGCAGTTAAGCTTCGACATGACTGCTGTCATTTCGGGTAGGAAAATAAATTTCGTAAGGAGTATGCTTGACTAGAGAATGCAAAACTTCTGGTGGAATATTCTTCTTATGGTATCCATGGAAACAACTAAGTTAAGGATACTTCTTTGATATACAATGGCTTTGAGGTGACTCTACAGCCAAAAATTACACACCCTGTCCTAGTTCATTTAAGTTTCTTTCCGCTATTGCAAAAACCAAAAGTAAAATAGGAGAATTCAATTTTAAGTTATTTATTTTTAGTGATTTTTTATATATTTTCCTTTGAATAGCGTCATGTTTTCATCAATCGAAGTATTTTGGCACTAAATTTTGACTGTGGAACCATCCTTTTAATCTTTTGATTTGTGTATGCAAAAATCTTGGTGGCATTCTTCTTATTAGTTGAAGCAATAGCAAGTTCTAAATATTAAAAATGTAATTATAATTATTTGGAATATGTTTAGTTATTTTATCCCTTACGGACAAGCTTCTGACTACAACATGCATCAAAGAAAAGAAAAAGAACTTCAAAAGTCACGTTTTAAATTATATTTTAAATTTCAAAACGGATTGGATTTCAACTTGATTGAATACAATTTGAGTGTTTGAATTTATAAGTGTTGATGATCCGAAAATACAAATGCATAAACATCTTTGTAGGACAGAAAATATTGGTTTAGTAATTTGAATCTATAATAATTATTTTACTAAATTTACGAAATATATCTCTGTGTGTGTACCTTTATTTTTTCATTGTCTCATGTGTTTTTTTTAATTTCGATATTTGGCTCGAACAATAAATTTGATGTTTGTCAGTTTTGACATATTCTTGCAGTCCAAGAATGTTTGAAATTTGAATTCAACTTTTTTCGACGGTAATTTTGGAATGAATAAATAAAATAAATCTAGATTCAGAAAACACAATTCGTTTTATCGTTCCTCTCACGGAGGATTTGCATTATCTATCAAGAATATGAATTCCTCTGAATAAAAATATGGTGATGTTTTATTTCGCGGAAAGAATGGCATTGCATGAATTCATCTTCTAAAGAAAGTGCCCGGCTGTAAATTTTTTCTCTCTGTCAAAAATAATTTCAATATTTTAAAAGTCGGCTCGCACAGGACACAAACTGCAGAAATGAATTGCGCAGAATTTGTTAGTAAAGGATGTTTGCTATTTACATTATGCATTTTTAAGTCTTTTTCATTTGCCGTTGTTAAGAGCATATTTCAATGAAGTTCACGAGATCTCCGTCGTCTTTTTGTGTATGCAATCTCTGCATTAGAGTCGACTGGAGGCATTAGTGCGAGGTAAATGAACCGTAATCTATTCCGCTCATCTTAACACAAATGGCTGAATTTTGCCCATTCCACAAGTTTTCAAACAAACAAATTTGCTTATCAAATACTTTTATAGAGAACAATTTTTTGGAAAATTATAAAAGGAGGCGGTTTTCAGGAATAATTGGATGAATGGCTAGCTCGCTTAAATGTGTGTTCCGCTCGAATGAATTTGCTTTTACCAATTTTCGTTTGAAAAGCATTGAAAGCAATTCGTTCAGTTTCGAAGGATTTCATTTTTTGGAATTCATTTCGTTTGTGCCGAATGCAGATAAACCAAATAGTTTGGAAAAGCTAAGTGTATGCCATTTCAATGCGTGAGTAATGGGATGATAGAATGAAAATAAAAGTGCCAGGTAAGATCTCTGATCATTTGAGGCAAGAAATATGTTACAAATATTTTTTCTATTATATACATGAATTAGTGGGATATATATGGCCATTATACAAATAATGTACTGACATGGAAAAAAAGGAGTAAAATATGAATTTAATATAGGTAAAACCGTTATCTAAACGAGAAGTTTAAGTTTAGAGGTGATGTTAAATAAAGGATTTTTTAACGTTAAAAATATTTTTACTGAATTTGAATCCATAAAAATGGATTTTGTCTTACATTTTTAACTGCTTTTGTTATATTGAATTTTTTAAAACAGTGTTTCACACATTCATTTACTTTTAATTTAATTCAACATTTAAAGTTTCATCATAACTATTATTCATGATCGAAATTAGCTCTGGGTTGACACACTGATAGTCAGTGGCGTGCTGGGCCCCCCAAGATGATGGTAGATTGACCGGTATAGGGCTCCAATTACCGAGTCTTGCGGGGCGTAAAACACAATTTTGTCTTGCTAAATCTGAAGTGATAGAACCTAAAATTATGCGTTTTAAAATATGGGCAGAGGTAAACAAGATAATAGCTCTGATAACTTCTACAAAATTTTGCATCCAAGCCAGTGAGAGACACCGTGATAGGAGGGCGCACCGGGACATATCCCAGAGTCCCGGTGGGCTAACACGCCCCCTGGTGACAGCCTAGTCTCTTGAAGTGCCGCTAACTCGGGTTCGATCCCCAATGGTGCTGAAAAAAGAACGTTCACAGATTAACTTCTCCTTAATACTTATCTTATGTGTGTATGCGCGTGTGTGTGTACACACACATTCACTTGGGTGTGAGAATGCTGAAAGGTTATTGGACGTCATTGGATCGTTGTTTAAAAAATATTTCCACACAAAAATTGGAGCTTCTAGATAGATTTCGAGGACAAGAGGATGTTTATGTCCTGCTCCGACTGTATTAATTTTTCTAAAACTCCCGTCGAACTATTATTAATATCATCATTTTAAGGAAATAATCCTCATTATAAAAATAAATAAAACTTATAAATAAAAAAAGAAAAGAAAAATGTGTGTTTATTGTGGGGTGATTAAGTAATGGGATTATTGGTGAATTATTATTATTATTAATAATTATTATTGAAGTATTTATTAGTAAGTAGTTATCGCTTGGATATATATACCAGGACATAAAGAGTCCAATCGAATTGTAAATACTACTTATTCTATTTTTGTAGAATTTATGAAAAATAATAATTATATAGATGAATGATGGTAAAAAATTTATGTTTGGAAGCCCGATATAATATCTCAAGTGATATTAAAAAGTTATAAATGATAAAGGAAGTTTGCAAGAACATTTGCAAAGAATATTAATATATGTTATTAAAACATGAAGAAATAATAAGAACGTAAGAAACTGATAAATAAATAATCAGAAGTGTTGATAAATAAATAGCCGAAAATGGCATTGATAAAGGGAGTGGAACTTTTCCTAATGTAGAGATTATTTCGAAAATATTTTTAACAATACCAATATCAAATGCAACAGGTGAAAGATCTTTTTCAGTTTTAAAACGCTTTCAAACTATTTAAGGAGTACGATAGGAGAAGACAGATTGAACAACATGGCCATATTAAACCTAGAACAAAAAATTTTGGATGAAATAGATATTGCAAAAAGTAATTGATGAATCTGTCAAAGAGAAACCAAGACACAAATTTATATACAAAACATTTTTTAAGCACTAAGGTAATTTATTACTATTAAATTTTTTGAATAAATATCTGATTTTTCTTGAAACGTTGAGTTTATTATTAGTTACATATTGCCGGTTTAAGGAACTCACTAAAAATTTACTACTGAAATCTTCCCGAAAAAAATCCTCAGTTCCTTACACAATTTTTTTTGTTTTGTTTTGGGGCTTGGGTCTCAGGGCCTCGAAATTTTTACGGCCAGGGGCCCCCCAATAGGTTTAATGAATAGCCTCTGGCCAGCCGCCCTTCGTTCAGGCTACAAGCCTGCTTAGGGCGCATAACATACAAAGATGCCAATATTTCTGCCATTAATTATAATGAAGAGATTAGAGAGCTATAATTGCAAAAACGTATACAAAATACATTTAGCGAACGTATTTGAAATGTTTTTGCACGTTATTCAAATGATACATTATTTCCCGAAGTACTTTTTATTTTACAAGAAAAATTAAATTCATTATATTCGAAGTATCGTATGTTTCAACAATAAATCAATGATAATTATTGTGTTGATTGATAACGTTAAACGATTGGAGATGGATCACTTCAAGTGAAAGAAGATGAGTTGTCACTTTCATTCGAGGAAGAGGATCGAACATATAAAGTGAGATAATTGTGAATTGTGCCCAATATATCTGAGTTGCCAAGAAACTTTGAAATAAATACAAATACAGTAAAACCTCGATTATTCGTCAGATACGGGACTAGAACCTTGATGGATAATTGAAAAGACGAAATTTATAGTACAATATAGTACATTTTTATTAAAATTATACATTTAAAAAAAAATTACGTTGTGAAATTTGCTGAAGGCATACACGAAAGTTATTTGAATATGTAAAATCGGGAGATGGATAATCGAGGTTCCACTGTAACTATTTTGGCAGATTATTTACCATCCAGGAAATTAGCAATAAACATCTACTGAGAGATTATTGGAGAGATAAGACTCCTGATTACAGATTAGCCCACTAGCGCACCCATGTAAAGGGCGGAGGGGGCCCGGCCCCCTTGGTCTAACAAAGCAAAAACTTATTACGCCAATAGACACTGAAATAATTTTTTTTAAAAGCAGTGAAATCGAAAGTAGTGAAGATCCCAGAGATATTTCTCTGAACTCTTGTGACATTGATGAGACTGCTGTTGAGGCAAACACAGTAGTGGTTAGCTGCTGCCTTCAAAGGCTTTACAAGAGGTATGGGTAGACCAAAACAGTTGAAATGGAAATTCCGAATGCAGATATTTTTAATTATGTCAAGAAATCTAACCTCACTGGTGAAGATAAGACAACAATGCTTAAAAGTCTTTGAGAACCGCAATTTTCCCACCACCATCACACTAATGCCGTATAAAGTCAAGAAAAATCTCATCACAGTCAGAAGTTCTGCCCCTCTGAACTGAGTAAGTATAACTTGCCCAAAGGTAGAAGACAGTGCCTATAGCAAATTTTTTGTATCCTCTTTTCACCTTATGGAGTTTTAAGATCGACACAAGCCACAGGTCAACTTGTTTCAAAAGAATTTAATAATTGGAAGAAAATGCCATTGAAGAAGTTCAGCCAACATAGAACTTTTCTCTATCATAAGGATTCAATTCACAAAGCCGATGAGTTTTTAAAGGTCACAAAAGGAAAAAAGGCTTCTGTAGACCAAATAATGGACAGAGGACAAGCAAAAGCAAGTTTTGCACAATAGGGAAATTTTTTAACCTATTACTAAAGCGATGATTTTTTGTGGAAGACGAGGTCTGGCCACTGTGAAATTATATAAGCATAATCTACTGCTATTTCTAATTATGTAAGTAGCTTGCACTGTAAAATCACTAATAATTTAATATTGATGAATGAACACAAAAGCAACCATAATTGATTTATCCCATGGCCATTTTTCCAACAAACATTCCTTGCACCGCCGGGCCCCCCCCCTATGGAATATTTTGGGTGCGCCACTGAATTAGCCTCATTAATTTGTACGCTATTTACTTGAAATATAAAGTCGGAGGGCACATCATTAATGATGGTCGTTACAGCTTGCAGTCAATATTGTCGTTCTATTATATTATCGCTCCTAACATTTTTAACTGTCCAGCAGTTCAATAATAGTTTTCAAATTTATTATTAAATGTGTTCTCTTTTGTTACTTACACAATCCGGATCGATTATTCATGAAAGCCCTATTGTTTTCAACTTTTATTGAAGATGATGCTTAGAACCATGTAACAATTGTTTTCGGAAAGTAGAACGCAGAGCTTGCCATGGAATGGTTTGCTAAATGGAATCTTTTCTATTAAGTTGTGAGCACTAACGGCAGACTAAAAGATCCTTTGGAAAGATTCAATTTCTAAGAGAAGCTATTGGCTAAACGTGTACCCACGCCATAAAAGTTAAAGAGCCCAGAAGAACGCCTTTTGATGGCGAAGTTGCTTCAGCAATTGTATAGCATTCAAGCGATTGCAGCTGCCACATTCACCTGTCCTGGTCGATGCATCCAAATTTTGCATCTCGGCTACGAAGATCTAACCTTCGGAGTTTGAGGTTCAACTGGGGTTTCCCGAGGCAAAATTTAATCGACTTCAACTTTCCGCCTTGCATAATTAGTATTGGAAGGAATTTGGTTAAGAGAATGAGTTTAAAAACAATGCGTTTAATGGCGGAAGTTTAGTTTCTGAGACACAAGTTTTCATACCAAGCTGAACTCATTATGGGGAGAAACTAAAAAGCGATTATGGAGAATATATTATTATTTTCAAAAGCCATGGTTTTACCAACATGTAAATGTAAAAACTACAGAAACGTGTTCAACATCCATGAATTATTCGAGAAAGATATAGATAGTTCTCTTGAAAAATACTCCTGGCATGATATGCTGTAAAACTGGAAGCAAATGGTGTAAAATTTATGATTTTCAATGTCGAGTGTTTAAAAAAAATTGTTAGCGTTTAAAAAAAATTGTTAGCGTTTAAAAAAAGAGTGGACATGGAGGTAGAAATCGAAGTTGACAAATTACATTTTAATATGTATGGCAACACTTCATGAACTTGTTTTACTAATTGTCAAATGGAGTATAGGAACTGAGTGGCCAAATTATTATGACCACTGGGCGATTGTGTTCAGCTCTTAATAAAGGAAATCACTTAAATTACATTACATAATATACTTCATATTCCATAGTAGCACGACGTGATATTTACGAATCGCATTAACAAATGTATTTAGCAGCAATATCAGAAACACATATTTATATTTCATAGTTCGAATTATCGAATGAAAAAGTAAAATTTTTAATTAAATTAAAAATAGATTAACGCGTTGAAAATGCTATATTTTTTCGTAAAATTTGGCAAAATTGGCTAGATTCCATTCTCAGTTGATATAAACTTTATTTTACCTAGTATAACCTTCCTATAAATGCTCCTTGAAATTTAACAACAGCCTTTACATGATATACAAATACAGTGGTACCTCGTGCTAGAGTGCCCCAACGCGAGAGGTTTTTGAGGTACGAGCCGTCACTAGTTCGATTTTTTGCCTTGAGTTACGAGTCAGGGTTTGAGATACGAGCTTACTTCGGTGACGTCATAACTACCGCAGCGCTCAAATGCCCTTATTTTGCAGCAACACACGGTTCTGCAGGAGATTGGTGCAACCGCAGAGACGGAGGAGGTAATTTCTTCAAGTGAAAGGGAGTGTTGGGAATAAGGGAAAAAGTTTCGGCTTTATTAAAAAGGATCACCCTGAAAAAAGTTACAACTGGTCATGCAGCGTGGCCATTTAATAACTTTAATGAAACTTGCCTAACTTATTTCAGAAACATTCTTAAAGGTAGGAAGAAACAAAGCTCTTTGGACAGGTTTCCATTGAAACGCCCTGCGGATGAAAATGGTGAAACCGTTGGAAAAAAATAAAACAAACTAAGAAGATTAAGCAAAAGTGAAATGATTGAAAAATTAATATTAAGTTTTATGTAGCATACGCTAATCGGCTTCGCCAACATCTGTTTATTCCCTTAGATCCTCTTTTATATATACGTATGTATGTAGTGTATTTGATTCTAATTTGTTTGTACATAATATTTGAACCTTATAAATAGGAGTATGTACATTATTATTATTTAAAAAAATTGGAGTGGTACGAATTAATCTTACTTCAATCAATTGCAATGGCACAAATTGATTTATACGAGAACTTTGACTTACTAGCTCGGTCATAGAATGAACTAAATTCGTATTTCAAGGTACCACTGTTTATGGTAAAAATGTTCACCACCTTTTCATAGTTTTACTTGGTTTCTCTGCAATCCAAATGTTCTTGGTACGTTATTGTGTGTTTGATACTGTCATTTATGTGGTGTCAGGAAGGCATAATAAGTCTGTGATGAGGTGAGAGAGAGAGGGAGCATTACAATACCGATAAATTGTAAAATATGTTTTGTCAAACTCCTTTAAAAGTTCATAATGTCTGTTTTTATCGCCCAACAAAACCATTTTCAAATGGTCTTAATATTCAGTGAATTTAGACATTGATAATAAAAGGTCATATTATACATAAATAATATTATTATTACATATAATTAATCAATTATAAAACACAAATATGTGCATTAATTTTGGCTAAGGTCTTGTTAATGTACAGGAAATGGCACCTTGAAAATGTTTAACTTTTAAAAAACAGCAATTTTATATAACGTCATATAAGGCCAATGACTAATCAAATGCCTGGAATTTACGGGAACAATAATAATTCACGCAAAATACAATAGAATTTTTCATACTTTTGCAGACATCTTTTGTGGGCTGAGGATTGCCGACAATCAATTGACAATTGTCAAGACAATCGTTTTCGAACTTGTTGTTGCGTTAAGTTGTTGCTATCTAGATTCATTCCGAGTTCTGATCTTGGAGAGATAAGTCGTCTTCTCTGCGCTCTCGCAATGCCCATCCAGCTCAACCGAAGACTTTCCGTTCGTGTCGACTTTGGTTCCAGCCGTCCAGTTCCTTCTGCCGTTTTTGGCGCCATTTTTGTTGCGATCGGGAACTCGGAAGAACTTTGCTGCCTGCAACCTTGGAGTCAATCCAGCTTTAAAGTAACGCTGTCCTCCTTTCAGCGCGCCAACTCGATCATTGAGACCGGCTTCACCATCGACGGAGTCAACTTTCCTGTTTGCCCAGCTACCGAAAACAGATGTTGGGTCAGAATTCGAAAATTGCCGTATCAATTTCCAGATCAAGATCTTCTCAGCCATTTCCGCTAATACGACCTCCCAAAATCGGACATCGTCTGAGAAAAATGGCAGGGAGATTTTGACTTCTTTGATGGGACACGGAAGCTAAAGACGGAGTTATTAACGCCCATTCCTGATGTCATCACCATCAACAAATACGAAGTGGATATCCACTATCCAGGAATCATCCGCCATTGTTTTCTTTGTCAAGGAGCGGGACATTTAAAAGCGGATTGCCCCACCCTCACCGCCAACCCGACGCTACCGCCTGCCCATGATTCCAGGATCTCCATCACTCTGATACCCCAATCATCTTTCCCGACCACCCCTATGCGGAAAAAGAAGAATCGTAGACGTGGTCCATCCAGAAAAGAAAACTCCATCCTCACTGACCTTCCCAAAGATACCCCGGCAATCGCCCTGCAGAAAATCACACGAGCTTGTCACTTCGCCAAGGTCCGGGCCAAGGCAAAGGAGTTTCCTTTGGGCGAATTTTCTGACAAAACATACTACACTAACGACGACCTTATAGACAACGTCAAACAAATCCATTCCTATATCTTCATCCGTAGGAATAATGAATGGATCAATCAGGAGGCAAACATCCTAGATTTCTACAAAGCTCATGGACACCATCTATTTGTCATCTCGGGATGATATCTTTTGAAATATTGGGACGATGTTGCAGCCTGTAAAGGGTGGTAGAAATCGTTTAGGACTAAACTCAACTGTGAAGCCATCGAATGCCCGCCTGTGCTTGACTGGAATTTTAACAACGCCCGCCTTGTTGCCTGTAATATTGGGTATTTCGCCTCGATGAACTAGGCTCCGCCCACGCGTTCGTAAGACACCTCCCCTCTCAGCTCTCCATGACATCATGTGTACTCTGCCAAGACTGACTATTCCGGCTCGAATTTTTCCATTGGCTCTTTTGAACTCATTTTGTCCTTCCCCCACGTCCCGATCTCAAAATTTTTCCCGAAATATTTTTCACGGTTATTTTTCGCTACAAAGACCTCAAATTACTAAATCCGTTTTGGAATTCTTAGTTTGCTATACTGATGTCCACTGTTCTTCTTGCCAACTTACTAAATTTTAACTTCGGCCATCCTAGATTCTCTCCAATATTTCTTCATTCAAATTTTCCGCTTATGTGTTTTCGTACCTCCACGGCCACTTCATTCCATCATTCAAATTACGTAACTCAACAGTTACATGATCATGAATTATTTCCTAGCACTATTTTACTTATTCATGCAAGAAGTGGCTATAAGCATATGGCACCCTACTTCTTCGCGATCGTACTGTCTTTGAAATCAGGCCCTGCAGTGGTAACGCGTTCACCTACCATGTTGTTTTCTCGGGTTTGATTCCCAACAGTTCCGAAAGGAACACATACAGACTAACTACTTGTTGTAGTCCGGGAGGTTGCTTCCCTTGGAGATTCGGATTCCCCGGAAAAATAAAACTCCATTGACTTAGATGGGCGCAGTGACCGTATGCGTCTATAGTACCAATAACTCAGGATAAACTATCAATGGTAGTGTAAGAAACGTGACGCTTTTCTGTTTGCCGTGGTCTGTGGTTTAGTTCCCTCAGCAGCAGAGGTTCAGATTTCTTCAGGAACTGTAGGTTCATGTGCAGCATGGCCCTTGCTGCTCTTGCGCCATAAAACCGCAAGCACATTCTTTACAATTATATGTTCAAATCTCAATATCGTTTACAACATCCCAGTGTAACATACTACGTACCGTGGTTACCACTATCACTTATACAGGATTTCTGAAAAAGTCCGAATGCGGCCGATACCTTTTGAACGAAGACATCTCTTGCAACGTAAGTTAGGTATTGATAAAGTAAAATGACTATGCACTATCAGATGAGATGAACAGCAGCGCCCCTGGTGGCGAATCGATGAAGTTAAATTTTTTTTTCTCGAAAAATAATAAAGATAGAGAAATATTTTCAATTAGGAAGTTGTAGAGCATCCTTCAGTTAGTAGTAAAAGATACACGGTTTACATGTAATATGTACATGTACTGCCACAATCTGAGGTGTTCCGGAAGTTTCAATGCGACGCCTTTTTCAAATAATGATATCTGGTGTTTAAAATTTAAAGTTCTTATTTAGGAGAGAGAGAGACAATGGTTTCTTTCCTATAATAACTTCAACTCAACTTTTAAGCTATCAGAAAGCATTAACTGAAAGCGATGCATTGAAACATCCGGAACACCTTACTTTGTGGCAGTACGTGTACATAGTGCATGTAAGCCGTATGTCTTTTCTTACCAACTAAAGGAAACTATAACTCTCTAATTGAAAATATTTCCTTGTCTTCATTATTTTTTAAAATAAAATTTTTAACTTCCCCAACTGGTGACTAGGGGCGATGCTGTTCATCTTATCTGATAATACACAGTTATTTTCTAACTTATCTTAAATGATCTGTCTTGGTTCAAAAGTTATTAGGCACATTCCGAATTTCCCGGGAACTCTGTACGTGTGTGTATATATATATATCATCATCATCATCATATTCAACCATTATCTATCCACTGCTGGATGAAGGTCTCTCCAAATGCTTTCCACACAAGTCTATCCTGGGCCATTCGTTTCCACGTCACCCCAACCTCTTTTCTTATTTCATCCACCCATCTAGTTTGAGGACGTTTTCTAGGTCTTCGGTGGTCTCTTGGAATCCAGTTCAGAATTTCTGTTGTCCATCGTTGATCAGTTCTTCTTGCAATATGCCCAGCCCATCGCCATTTCAGCCCTTTTACTTTAACAATGATGTCCTATGATAATGATGTCAATGATATATATATATATATATATATATATGGCCTGCAAAAGGGTTGCTGGTATCTAACTGGAAGGAGACCCACACGCTGAACGTATGTGACGATGTGTGGAACCGGCCAGGCCAGTAACCTAGTGTCCTACCCCGCCTTCAAGTGGTGCAGGCTGAGCTTTCTATTTATGTGGCAAATTAATATTTGCTGCACGGATAGAAAGGCGGAAGGGGAGGGCTAATTCACCAACCCGTCTAGCCAGCGTGGTGAAATTATGGCTAATTCCTCCATTATGTTGACACACCAGAAACCATGGCCCCTAGTCTCCAGGTGCTGGAGTGCTCCTGATCAAGGCAGCGGTCAGTGTGGCATGAAAGCAGGGGGTGCTAAGAATCACTGGAATGGCCCAGGCTGCCGTTTGTTATTGACCTTGGCTACGTTTAATGGACGATCCCTTGCTTCTGAAGCAAAACTTCAGGAATTGGAAGAGGAACTAGACAAGATCAAATGGGACATTGTAGGACTCAGTGAAGTTAGAAGAAAAGGTGAAGAGTTGGTGGAACTTAAAAGTGGACATTTGTTTTATTATAGAGGAACGGAAACTGGAAGAACAAGTGGTGTTGGCTTCTTAATCAACAAAAGAATTAAAGACTGTCTTCTGGAAGTTGAAAGTACATCAGATCGAGCAGCGAGGCTCGTTGTTCAACTAACCCAGCGATACCAACTTCAAATAGTACAGGTATATGCACCAACATCAAGCCATACCGACGAAGAGGTTGAAGAATTTTATGAAGAAATCAAAGAGTTACACACCAAAGGGAAACAACATATCAAGCTCATCATGGGGGATTTCAATGCAAGAATTGGACAACAGGAACAAGGAGAGACATCGGTTGGTAAATACGGATATGGGGAAAGGAATGAACGTGGCGATCAACTCATCGAATTTGCAGAAGCTGAAAACCTTAGCATCATGAATTCATTTTTTAAGAAGAAACCGCAAAGAAAATGGACATGGAAACACCCAAATGGGGGAACTAGTGAAATTGACTATATCCTGGCAAACAAGAAATCAATTATTGAAGATTGCAGTGTACTGAACAGATTTAATACTGGAAGTGATCATCGAATGGTGAGATGTAAAGTGCACTTAAATACTAAATTAGAACGACAGAAGCTCATTAGGAAACAAGTATGTAAGAGGGTGGATTTAAAGAAATTAAAAGAAAATACCGAGGCATTCAAGTTGGAATTAAAAAATCGCTTTTCTGCACTGGAAGGACTTATTGATGAAAGTGATATCTCAGAAGCAAATGAAAACATTGTTAAGACAATAGTTGAAACTGCTGGGGAAATTGGTGGTGTAACCTGTAAAAAGCACAATAGCAAATTATCTGAGAAGACGAAACAGCTCATGAAAAGGCGAAGAGATATGAAGGTGGACAATCGAAATACCAGTTCCAGGATTGAGTACATAGAACTTTGTAAAACTCTGCGCAAAAGCATGAAAGAAGACATAAGAAAATTCAACTGTGAGCTAGTAAGGAAAGCCATTGAAAGCAACAAGAGCCTTAGGGTTGTTAAAGGGAGTTTGTCTATTGGGAAGAAACACATCATTGCATTAAAAGGAGAGGATGGCACTGTAACAAGAAATAGGGAAGAAATACTTAGAAGAGTTGAAGAATTCTACAAAAAACTATATGAAAGTAACAGTGGATTAAACGAAGACGCCGCAATAGTCGAAGGAATAGCTCCTAAAATCTTAAAAGAAGAAGTTTCATTTGCAATAAAAAATATGAAGAAAGGAAGAGCCCCTGGTGATGATGGTATTACATTAGATATCCTAAAAGAAGCTGGAGAATATGTAGAAGACATACTTGCAAAATTCTTTACCAAATGTCTTAACAGCGGTAACATACCAAACCAATGGGATTCTGCAACAGTAATTCTTTTGCATAAAAAAGGTGATAAAGAGGATTTAAAAAATTACCGACCAATTAGCTTGTTACCTGCTATTTATAAAATCTTCACAAAAGTGCTAACACATCGCCTGCAGAAAAAATTAGATGCAGCTCAACCAAGAGAACAAGCTGGATTTCGAAGTGGATTCAGTACAGTGGACCATATTCAAGTATTAAGAGAATTAATTGAAAGAACA
>QLNU02003225.1:42526769-42542122 GCA_006491805.2 Dysdera silvatica | reverse complement strand
TTTTTAAATTGACAAAAATTGTAGAAAATACTACTAAAGTATATAATGTAGAAAACAAATCTAATGAATAGTATTTATTATATTATACTAATGACTTCAGAACAGTGCCGGTTTAAGAGTTTTGTGGGCTCTACGCTGAAAAAATAAAATAGGCCCCTAAAGAATATGACCCTCGTGATATTCAATTAATAAATCACTTTTTAAGTTCACTATCTTTAATATTTAGGTTTAGCAGTGATAAAAATTTCTCAGACATTTGTAAATAAACAAGATTAGAATAACGCTTAAATTTTGATAACTGTAAATTTTAATAACTAACCCACGTGGTTCTGCTTTATGCCTGTCAAGTCGTGTCGTTATATCCGATACGAATTTCCTTAGTTAGAATCTACATAGACTACAAAATCGCCGTCGTTATAACAGGTGTCGTCATTATATATGATGTTGTTATAAGTTATATTTAGTATGGAGTAGAATAGCAAAATAAATTTTTTGTAAAGTTTCTGTAAGTTATATATGTTATATGCGGTTGATGAGGATAATAAGTATGGTTATAAATGGTTTTTACTGTATATGTTTATTTATTAGTGTGTCAATCTATACATTTAATGTTATTTAGTGTGGTTTGTTTTGGGGATATTGTGTGTGTTCATTACTTTTAGATATATATTATGTTATATATCTTGCTACGCTTTCCTTTACATAGATTACATATTACATATGTACATTTATATATATACACGTTTATACATAATGGCATACATATACACCTTTGTATATAATGAAATACATTTATATATACACGTTTATACATAATGGCATACATATACACGTTTATACATAATGGCATACATATACACCTTTGTATATAATGACATACATTTATATACCTTTGTACATAATGACAGCACATTATATATCACGTTTATACATAATGGTGTACATATAGACTTTTGTGCATAATGGCACACATTTATATATATACACATTTGTACATATAGATATACATTTATATACAGTGAAACCTAGTAAAGCCATCACCTTGGTAAAATAACCACCTGAATAAAGTGACCACATTTTATAAGAGAGAACTGACAGGGACTTAGTCATACCTATACCAAAATCTGTGATGTACAGTTACCACCTGTCTATCGTGATCATTGCAGTCCAGTCCTAAATATAGTCACTTCAGACAGGTTTTACTGTATACACATTTATACACACAGATATACATTTACGCATCACAGATCTGTGAAAAGACTATTTTCACTCGGCCAGTGGTTCTCAAAGTTTTTTACTTTACGAAATCCTCTACTTAACCACAGGGTCCTTCCACAAAAATTTTATTTTATGAAACCCCCACTAGAGGGGGATTATTTACCATTGTTTGAACATAAACATAAAAATAAACAATAAATTAGTATAAAACTATGTCATATTTTTCTATTGACGCGGGATATTAGTTGAGGTTAATTAATTCTTTTCTAAGGGGTTCTCATCTCATAGATTGGGGGATAGAAGAAGTTACAGATTTTCTTGCAATTTTCTGCGGTATTCTACAAATTGCTTGTGGAGCCCCCTGGTGGGCATGGTGGAACTACGGGGCCCGTGGACACACTTTGAGGAACGGTGCACTAGACTATAATGTATTAAGGCTGAGATATTCATAGATATTCGCTTGATTGTTGTTAAATTCATTGCTGTGTAATTAATGAATGATTGTATTAATGTACTCAGAAGCTTAAGGAAGAGTAATGTAATAGGAACTAATTTTAAAAATAAATCACTATATGTATAAATTCAGTCGGTATTCAGTATGCGTAATTTCAATATTCAGTATGTATAAATTCAATATTCAGTATCTATAAATTCAATATTCAGTATGTATAAATTCAATATTCGGCATGTATAAATTCAATATTCGGTATATATAAATTCAATGTTAAGTATGTATAAATTCAAACGTTGAACAACTGCGCGCATGCGTAGGATACGTAAGCGCCTAGTAGATGAAAAGAGTAGATAGTGTCTCCAATGCATTCCTCCTATAGAATAATGAACGATGATTTTTGATGTTGAAAACGTTGTCACTGAACTTAAAACCATAAAAAATAAAAAACTGGCAATTTTTTATAATGTTCTTTCACGTTTTTATACCAACTTCCTTGCCAAAGGTCAAAGGTCGCCAAAAATTCTACCAATTTACGCACCAAATTAAGAAGACGTGACTGACAAAATAAGGTTTTTAATACGAATTTATTTTCAGTTTAATTATATGAATATTTGCACTTTTTATTTTCCTAATTTAAATTTTCTTTCACCTCATTTATTGTTATTATAAAGTCATGTCATCATAATGATATATCATAAAATGCCAACCATAGATGACAGTTTGAGAGGTGGCGGGGAAAATAGCCGAAAAATAAACGGCTTGACGAGCCTGGACAACCCAGTAAGTTTTAAGATACTACATTATTAAAAAATATACCAAAATGAAAAAATTTCTTAAATACTGTCAGCAACATTATCAGCATAAACATATGACCAAGAAAATATTTCTAAACGAAACGAAAAACGTCTTATACGGAGTATAAAAAACAAACATTGCAAAAATCAATTTTTCATCCAAAACAACCTACTTAATGAACTACTCTAACATATACACATAAAAAGCAATTAGGAAAAACAACATAATACAATAAATCAGGAACTGGAAGCATGGATGCCCATATGGGGAGCAGAGGAGACTCGAGCCCCCACCTAGCCGTTTAAAAATTTGATTTGCTCGAACCTGCTATGCATTTACTTTCAAAAGTTTTACAGTCACATTTTAAAATAAGGTACTTTTTAGCTCATTACTAATTGTCAAGCAGTATCAATTATTTTTGTAGCGTTTTGGTATCTTGTACATTCACTAAAATTCTCGACAGCTTTGAGAAGGAGGTAATAATTTTTCTCAGCCTGCTCTAGAAGTACTCAAATTTTTTCAGCCCCCCCCCCACTTAGAAGTACTCGTATGGGCAACTGGAAGCCCTAACTTTATCCAAATGCTGCGGCATAAGCCGCTTAATCTTCACTATTTAATGAAGGCAATATCAATGTTGAATGGAAAATAGCCCATTAATGGGTAAAATTAGTTGTAATGAAGTAATCAATAGATCGAAGCATGCAATTTTAAGTCCCCTTAATTAAATGGCGGTACGTGTGTATACTCATATAAACATGCACACATTTAAACGTAAACCTGTACATATTAAAACTATTATAGGTTACGATAACATTCCCTTTTAAATGGATAAGGTGATAATTTTACCACACGATGCTGAAAGCAGTTACATAACTTTGGAGAGAGAGGCTTAAGTCTCTTGAAGGAAAAGACGGCATAATACAGAAGATCAGTTTAATCCAAGTAAGAAAAGCTTACTTCTTAGAATGGTCAAGAAGGATTATTGATGGATTTGAGTGAATGTCAAATGTGTGATTAAATATATTAATTCTTAAAACAATGACGTACTATTCAAACGATAGTGCGTTAAAATCCCTGTAGGTAGAAGAGTTAGTCACGAAACAAGTTACTTTAATGATACACCTTTGGAGTTTTCTTTCAAACGTTAAACATCTGTCTATTCTTGTTTGTGAACATTTCAACCAAGAGGGCCCCAAAGAGAAATTCCAAAGACCAAAACACCAAAAATAATCACAGTTCATCAGATACTACACAACAGAAAGAAATCCTTCAGGTTTCTCTTAACTAAATTCACAGTATTAAGACACGTTATATTAGGCGGCAAAGTATTCCAAATCCTGGAATTCAAAGAGTTAATCTGGGAAAAAAACTTATTAGATGCAAGTAAAGGCATGAGCTCAAAATGTGATTGTGGAAGATGATGTCATTTAATGATGTTAAGGCCTGATAGAAAATAAAAGTAAGGAATAGGAAATAACTTATTCAACCAACATGATTTAAAGATACAAAAGGTTTGCGAATAAAGAGTTGTTATATAAGAGTATTTGAATTATGAAAATGCCCGACTATTAGGTTGAAATGAAGGACAGCAGAAGCAAGTCTTGACACTAGGCTTTTCTCCAATTAGCTATAAAGGTAGACATTAGTACAGCTAGCATAGATTGAGAAAGGGTTGCCTCATACTATTCGATGTTGATTTCCAAATTGGCACACTTTATGTTGATCAGTACAGTGGTGCAGTACATCTCTATTTATTCAAGTTAATGATCTCATTTGAGAAATTGTAATTTCGGCGGGATAATGATAGATTTGGTTTGCATCTCAATTTCTTTGAAACAGAAATTGGGAGGCAATAGCTACGTAAAGGCATATCTTATCCTTTATCAAACGTATTTTAGCAAACGTCTTTGTTTATGATTATTAGGCTATAATTAGTAAGCTTTAACTGCGATCTTTTTTTACAGTTTTGCGAGATAAGACTACAAATACTTGTCTTAAGATCACGAAATAGTTAAGTTTATCGGAGAAGACGGAAATTCTTATCATATAAAAGATTTTAGCAAATAAAATAAGAATAATTTTACCGTAATTTAATTTACGATGGAAATGATAATATATGCTTAAAAATGGGAATCACTATCAGAAATATCTTTTACCTAAAGCGCTAATATTTTCTTATCATTACAATGTTCAGAGAGCCTAAAAACACGATAGGAAAGAAATGAATATTTTAATTTAATTAGACTTAATTTTCCTCAAACTACGCAAAATTTTAAGTTTATAAAATATTTATTATGCTGTTTCTTTCTTCCCTTTCTTTTATAAAAGGACAGAAAATTCCTTCTTATAGAAACATGTAAAAGTAAAGTTTTAATGTACATAAAATTCATTATCTGATAAAAACATTCCAATTTCAAATCTGGAAGGAAACCAGGATTTAGAAAATTATCGTAACTTTCTATCTATTCGTAACTTTCTTCGGTCAAAGAAAGTTACGAATAGCTTTGAAAAGGAGAATACGCGCTTTCAATGGAAATAATATTTGTCGTGAAACTTATTTAAAAGCTTAGTTGTATTTTATTTCCATTTATTGAATATATAAATAAAATTACAGTTGAGGTTTTTAAAACAAATATTACGGATATTTGCATAGACAATGGAATTAGTGCACAAATTTTTATAAAAATTTTACGTTTGCATATACATATATTTGCATTAGTATGTAATTAAAATGTTTAAATTTAAACAGAATTTCATGGAATAAAGCATCTCCCCATTAGTCACTCAGCAAGCAAGAAAGTACAAGAGAACAAAAAAGTGAAAAGCTACGAATAGGGGGCACCAATATATATATAAACAGCACAACGTAAATACAAAGGAGACAAACACAAATACAAACAAGACAAACGACATAAATAAGCAACAGTGACTTGTTGTCTATACCCTATATTTATGCTAAAGAAAAAATGCCTTAGATGAAAAAGACTTACAAAGATTACATGAATTTTCCTAAACTATCTATATTCTTTGGATAGAAAAGGATATAATAGAAAATTATAGTTAAAAATAACCTATGTGAAAAGAAATAATTGCGCATTCACGAATATAACACTATGTACACAAACGTTACATTACATATAATGAATGTTCAACAATGAGTAATAACGAAGGGATTTGAAATAATGGTTTTCTTATTAGATATATTATTGGCATTATTATATATTTCTGCTTCATTTTATAGCTCAAGATATTGCATGACTCTAATACATTTGAAATGAAAGAGAGCTCTTTTTTGTCCTCTTTGAATAAAAGCAGCTTTAGAGAAACTTTTCTTTAAATTTAAAAAATTCAATCCTGCACAATCTATAGGATCACAAGGTTCGTAAAAAATCTTCTTTTACAGTTCTTTATACTTGTTTCCCCTTTCAAGGCATTTTACCCAAAGTTTGGCTTTCGTGGAAAAAAATTCTATGTCGATTTGGCGTTTATTTCTCTTTTTAAAAAGAAGATCCGAGTCATCAAATCTGTCTGCTTTATCTAAGCCAGAGATGTAGAAAGATAAACAAGAACACGTTCTTCCAAAACTATTTCTATTTTTAGATATCTTATATCCTGACTGCACTATATCAGAGGGTTAAGGTATTTTTATGTAAGAGATTTTATTCTGAGATCAGTATTACATCGGAAGGCTTCTTACACAAGATTCAAGAAAATATATGCTCGTAACAACTGTTAATAAAAGGTGTTGCTTCGATCAGTGTATTCGAGAACCTTCACTAGTTTTTCAATATGATACGTTCATAGAGTACAAAGATACTATAAAAGATCCATTCATTTTCAAAACGCTATATATTCAAAAGTATTACATGTACAAATATGAGTAATATACGAAATTAACTGCAAACTTACCAAGTTTGTACTGTGTGCATTAGGTGGCAGCACGAGTTATATATCTTTCAGTATCTCCCAAAATAACTCCAAAATGAAATGCGAGGATGACCTCGCACAGTGATAACCATTGACAGAATGACGCTGCAAAACGTGTGGAACGAGTTCAACTACCGCCTGGACGTGTGTCGTGTGACCCATAGAGCGCACATAGAACATTTGTAGAGTATGAAGAAAACCTGGTGAGTTTGCGGTTATTCTCATGAATCACTCATATTTGTACGTGTAATACTTTTGAATATATAGCGTTTTGATAATGAATTAATCTTTTATAGTAGCCCTGTATAAGATCACAACTATATTTATAGTCACCATCATCATATTCAACCATCATCTATCCACTACTTGATGAAGGTCTCTCCAAATGCTTTCCACATAAGTCTATACTAGGCAATTCGCTTACATGTTACCCCAATATGTTTTCTTATTTCATCCACCCATCTAGTTTGAAAACGTTTTCTTGGTCTTCGGTGGTCTCTGGGAAACCTGTTGAAAATTTCTGTTGTCCATTGTTGATCAGTTCGCCTTGCAATATGCCCGATCCATCGCCATTTCAGCATTTTTACTTTGACAATGATATCCTCCACTCTAGTTTGCTCTCTCACCAAGTGTTTCTTTTTCGATCCCTCTTGGTTATTCCAAGCAATCACCTCTCCATGCTCCTTCAATTTGTCTGTAACTTCCGTATTGCTCCAACATTAGACTCCATGTCTCTGATCAATAAGAAAGAACTGGCAATACACACTGGTTAAATACATTTCTTTTTAGACAAAAAGGCATTTTGCCCTCAGGACAAAACTGTTTCTTCCGAATGCACTCCAGCCAAGTTTAATACATCTATTGAGTTCTTTTATGATGTTGCCTTCCATTGAAATCAATTGGCCAAGGTTAATATATGAATCAGCAATTTCTAGCTCAATGTTGTCAACTTGTATATTTGTCTTCTCAACGAAATTACTGCAGATTAACTTAGTTTTTTGTAAGTTCATCTTGAATCCAACTTCTCTGCTTCTGGTTAAGAGCTCTTGTACAATGTTTTGGAATTCTTACGGGTTCGTTGAAAAAATAACAATGTCATCAACAAACCACAAATGATTTAAATATTCACCATTTATTTTTATTCCCGTCTTATTCCAATTTATCAACTGAAAAATCATCTACAAAACTGAAGTAAAACTTTTGGAGAAATGGTATCTCCCTGCCTCACACCTTTACCAATTTTTATGATTTTGTTATCTTTACGTAATCGAAATTTTGAACTTGCATTTTTATATACAGGTTTCGTATTAATGTACATATACTAGGATGTATATTAATGTACACATCCTAGACATCTATTGATCTTAAAGTTGATAACTGCTGACATTTTAATAGAGTCAAAGGCTTTCTCATAGTCAATAAATACAACATACAGTGGAAGTTCATATTCATGTGTTCTTTTTATAAGTTCACTTAATACTTGAACATGGTTTACTGTACTGACTCCACTTCAAAATCCAGCTTGTTCTCTTGGTTGAGCTGCGTCTAATTTTTTTGTAGGCGATGTTTTTGCACCTTTGTGAAGATTTTATAAATAATAGGTAACAAGCTAATTGGTTGAAAATTTTTCAAATCCTCTTTATCCCCCTTTTTTATGCAAAAGAATTACTGTTGCCGAATCCCATTGGTTTGGTATGTTACCACTGTTGAGGCATTTGGTAAAGAATTTTGCGAGTATGTCTTCTACATGTTCTCCAGCTTCTTTTAAGATATCTAATGTAATGCCATCATCGCCAGGGGATCTTCCTTTCTTCATACTTTTTATTGCAAATGCTACTTCTTCTTTTAAGATTTTAGGAGCTGTTCCTTCGACTATCTCAGAGTCTTCGTTTAATCCACTGTTTCCCTCATATAGCTTTCTGTAGAATTCTTTTACTTTTCTATTTCTTCCCTATTTCTTGTTACGGTGCCATCCTCTCCTTTTAATGCAATGATGTGTTTCTTCCCAATAGACAAACTTCCTTTAACAACCCTAAGGCTCTTGTTGCTTTCAATGGCCTTCCTTACTAACTCACAATTGAATTTTCTTATATCTTCTTTCATGTTTTTGCGCAAAGTTTTGCAAAGTTCTACATACTCGATCTTGCAACTGGTATTTTGATTGTCCACCTTCATAAGTCTTCGCCTTTTCATGAGTTGTTTCGTCTTCTCAGATAATTTGTTATTGTAGTTTTTACACATTACGCCACCAATTTCTCCAGCAGTTTCAATCATTGTCTTAACGATATTTTCATTTGCTTCTGAGAAATCAATTTCTTCATTAAGTCCTTCTAGTGCAGAAACGCGATATTTTAATTCCAGCTTGAATGCCTCGGTGTTTTCTTTCAATTTCTTTACATCCACCCTCTTATGTACTAGTTTCCTAATGAAATTCTGTCTTTCTAATATAATATTTAAGTGCAGTTTACATCTCACCATTTGATGATCACTGCCGGTATTAAATCTGTTCTGCACGCCGCAATCTTCAATTCAAAGAGTTTATCGCTATATTCTTTCCTTTCCCCGTATCCGTATTTACCAACCGATGTCACTCCTTGTTCGTGTTCAATTCTTGCATTAAAATCCCCCATGATGAGCTTGATCTGTTGTTTCCCCCTTAATGCCCAACTATTTTATTTCTTCATAGAATTCCTCAACCTCTTCGTCGGTAGGGCTTGATGTTGGTACATATACCTGTATTATTTGAAATTGGTATCGCTGGGTTAATTCAACAACGAGCCTCGCTGCTCGATCTGATGTACTTCCAGAAGACAGTCTTTAATTCTTTTGCTGATTAAGAAGCCAACATCACTTGTTCTTCCAGTTTCCGTTCCTCTATAATAAAACAAATGTCCGCTTTTAAGTTCCACCAACTCTTCACCTTTTCTTCTAACTTCACTGAGTCCTACAATGTCTCATTTGATCTTGTCAAGTTCTTCCAATTGCTGAAGTTTAGCTTCAGAAGCAAGGGATTGATTTATAGCAAATATTAATAAATGGTAATTTATTGATAAATATTATAATCGATCCTACATGGAACCACAATTAAATATCGCAGTCTAAAATATAAACGCATATTTCATTACATTAATTATAGTTCACATTCTTTTGAAAATAAAGAACGTTTCAAATTTTTTAATCCGTAATTTTATATACTTTAAACAGCACTTCTTCTCTTTATGCCATCATGTTTTATGGGCTGACGTTATTAATTCTTGTTTCTGGGCACAGTATTTTGTTTCTTAATAAAATTATGCCCTGTTTCTTGATGCAATTATGATTTGTTTCTTGATATAATTACGTTGTGTTTCTTGAGGCAATTACGTCTTGCTTCTGGATATAAAAATGTCTTCTTTCTTGACACATGACGTTACCTGATATATTATCTCTTAAAGACTGGAAAAGTGACGAACACTACGCAAATATAACAAAAAATCTTGTTATATTATCTCTTGTTTCTTTTTTTATATCATCTCGCGTTGATCTCGTTACATATTAGCTCTTAACTCCGTTATGTCTTACGTAATAGAATGCTGACAAATGTATACAGAATATTAGTAATAGAAAGGGAACTTTGTGCCTCACCAGAAATACGTATTTTACCAAATCTTTGTAAAATAATTTTAACATGTTCTATACATATCTTTATATTATTTTAAACAGGGATTTACTGCAATTTTATAAATATTTTTATAAATTATATATTTGGATAACCTTAGGCAAAAATTCACCATGTTTACAATGGGTCGGTTGCAGAGATTCTTCATATATATATATAAAAGTTTTCCTCGCCCATTCTTGGCGGAAACAGGCTTTGGGACGGGCAGAGCGCCATGTTCCCAAGCCTCTTTTTACATCACTTCTTAATGTGCCATGTCTAGAAACTTCCTGACAATGTGACACGTGTTTAGGATTGTGGCTTTTTGTATTTCAATGTAGGTGTTTGGGTCAATGTTGAGTATCTCCAAATTCGTCGCAAGCGTTTTTGGTACTATCCCTGTTGCTGAGATGACTAACGGGATGATGAGGATCTTTTCCATACCCCATATATCTCGTACTTCATGTCTGAGATCTTGGTACTTGGTGATTTTCGTTGTGTAGGTTGTCTGTATGTTATTGGTGTTGGGTACTGCTATGTCGATTAAGTACGTGGTCTTATTCGATTTATCGACGAGGGTTATGTCAGGACGGTTATGTGGGACTGTCTTGTCTGTTATGATTGCTCTATCCCAGTAAAGCTTGTGTGTTTCGTTCTCATGCACGGTCTCTGGCTCATATTTGTAGTACGGGCATTTTTCTGTCAGAAAGCCAGCATTCGCTGCCAATTTCTGGTGGACTATTTTCGCTACTTGATCGTGTCTATGTTTGTAGTCTGACTGCGCAAGGATCTTGCATCCTGCCATCACGTGTTGGATTGTCTCCGATGCCGCATGACAGTGTCTGCATTTGTCGCTTTCTATGTCTTTTCTCTGGATGAATTTCTGATTGTTCCTTGTTGCGATCACTTGGTCTTGGATGGCTAGCATGAATCCTTCTGTCTCTGGCTGGAGAGTGCCTTTGGCCAGCCAAGAATTTGATGCCTTTTTGTCAACGTGTGGTTGTTGCAGGTCATTGTAGTGCCTGCCATGTAATGGTTTTCCGGCCCAAGTTCTCAGTTTCTGTTCGTTGGCTGTTTCGAGGACACGCTCTTCGGTACTACACAGGTTTAGTGGCGTGTAATTTGCATCTGCTTGTATTATGGCTTGGATGAGTGGCGATCGGGGACTCTTCAACTGGAAGTATTGCCTCATGCTCTGGATCTGCTTGTCATGTAAGTCTTTGAGGTCCGCTTGTCCGCGTCCTCCTTCTTCCCGGGGTAGTGTTTGCCGTTCAATTGCCGTTGCAGGGTGTAGTTGTCCGGCTCTTCTCTGGATGGTTCTCATTTTCCGCTGGAGTTGTTCTAGTTCAGTGTTGGACCATTTGATGATCCCGAAGGAGTAGGTGAGCACTGGTACCGCATATGCGTTAATTGCTTGCGTGGTGTTCTTCCCGCTCAGTTTCGTCTTCACAATGCTTCTAAGTCTTTCTTGGAATGCTTGCGTGAGCTGGACTTTGACTTTCTTGTGCTCCTGCTGCCGTTTTTGCATTATCCCTAGGTATTTGTAGGTTTCGCCCTCGTCCAAGGTCTTCAGTAGTCTCCCGTCTTCGAGTTCGATGCCTGGTAAATCTTCTTTGCTATTCTTCTGTATTTTGCACTTATCGAGGCCGAATTCCATTCCTATGTCCTTGGAGAATGTCTCTGTTATACTGATGAGTTGTCGGAGTTGGGTGATGGTTGGCGCGTATAGCTTGATGTCATCTACGTACATGAGGTGGGAGACTTTATGTAGGTTTCTCTTGTCTTTCTTCAGCATGTATCCGTATTTACTTGTGTTCAGCATCCTTGACAAGGGGTTTAACGCCAAGCAGAACCACTGGGGGCTTAGTGCGTCTCCTTATATATATATAAATGAAGAATCAATAAATTTAGGCAGATCATAGCTGGTCTGAATTAGAAAGAAGAATTGGATCTGCAATGTACAAATATTCATTGGCGTTATGAGCCAATAATCATGGGTTAAACGATGTTTTAAAGATCCGACATTCCCCATTCAATGCAGACATTATACAGGAAGACCTGTTTGTTTATAACCATCCATGTGGCAGAGATTAAAACAAATTTTTTGTTTGAAAGAGACAAAAAATAGAAAGAAATAGAAAGTCGTCGATACATCTCACATCAAAGTAACACTGTTGAATAACTTACAAGTAGTAATTCAACAAACTCAGTTCAAGTAATACCACAAATGTAAAAAAAATATAGATGAATTTATTCAGTGTCAGAAACTTTTCATTCATAGACATTTTTAGCCGAGTTTTTGCAAACATATTTTATTAATAATAAAATAGGAAGTGGTTAAATTACCTTGTAATAGCAGTAATGTAGAAATTAAATTCAAACTCGTAACTAAAAAGATAGCACATGATCAGTTGAAGGCAGTTTTGAAAGTGTTTCCACATCTTATAAACTAAGCAATACCAGATATCCAAAAGGAGTAATGAACAGGTGCTTCCATCTATATTTGAGAACTGCGATTAGATGTATTTAATTGCAATGATTATTCTTTATAAGAAACATTTAAGATTTCTTTCTAGAGATGAAATTTGCAAATGTTCTATTTATATAGTTCATTGGAAAACCATTTAAAACCAAACATTTTTTAAAAGATCTTAAGCCTTCAGAAATGGCTTCAACTCTATTTGAAAGCACTTTCTGTCTGAAGAGTTCACCTAAAATCAAATTTTTTATAACATGTTTTCTGAGACATGTGTCATATTGCAAGTACTGAACAAAAGCAAATAAAAATTGTTTTCTTTTATCGCATATTTGAAAGACAAATCTATTATTTTCATTGATAGTAATAAGTAGATCTAAAAAGTGAACTTAAGTTCTAGATACAGAGGTATCTTTCAGTGTTAATCCTGAGGGATAAAAATCAAGGTCCAATTGATGCTCCATACCATAGCCTATACAGATTATATCATCTATATATCTGCCAAAAAATAAATCCGTTCTTGGTGAAGACAAACTTTCATATTTATGTAAGTATAAATCTGCAGCTAAAGAAGAATATACTCCCCCTTGAGAAAGCCCTCTTACCTGTTTATAATAACCAGTGCCATTATATACCATATTATAGTTAAGACAGAAGTTTAGTAGTTTTACAAACGAAATTTTGTCAATTGATTTTATATCATACTCTGTAAATAATTCTAATAATACACGATATAGGTCTCTTAAATTGATTTGGTTAAATAGATCCTCAAAATCAAAGCACTTAATGAAAGTGGGATTCCTATCACTGGAGTTCGAAGTCTTTAAAAGTTGAAAACTATTTTTTAAAATAAAGGTATTTAAGGAAATTTTAACATAAATCTCTGTAACTGTTAGAAAAAGCAGTTTAACAGCTCTAACACTATAAGAGCTAGTAGCACATCTAACAGTGCGAAAACCAATTGGATCTTTATGAATATAATAATAAATTGCCGGGCGGATCCACGGCCTGGGTTCAGGCCTCACCGAACGCAAAAAAACGTTTTTTTCCTTTCGAACGTTTCACCATCTAATCACGCCATAACATCGGCGCTGGTATCACTACGCCAATAAACGTTGATTAAAATTGTTGTTAGATTTAATCTGCGTAGTGTTCGATTTATATAAATAAAACCTATATTTAAAAAAATAAACAATTCTAAAGTATAAATTTATCGCCCTATTGCAACAGTGACAACTTTTTCTAAAATACATGAAAAAATCATATATAAAAAATTAATTCGATTCTTAAACATAGCATAATTCATCAAACTCAACACGGACTTCAAAAGAATAAATAAACCGAAGGTATATGATTAAAAACTGTAACTAATAGTTAAAAAATCTTGAAAATAATAAAATAACTTACGGATTATTTTTTTTATTTAAGTAAGGTATTTGATCTTAAAAATAAAACTATATTAAAAGAAAAGTTAAAAAGATATGGCCTACAAATGCTAATTTATAATTTACTAACAATTATCTTACTAATATACAACAAAGAGTGAAAATAGATAACATATATTCTGACATAGAATTAAATAATCTAGTAGTTCTCCAAGAAACTACACTTGGACTTTTATTCTTTTTAATAGCAACACGATTTAATAAACGTAGACAAAGACTTATTATTATTTGCTGACGACATTATTTGAATGGGACAATTGAATAAATAGCTTATAATAATAAATATATAAAATAATATATAGAATACAAAGCTTAATAATTTCTAAATTAATAAAAAATTAAAAACAAATAATGGTTCAAATACAACAATTTAATAATAAATACTAATAAAACAAAAATGATTTTCCACACAAAAAATAAAATTATAAATAATCAATCAAACCAAATAACTTTTAATAATATAATCATTGAAAGATTAAATACTATCATATTTCTAGGGATATTTATACAAGACCAACTAAACAGGAATAACCAAACTGAAGAAATTACCAAAAAAAATGTAATAAGAACATCAAATGGATTATTAACTGAACTAAATAAATTACTACCTTATTGGGTCTCACGACCCTTAGAGCTTCAAAAATTCGATTTTGGGGGTTATTTTTTTTAAGAAAGAATAAATATTTCTTAATATTTTGGTACTAAATTTGTTAAGATATTTCAATTTTTTTACGAAGATATGAATTTCTACGTGATGCGCGATATTTAAATGTACTATTAAAAGAGGCGTTTTAAATGGCGACTATCATCGAATTACAACGGAAAAACGATGTGCTGCGTCCAGTTTAGAGGCACGGAGGACAAAACGAAAGACAAGTAAAAGCTGATAACGAGGCACTTAAAGACTAGGAAGGTACATCATTTGCTGCTGATGTGTTTTGAATAAAGGAAAACATTTTTAATTAAAAAAATCTATAATTTAAACTTTAAACGTGTTTTTCTCAAAACGAAATTTTGGGACTTGCGCGCAACATAAAGAAAGAACTACTTGTTCAATTAGTATAAAATTTTTCACAAATATTGTGTGGACCCAACTGCATATTCTTAACTTAAGTAATCAACATCTGAGCATTATTTATGAAAAACAAATTTTTTTTATGTGTAAAAATTATGACAAGTTCAAATTGCGACAAACATTTTCGATTAAAAAATATTTCTATTTAATATTTTTTAAAGATCCTAGAACAAAACAAATCTATGTATATAACTATTATTTTGCTATAGAAATTTATTAGTTTTGGCGAAAATAGTTTTTTTAATCATGCGCGCAAAACTTACATGAATTGAAAAAAGTGTAAATACTTAACATTAAAAAGATTTATTTTTTAAATAACCAATTTA
>QLNU02003225.1:42492562-42526669 GCA_006491805.2 Dysdera silvatica | reverse complement strand
AATTTCGAAATTTGCGCGCTAATGACCTTTGCAAAACACATTGTTTATTTATTTGTTTGTTTTTTATTTTATTTTCAAATAAGCAACTATAATTTAATTGTATTTTATTATTGTTCTGTAAAAAGTTCACAATTCAAATAAAATGAATATGTTTCAACAATTCTTCACGTCCCAAAGACTGCTTAACTCATAAATAGTGAAGACTCCAAATCATCGCCAGCTTTATATCCCCTCTAACATTGAATACAGGATTCGACACACATTAAAGAACTATATGTATGTCGAATCCTGTATTTAATCACCTTTAGTCGGCCGCCGGTTAATCTCTACCATTATCTCAGCGTATAATTGCAGTTGAAAAAAAATTTACCTTTAACAGAAACTATATTTACGTTACGCAACAATATTACGACAATTGTACGTTAATTCAATCAATCAATCAATCAGAATTTATTTATGCATAACATCTATAAAAATGAAATACATTGGATACAAGTTAAAAATAAGACTATTTAAAACACTTGCAACCATGGCATTTAACCCACGAAACTACGTAACCAATTGGGTAACCAATATTACTATTCTTTACATTTAAGGCAGATTCATAAAATAAAATGAGCTTATTTAAATTTGTATTCAAATGCTTGTTTTCATAAAATTATCTAACATGTACGTTTTCGAGTAAAACTAAAGATGTTTTTGTGTCATATTTTACAGAGCTAGATATTTTTGCTCTTCGCGTGGTTAGAAATCACTTTCGTAACAATTGTCCTGACTTTGAAGACTTCGACTGGGAAAGGAGGAAAGAATGATCAAAATTAAAGGAATATTTTAGGAACATAGTCGAACACCCACGTGTGTAGCTGAAGTTAGAGGTTTTATTTTTGTGTAAGAGAAGTTAAGAATCTCTAAGTTGGAGTCAAACCGATGATAGCTCTGTTTAGAACAGAATGTCATATCTAAGTAGACCACCACGGCACGGAAATTGATGACTTTTTCTTCGTTCGCCAATTTTTGAGACATCACAATTACCAAACAAAGGGCTAAGGTTGAAGAGGTTGCAGGGCAATATTTGTACTTTTCGGGAAATATTTGTTTTAGAAAGATGTTTTTGAATACCCAGATATATAACTCAAGCCGCAGCGTAGCAATTTGAAATTCATGGTGAGGGGGCTCAAGTGACTTTAAAGAAAATTATGATTAATAATTTATTATTAATGATAATAGTAAATTATTAATCATTGTTATGATGATGCAGCCTTAGAGAAAATAATGTGTTTTGATATCCAATGGGAGGCTTGAATCCTCTGAGTCCCTCCCTTTTATGCGCCACTAAACTCAAACTAGAGCGTTTTTGTTGGAGGAGGAGCATCAACTTGAGCTGAAGCCGAATCAGACATAACTCCCGTGATTGCCGGTTTGATAATTGTGCTAAAAGTATATTCTACTTTTGTAGAATAATCAAACAAAGAAAATTTTGCAGAATATTCAAAGAAAGAAAATTTTTCAGAATATTCGAACACAAAATATTTTGTATACTATTCAAACATAGAACATACATTGTGTAGAATAGTCAAACCTAGAATATTTTGCAGAATATTCGAATACAAAATATTTTGTAGAATATTCAAACACAGAAAATTATGTAGAATAGTCAAACATCGAATATTTTGTAGAATAATCAAACCTAAAATAATTTGCAAAATATTGAAGCATAAAATATTTTGTAGAATATTCGAACAGGTTATTAACGGAGAAAACATTGAAAATAAAATATTTTGTCAGTTAATAACATTTGTTGCATGTTAAGAGACACTTTTTATTACCGTCTTTTAGGCGTCATAATGTTAACGCCGATGTTATGGCATGGTTAGATGGTGAAACATTTGCAAAGAAAAGAAATACTTTCTACGTCCGGTGGAACACTATCCCACGACCTTCTGCAAAACCTTCTTCTCTTTAATCTGCGTAGCATTCGATTTGTATAAATAATTTATCGCATAGTTTCAGAAATTTTGAGTAAAATACAACATTAAAATAAAACGTGTAAATTACGCGGATGAAGGTAGAGTAGAAAATAATCATCGTATACAGTTATGGAACGCTAAACAGATGTATAATCGCCCGGTGAGCGATCCACTTTCTAAAGAGGTTCCTCTAATTACTTACGAAATCGCTAATTATTCCCGGAAACAGAACTCGGAGTCGTAGATTAACTAAATTTAATTAAACTTCCTTGCTTATAATGTGAATTGTGCGTGAATTCGAAGATCATTCTTTTGTGTTGAATGGACCAAGAGCTATATGGGCCAAGTAACTCTAATTCGAACCAAAAACCTGGTCAGCAACACTTAATTTCTTTAATTTATGCCCCTTTAACTCCTCACTTAAAAAAAAAAAGATTTTTTTTAAATTAACAGCATTTAACTTAGTATAAATATAATTTTCGAAACCTATCTTTTCTAATTTATCAAGAATCATAACAACAACAATATTTTATTTTTTGTGTGAAAAACCTATGCAATAAGGATCGCATTGGGTAACAGAGCAAAATCTTCGTTATTATTATTATCTGCCACACACTGTGTCTACCAATTAATTTTCTTGCTGTTCAATCAAATAAGTTCTCAGTTTTCTTTCAAACGTAATTTATTGTTCACTATTTTTTATGTCTGCTAGTAAATCATTCTAAAATTTAATTCCATAGAAGTTATCATTATTACGACCCGTATTGGTTTGTATTTACATTGGTTTTGAATCTTCACATTTCCTTGTAAATTTCAGATATTGAGTCTTCTCTATGTTAATTACATAAGAATATGTATTCTGTTTAATTCTTTCAAATATCACAGACGAAATTATAAATCTATGGGTTTCTCCAATGTTAATGATATTAAATTCTTTTTTTAGTTCCAAGATTGTTTTATTAGATCGATATTTTATTTATTTAATAGCTTTGTTCAGAATTTTTTGAATCTTCCCAGTTTGTGTTTTGTTTGTATTTCCTTATATGCTATTTCTGAATTTAATGCAGCCAACTATAAATGAGTAATATAGATTAATTTTTATATTTATTGGTGGCCTTTATTTATTAGGAATTTATAAAAAGTTTATTAAGAATTAATTAAGAATTTATTAAAAAGCTAATCGGAATATTATAAAAATATATAATGGATCATATGGAGAACCATACAAACGTTATGTTAGTAAACGTACTGTAAAAAATTAAAATTTGGTAATGATAATTATATTGCACTCATATTTAAATCCCATATTTTACTATACTGTAAATTTATCTATACTTAGCGTATATTTCGCTTTCGTGTCCCCATATATTTCTTTCGTCGCAAATTCTGCTGCTTTCTTTGTACATAAATATATTCCGCGTAACTATATACACTCTATAACAAAAAAATCGATGCACCAAGAAAGAGTTGTCCGATTGTAATGAAATTTCGTATGCAAAGACATTTTGACCGAACATGCAAATGATTAAAATTTGGTGTCCAATGAATGAATAGCGGGAACTCCAGCGCATCGGAACTGCGCATTCAGCAGGTGTATATAAGGAGCGATTCTCAATATGTGGTCAAAATTTCTGTTGCATTTTGACTGCGGATATCTTACGTCGACTGTAACAATGCCTCGCCGAAAGATTCGTGCTCATTACGAGCATATGTCAGAGTTTGAAAGAGGTCGTGCTATCGGATTGAAAGAGGCTGGTTGGACGAATCGAAGAATCGCTGGACATGTGGGTCGAAGCGATGCGGCGATTGGACGGTGCTGGCAAGAGTGGGTCAACAACGGCAGATGTCAGCGTCGGGACGGCAGCGGTCGACCTAGGGCCACAACAGAACGGGAAGACAGAGCGATTGTCAGAGCACCGGATTCGTCGTTATCAACTATCCAACGTGTGGCCCGCACACATGTGTCCAACATGACCCTCTGCAGACGACTGAGAGAGCGGAATTTACGCTCGCGCCGACCGTTACGCCGCTTACCTCTCACGCCTTTACACCGTCAAGTCCGATTACAGTGGTGCCGGGCTCGATCAACTTGGAACTGCGCTGACTGGGGACGTATAGTCTTTAGTGACGAGTCCCGTTTCCAACTGTGTCCTGACGACAACCGCAGACGTGTCTGGAGACGTCCAGGGCAGCGTGGGGATCCTGCCCTTACTATCGCACGCCACACATGCCCACAACAGGGCGTTATGGTCTGGGGTGCCATCTCCTTTGATAGCCGGACCCCTTTGGTGGTCATTTCTGGCACATTTACAGCACAGCGGTACGTAGACGACATTCTACGATCGGTTGTGTTACCGTTCCTTTTGCCATACCCTGGACATATGTTTCAACAAGACAATGTCCGGCCGCACACGGCACGTGTTGCTATGAATTGTCTTCAAGCTTGCCCAACACTTCCTTGCCTAGCTAGGTCTCCTGATCTCTCTCCTATAGAGCACATTTGGGACCTACGGAAAGGCAATTGCAACCATCCTGGAATGTTGACGATTTAGCCAGACAGTCGAAGACAATTTGGCAAGAAAGTCTGCAGGACACCATCCAGGATCTTTATCGGTCCATGCCACGTAAGTTGACAGCTTGCATCCAGGCCAGAGGTGGACCAACGCCTTATTGACTTCCTCCATTTGTAACGGTCAAACTCTGCAATAAATTATTCAATTGTTCTGAAATTTTAATTCTTTCTTTTTCTGGATCTTTACATCCACCAATTTCTATTGCAATCGGACAACTACTTTTTGGTGTGTCGATTTTTTTGTTATAGAGTGTATATAATAATAATAATTTGATCACTTGAAGTTAAACTTAAGCCAGTATCTTGTGAAAATAATTCTGTAATGGGTGACATCAAAGCATACATGTATTTCCACGCCCAACGCGCAGGTTTATGGGAAAACTCCGAAAACCAATACTAGATCTTTTGAACTTCAAAATAGTGAAGGTTTTGTTTTTTATTCCAACCCAATTTTTACAGGACTTCCAATAAAAGGAACTGAAGTTTCTTAAAATGGAAAAACAGCCCGTTTCAAAATAAAATCTTGCAGGTCTGCATTATCGATACATGTCCTAAGTAAACTGCATTCATAGTGGTTTCTAGGCCGAAAAGCATTTCCTGTTTTAGCTCTTCAGATTGGGACCATTTGTGGACCGCGTTCGCGTCTTCAAACAATTTTCTTCACGGAGAGGTTTTCCGGGATCTCCCTAACATTCAACCTTTACCGGATACGGAACGGCTCCGGATTGCAATAATAGTTTTCCCGTTACGACTGCTTTTCCCGGATGCGGAAGCCCTCTATCCTGTTACAGAGTTAGAGCCGCTTGGAGCAGGAGGGAGGTGTTCGTATATGTTCTATGGATAGAATTGAATGCTTCTTTTTTTTTCTTTTACTTTAGAATTTTGATGATTCCTTCTCTCTGATCAATAGAAAGATCTAAGAACAGCACGGACAGACATTGGCTTTTTCTTTCTCTTTGTCTGTATTCCTTCAAAGTCGTAAGGGAAAAATGGGGATTTTTGGAAGAAAGGTATTTCTTTTCCTTCTTTTTTCAGATAGAAAAGGCCTCGCAAAATTGAAAAGATAGGTCCTTTTTAGTTCCTAAATGTTCGCTGACGGTTGGAGTTTGGTACAGTAATAACCAACGCGAAAATAAAAGATGTTGTATCTTCAGAAGTTGCCATTCGGGGAGAAAAACTTAGAAACAACTCTATAAAATCGGAAAGTTGCCCTGCTTTTTCAAAAGAAATAATTTGTAGAAAACAGCGTAAATACTTCAGTTTATCGGGTTATTTTATACTTCTTCAAAATCGAATATGCTCTTTTCATTTATTTCGCATCGGTACTAAATAACTCGATTAAATCCAAACAGACAAGCACATCTATCCATGTACACATGCAATACGTTATATTTCCCTTCGAAAGCAAGAGTATTGAAAGGGGGAATTTCAAATGCAGCAAATGTAATTCTAAAAGTTTACAATTTTCCATACATCGTTTTCAAACATTACCTATATACTGATAGGTAAAGGTCACCTCTAGACTCCTATCTATTTTGGACAATTCGCACATTTTTATTGATTTTCTATATACCGGTATATAAAGTGACAACGAGAGAATCAACAAGAATTGGGAAACCGACAGCACAAGAGCTAAATAATTATCTCAAAAAATTAAGGCGACAGGTGCAATATTGCTATTAATTCAAACAGCTCTACATGTCAGATATAAGCTTGCAGATATAGGTATTGATGAAATGAAGTTGTTCCATCCAAGTTGAAAATAATATTTATGTGAGCTTTAAATGTTTAAGTTAATTAAATAATACACGCCACTAAATAATTAATTTGAATACATCGTTAAAAAAAATTTAATAAGCTTTTTTGGTGGAGCTTTCTTCGTAGCACGTATGCATCATCGATGATAAATTGATTACTGATTATTATTTTAGAATTATGAAAACGACTACATATACGGTTGTCAATCATAAAAAGTGAAGTTATAATTGTGAAATATTTTTCTTGCCAGATACGGAAAGTGAAATTACGCACATTTAGAAAACATAATGTAAAAAGAAACCATTTGGCATTTTGCCAATTTTAGGAATTAAACTTAAGTTTCCTTTCCTTGCATTTCTAAGTGGCAACAATTAGGAAAGCCTGCGAAGTGAACATGGTGTTTCTATTGTGGATGCCCACAAGCTTTTATTAAAAATTAATAATTTCCAATATCGTGATGCTATGTAGTCTCCTATTATGTTTTTCTTATGCACATGTGTACGGGTTGTTATATATAAAAATAATTGATTCACATGTAACAAATAAAACATTATTGTAATCTCTGTAGCAACTTCTGTGTTACCTATTAAATTTAAGCTACGTCTTCCTACTTTTCCTTTAATTGCTCAGTAACTCAAAATAGCGAAGAAAGCAATTTAATAAAGGAAGTTCCCCCTACTCACCTATTTACGTTTACCTAGGAGTCAATAAATCCTAATCTCATTATATACTTCATAAAATGCAAGCCATGCCCAAAGGAAAGCTGTAATTATTATAATTAATTAAAAAGCTGTAATGTTAAAGTGCCAAAAATTTTCTAGAAAACAAATTGCTGTGTATTTGGAAAAGCTTTTAAATTAAAAAAGATTTTTAGAAACTGTTAATAATTGAGAATATTTAAAACTTGCTTTGGATATGCAAAACTTCCAAATTTGTTTAAAATCCAATAACTCGTCTTCATCGTCTGTCGTTTCAGGACAATAATTTTAAAGCCTCAGGGATGTTACCATTTGGCGATCTGCCAATTTTGTTCAGATGTTTCTACCAGAAACATCAGTTTTAAAGTATTTGTTTATTAGATTGGGGTAGACAGTTATTGTATATCGTTACTTTGTAAAAGAAAACCATTTTAAAAATTCAGACTGAAAACTGTCGGCGTTTTGAAACTCGGGCTTCTTGCTCATGTGGTTTTAAGTTACTAGAATAATATTTTTATTCTGTCCTTGTCATTTTCAAAAAGCACCAATCCACTTCTAAATAAAGATCTCGAAGTTCTTTTAATGCATATCCCCTTGCAAGACACTCTCTCTTTGGTTCACTGTCGGATCCAGAAAATATTTTCAGGATGGCGGGCACCAAGCTTGAAAACCACGGTAAAGACGTATTATAAATGCAGATTTGTTATTGTCGCAGAGGCTGCCTTCGCCTAGATCCGCTCTTGCTTTAAACTTTCATCTTTCTTTTCTCAACTTTAGCCAATTTCTAAATTTTGTTATGCATACGTTTGTGTACGTACTGTGCTAATAACATCAAAGAAACAAGAACATTTGGTTTTGAAAATCGATTTACAAGTATTCCGCTTAAAAAGCTTGAAATTGTATATAACAGTTGCAATATTTTTTTGAGTGTTAAGATAAAGTAAACACAGACGGGCATATTAGCTAAAGGTATTTCAATGTGCATATATGACAACAACATTTATTAGTGCACGCGGAAATTTCATAAGGGGAGTCATTGGCTTATAAGGGGAGTGAGGTTAAAGAGTTACAACTCCATATATTTATATATTTATATAAAATTGCTTCTCAATGGGGGTTATGACGCCCATTAATCCTCCCTGCATACGTCAGTGACTACATTTCCAGTGGCAAGTACATATATATAAGCAAATTTACGAAATTCACTTCATTAGATGAAGGTCCATTATGCGGAAAAGAATCTTTAAATCAAAGAAAAATGTACGGCTTAAGTCAAAGCCACATGGAATCAAGATGGCGCCGCTTCGGTCCGTTCTAAAATTTCCAGAATGTTTAAGGCACTCTTTGATTCTGGCGGGTGATATACTATAATCCTTCCCATAGTCTGAATGGCTCAGCTGGCGCGCAAATTGGAACACAAAAGTGGTTTGATTCCATCTGTAACGCGCTCATGCGCGAAAACAACTCTAATAATAATAAAGGAATAAAACAACTCATTGAAATAAATATAACCGCGCATAAAACATAAAGATCATAGGCGTAATTTGGAGATTTAAATATAGCGTAAACTGGAGAGGGGGTAGGTAAAAATTATAAAACCCAAAATTGTGTGGAAAAAAATATGATTTTGCCTCTTTTTAAAAAAAAAATTGGGGGAGGCGAGTGCCTCCCTTGCCCCTGCCAGATTACGCCTATGATAACTCATAACGTTCTCAGAAGGAAGCTTAATTGAGCTTCGCCACTGAAAGCTTTGTAGCAGTAGATTGTGCAGAGAGAAGTTTAGAGAAAGGTGGCCTCCGAAAACGGCATTGCATTCCCATCGAAGGCTTTACTAAGTATAGAGAGTGAGGGAATGTGAATGAAAGACGCGGAAATCTCCCTTTTGGAGTCTTAATAAAAACATAAAGGAGTCAGAACGAAATGAATTATGGGACCAAAACGTTGGAACGATTTGCCGGAAGAAAAAAAAATAGGTAATTTTTAAATCTATTAAAGAAGAGATAAAGAGGTGGTCGAATTGAAAGGTTTTGGAGAGCGAGGAACTGGAGCAGGTTATATGAATACTAAGGTATTTGGTCTGGACTCACTACATCAATGATTCTCAACATTTTTGTCCATACTAGGGGGTGGGGAACCTGCGGCCTTATTTTCACATACGGCCTTTTGACCGAATTAAAATTTTGTAGAAAAATCCTTTCATTTTTATTAATACGATTCTGTTCGTATTTTTTATTTATACTATAATCTTAAAATGAACCTAAGTAAAGTATAAAGCAGTAGAAGAAGATCTAACGAAATAATCTTCCTTGACCGACTGACACAATCGAAACACATGGGGCCTTCTAGTTGTAACAGCTAACTTAATGCGGCCTTCTAATATTAACAGCTAATTTACTGCGGCCATCTAATAGTAACAGCCAATTTAATGTGGCCTTCTAATAGTAACAGCTAATTTAATGCTGCCTTTCAACATAAAAATGCTTCCCACCCCTAGTTTATACACTCTTTCCATCATATCTAAAGATACCATTTCTCATTCGACATTTTATTAGCAAACAGTATCAATATTACTATTGATTGAATTTACCAACCTGAACAGGAATTTCCTCATCTTGAAATATTCCCACCCCACACCCTGATTTGTTGAGAACCCCTTCTGTACATGGTATGGCATTAACGTACTCTAATATTAATTGGATTAATATAATAAATATAAATTGAACGTGAATCAGTATCAATACTCTCACTGAAATGGGTATCAATCATTGTGACGGTGTGCATATGAATGCAGAAAATGAATAAATATTATTATTATAATTCAGTAACAATCCACTGATGGCAATAAGTTCAGGGTCCTCTTTACGCACTGATAGAAAAAGCACTATCAATGATTACCAAGAAGAATAGCCAGAATACAGTTTAGGAGATCAATACCATTCCTCTGACGATAATTACAAATTATACAATTTGTTATCAATCATCAATCCGTTCATTTGCCCGTCTCTCTCAGTTCAAAAATCAATCGGAGCCCAACTCCCAGCGTCCTTTTGAATAGTTTTAATGGCCATTTTCGGGAAAATGAGGAATGGTTTCGAGATTTGAAAGAGGGGGTCCATTTCGGAATTTGCGCTAATTACAGCGAAACTATTTATTATAATAATTTACGTCTTCCCCGATAACCTCACATTTCTCATGATTTTAACACGGGTATTGGCAGTCCCAGCCCGAATTATCTGGGGAAAAGAACGCAGTTAAAGTTTACTATTTAGAGTCTAATTAACGGAACCAGCGATGTCGGTTAAAGAATGTTTATTTAAGAACGAGAGAACCGTTACGTGATAAATGAGTACCTCACCACCTCACCCAATAACATTCCGTTTCCTATTAATTGGTAATGTAATTAAATGAAGCAAAAATAATCGACCAAAAGGACACGTAATAAAAATAAAAAACGCCAATTATATTGTGTGTGGGTGTTGTGTGTGTATTAATGCATTGGTCATAACTGAAGACATCGTAAAAATGGCTATAAGAATATAAAATAACCCTCAGATATCCTTCTGGCTAGCATTTTGATAAACAGATAATTTCACAAATTTTATCCAGGTGTGTATCGCATTTTTTTCAAATGAGGCCCATCTGAAACCCCAAATAACACTAATACTGCTTATTCATCAATTCGTAAAAACGACGCTCAGTCTGTTCTTAAGTTATTACAAAGAGTCCACGTCCCTCTGCCAAAGATATACAACAACTGAACTCTTTAGAACAAGCATAATTCAGAAATATGAAAATTTACCCTCTCTCTTGTCAACATCACCGCATTCTGGAAGAGAATCCCGTAACAAGCTTCGGCTTTATATTCTCTTCCATTTCTAACCTCAAAACTTAAAATAATTTAATATAGATCTTCTCTTACATTTCTATAATTTTTATACTGCTCAAGCTATGTATCACGAAATATTGTATATCGGGTTGAATGAAAATTTATTATTATTAACCCTTTAACTGCTATGGGCGCATATATGCGTCCGATGCAAGCCATCGGTGTAGACTACGGACGCAAATGCGCGCTCGTCGAAGGCTTTGGCTGTTTACTGCTGTCTCATGTGTATGTTCGGAAATCATTTCTCTCGTATATGTCCAACACTCGCAGAAATCTCATACCTCGTTGCTTAGCAACGAGAAAAAATGAAATCTCGTTTATTTGGTCAGTCATTCTCTGTCTTAAATTCGTTTCATCTGTTACCAGAGAGGTGTGATTGTTGCGTTAGCATACTTTATTATTATTATTGTAATATTACATTTGTGGTGCATGTGATTTTTATATTATTATTTGCTGCTATTAATACCCTAAAAATGAGTAGTAGTTTTCAAGAATTTGTTACGAGAGACGACAATGACTTGGATGAAACCTCGGACTTGAGTAAAGATTATAATTGTGAAATAGACTAAACGCACCAAGTTATTCTACCGTCTTCTGATTTGGAAGATATATAGAAATTAATATCCAAATACATAATTATAACTATCAAATTATGGCATTTTAAAACTTTACCATTGGTGAATAAGCAATATATACTGAAAATAAGAAATGTATGGATCCTTTTTGGAGTGGACAAAGTAATAGTAATTGGATTGTATACTATATTATAATGTGTTAATACGCCGCCGACAAGATCCATATTTTGCGAAAAAGTATTCAGTCCCTAGCGATCGCTACTACCGGCCGCACGCTGCACACGCGAAGCGCTTCAACTTAGAGCAGTTAGCAGTCAAAGGGTTAAAAAAAAAGAACTTTTTTCTTAAAACCACAACCATGAATAATGAAAATATTCACGATAATTCGATATTCTAACAATTTTTACGTAATTTCTTAACAACACGGACCTGATTCTTCATCAGGGAACGGTACCACAACCGTATTGCCAAGCCACAGGAAAATATTTTCTTGATATGCCCAGAACGGCAGCGTGTTTTCCCCCTCTTTCTTTTAACATTGCTGCCTATCCTTGTGGTTAAAATGTGGCCTAAACTTAGGCAGTTTTTACTGCATATGTGTACACTGAGTGGCCAGAGAATTGGAAATACCTCTCATCCAGACTTCGACTTGTCCGTGGAGCGTGTGCGTTGAAGTAATAAATTGGATTCGCTGATGAAAAGTAGCACCAGTGAAAGTTATAATTCGCTTGTGAATGGGCAAAAGAATAGATTTGAGTGAGTTTGAACTCGGCATGATCAAGGGCGCCACAAGGACCAACCAGTTCCAGTATCGCTCCGAAACCGTGAACACCTACCTGCTGGTTTTTTCTCATACAACAGTATCTCGAGTCTTCAACGAATGGCAACTCAGCCAAAAACTTGAAGTGAAAAGCGTAATAGTGGACAGAAATCGTTTGTGAACGAAAGAGGTGCCAGACAACTGGCATGTATTATGTTCAGGAACAGAAGAGCTACAAAAAAGCAACTTGCAGCGCAATACAATGCAGGACTGTCGCAAAGCATATCCATACACTCTACAAGATGGATCTTAAAACAAATTGGTTTTAATAGCTGGCGACCAAAAAAAGTTCCTTTGATTTCGCTGCAAAACCGAAAACATCGGTTTTGTAGGCTAAAGAACGCCAACATTAAACACTTGATGAGTGGAAGAAGGTTGTGTGATCTAACGAGTCCAGATATCTTCTCCAGGACGCTGATGGCAGGGTCCGTATAGCAGTTCGAAAGCAGCACAAAGCCATGAATCCGGCATGTCACATGACAACTGTTCAAGCGGGTGGCGACGGAATCACTGTCTGAGGAGCATTTTTCTGATACCCACTTGATCGCTTAGTTCCACTAGAAATATCCGTCGGTTGATTCGCCTACCTCAACATCGTTGCTGACAAGGTGACCCGTTTATAACCGTAATGTCTCCTGATGGCGACAGATATTTGCAGCAGGATAATGCACCAAGCCACTGGGCTAGAATCATCTCAGATTGGTTTACGCAACGTAATTCCAAGTTCCAATTGCTTATATGGCCCTCTCAATTGCCAGATCTCAACCCAATTGAGCATTTGTAGGACGAAATAAAACAATCCGTTCATAGCTCAAGAACACCACCATCCAATCTGAGAGAATTAAGAGCTTTCATTTTGTTAGTATGGACTATTATTCTTCCTCAATGCTTTCAGCAACTTGTAGAGTCCACGCCTAGAAGAATATCTGCTGTCATCAAAGGCCGAGGAGGTTCAACACGATATAAGTCTGCGTAGAAGCGTGTTCCTAATTTTTTGGCCACTCCATGTATATATTGCGGTCTATTTCTTTTTTTTTTCCTTTCTTACACTTTTACACTTTCTATTGTGATCCATGTTCACATTGCCAGTTTCCCTATCTCTTCTCTCATCACATGTCCATACCATCTCAGTCTCGACTCTCGCAATTTTCTCAGTAAATCTGTTATTTTTGTTGTCTGTCCTTCTTATTTATGTCCATAAATAAATTATATAATGATTATGTTCCATGTATACCCATCATGTAACTTATTTATAAGCCATATTTATTTTCTGATGAAGAACAGAAATATCAACCTGAAACGCTTTGAAATGTGTTCCAACCAACATTTAAACTTGCACTTTAAACCGTTATTAATAACTTTTTCATGCTATGTAATTTTATTTTATTTTTCGGAATATCTATTATTTTTTTCTCGACAAAATAACCACATTTTATTCGGAAAAGTTCCTAATCGACGAAAAAAAATTTTTTAATCACGAAAATTTCTCTTATCAATTTCGACAAGAACCTAAATATAGAGAGCGGAAAAAGAAGAGAACATTATATTTTATTATTAGAAGCTTAATGACGTTGATGGAAAACTTTTTCATTTCCAACATTATTGAATGCAATGCATTTTCAAAGTATTTTTACGCGTATTTATATGCATAGATCAAAAGACAAATATAAGCGCTTGATGCATAAATAAAAATATATGCTTAACTTGACAAATAAGTAAATATATATTTATTTGCTCAAAATACGCGTTTTTTTCCATATAAAATTGTATAACCTGCCCTGAAAAGCTATTTTTATCTCGCTGTTCATATTTTTTTTTAAAACATCCTCCTTATTTATTTCCATTAGATCCTTTATTAATTCTTTTCATTTATTTCCTTTATATCCGTTATTCTTTATCCTCCTTACTTTCTTTAGCCCTTTGTTCTTAATTCTCCTTACTTTCTTTAACCCTTTGTTCTTAATTCTCCTTACTTTCTTTAACCCTTTGTTCTTAATTCTCCTTACTTTCTTTAACCCTTTGTTCTTAATTCTCCTTATTTTCTTTAATCTTTTGTTCTCAATTTTCCTTACTTTCTTTAACCCTTTGTTCTTAATTCTCCTTTCTTTAACCCTTTGCTCTAAATTCTTATTACTTTCTTTAAGCCTTCGTTCTTATTAATTCTCCTTATTTATTCCTTCGTAGATATTTTATTCTTATCAATTCTCCTTATTTATTCCTCCGTAGATATTTTATTTTTATCAATTCTCCTTATTTATTCCTCCGTGAATATTTTATTCATATCAATTCTCCTTATTTATTCCTCCATGGATATTTTATTCTTATAAATCCTCCTTTAACAGCTAGCAGAATGTGTCTTTGAATAAAGTTCCTAGAAGAAAGAAAAACATCTTTACTCTAAACGTACATTTCTTGGTTTAAGGAGAACTTACCTTTCTAATTCAAAGAAAGAAAGCTTAGACTAATAAGATGATGATTGTTATTTATTGTGACGTGGAACTAGATCTTCCCATTTTGTTGAAACAAATGATGGCGATTACGGCAGGAATTTTTGATTCGTTCGTAATTTTAGAGGGCCATTGTTGTAGACTTTACGTGATTTTTGGCAGTTAGAGCTTTATTTATCTGAGAAACAGGAGATGTGGAAAACCGAATCTCGAAGGCTTCTTTTGCCTTACGTCTTATCTAGAGAGTAACCTATATATACGGGGCAGTTAATGGGAACAACGAATGCAGAATTATAAAAAACAACGAACTGAAATGTCTTTATAAAGACCTAGGGTTTGTGATAGAAATAAGTAACGGGAATCTTAGATGGATTGGGCATGTACACGGAATGGAAGAAACTAGAGTAATTAAGAAATTTATTACAGTATAACCTGTCTATAACGATACTCTGGGGACCAAAGAAAAATATCGTTATAGACAGGGCTGAACTTGCTACACTCTATAATGGAAGTTATTTAATATGGGTGTGACGTTATTGTGATAATATATGTTGAACTTGCATTACTGAATAATACTATTATGTTGAACTTACATTCTTAATTAATATATTACTGAATAATACTATTATATTTGAACTTATTCTTAATTGTAATTACTGAATACTATTGTGTTGAACTTACATTCTTAATTAATATTACTGAATAATATATGTTGAACTTACATTCTTAATTAATAGATTGCTGAATAATACTATTATGTTGAACTTACATTCTTAGTTTACTGAATAATACTATTATGTGAACTTACATTCTTAATTAATAGAAAAACTATTATGTTGAACTTACGTTCTTAATTAATAGATTACTGAATAATGTATGAACTTGTTCTTAATATATTACTGAATAATACTATTATGTTGAACTTACATTCTTAATTAATATATTACAGATTAGGCAAAAAAGATAAAACATGTCTTATGAACATAAATCATAAGAATCAAATGGCAGTTCGAAAATGTAAGACGGCATATATTTTAACCATATTTCTATTTTGCAATTTAAAAATGGATAATATAATGATAAAAATAAAATTGGAGTTATATTTTCTAATTCAAAGATCAAGAATATGTCGAAACAGAAATGCAATACGTAGCGCACAGAATTCGAAACCTTAAATATGACGAAAAAGATTTAACATGGGAAGTAATCCGATATTTCCGTTTGCTTGGATTTTGCAGAGAATACAGCCGCCATACACATATATTTTAAATCTTCTAGCGAATTCAGATATACATCTGGAACATTTGGTAAAGTAGGAATAAAATTCTTTAATGTTTCGATCATTTTAACAACATTTTCAGCTGTTATGTTGGGTGGTGATTCCGTTCCACACTACTCATCTTCCACTTCAATAACATCATAATTTTCTTTCAGTTCCGCAATTATGTCCTCATCGGTGGCCCCACTGAACACGAATAAATCCTCATCCAAATTCAAATACTCTTCTGGATTTAGTGAAGAATGCATATTTGTGGAGAGTTTGAATGCATTCAAAGAATTACTTAGGTGCAGCACACAATTTTCTTCTTCAGAAAGGTTCTGTTGAGAGTTCTCATTGCTGTCAGACACTTCTTCATCACTGCTCAAGCTGAAATTAAAACAAGCCTTCCGCCAACACTTTCGTATTGTAGATGACTGCACAGAAATCCAACTGCCAGAGATCATGTCGCATACTTGTTTAACATTTATGTCAAAGGGTTTGGCCATCTTGTTTTCCAATTTAAAAATGATGTTTTCAATCATACGTTTCCTGTAGTACCCTTTCGCACATTTAATGGTGTCTGAATTCAGTGGCTGCAGAACTGATGTGCAATTGAGTGGGGAGTAGTAGAGTGTAACATCTTTCATTTTCGGTAGACTATGGTGGGGCGTACAGTTATCTACAATTAAAACAATTTGTTTCTTTTTCTTTTCCATACCGTTATCAATATCTAGTAGTCATTGACCGAATATTTTTCCGTCATCCATGCTCTTTTGTTTGCCGTATTATCAACTGGTAAACTTTTTACGTTTTTAAAGCATTTTGGTTTCATAGATTTTCCTATCACTAGGGGCTTCAACTTATCCGTTCCGATACCATGTGTACATAACAACACGGTCAGTCTCTGTTTCGATTTCTTCCCCCCTTTGCAATTTTCTCCCTTATACGCCAACGTCTTGTCTGGCATGAGTTGAAGACACAATCCTGTTTTGCATCAGCATTGTAAACGTCCTCAGCAGAATAATTTTTATCAATTTTTATCAATTCACTCTGCTTCCATGATTCGACGTCATCTATGGGCACAGACTTCTCTTCGCCATTAATTACTTGAAACGATATTCCATGATGATCACGAAACGAAGCGAACCATCCGTTGCTTGCTTTAAAATTCTTGTCTCCTAGTATGGTTGCAAAATTTTTTTGCTTTTTCACATATCAGTGATCCATTTATTGGGATATCTTGTGCTCGCATTTCCTAGAACCACCTAATGGTTATTGTGTCAACATCTCCGTTCAAAGCACCTTTCATTCGTTTACGCTTCATATCTTTCCAATTTTTTCAGCCTCTTCAATATCCCTTCGTTTCCTCAAAAATTTCGCAATTGTTGACTGAGGGATGTCATATTTTTTAGAAACTTCCACTTGTTTTAACCCACTGTCGATATCTCTGATTACTTTTAGTTTCTCCTGAAAAGGAATCTTTTTTGTAGGGGGTCATTTTCGACACCACACACTACCGTACTACGTACATACAAGATCTTTTAACACAAAAGTCACACATGTTCTGTCTCTGGGAAAAATTTCAACGAGCAAACACATTTGGATGGGTCGATTTTATACAGGTAAGTACAGAAAAGATGGGCATAAATCACGTGACAGACGGGTGGCTAAGTTGGGGCCGTTCACTAAAAGCGAACTGATCACAATTTCTTAGACGGTGGTCCCTATCACAATGTGCATGCACTCCCTCCTCCACCCACTGTCGTGCCAATCTCCAAGGGAAAGGAATGGAAGCCACTTTTGTTATTCGGAAAGTAGAACATTATTCCCCTCATATTCGAGAATGAACTAACTGCCTTTGTGTACAATTTTCTTCAGCATTAATGGTTTGTCAAAGCTGTTGTTTGGAAAAGTCTTGGACACCACACAGGGAAAAAAGTTTGAAATACGCAAAATAATCGTTATTGGCAAGTTCGATATACACTAAAACTATAGAAAATCTGCCGGGACCGTGGAAAACATGGTTATAAACAGGTTTATCGTTATAGACAGGTTATACTGTCTATAGAACCAACCCGTAAGGAAACAGAAAATTGGGACTTCCCATGCGAAGAGGGTTAGATTGGGTAAAGAAAGTCTTCATAAAAATTCGAGTCAGAGAATGGAGAAGGAAAACTTTAGACAGAAGAGAGTTGGCGACGTTTGTTAAAAAGACTCAGATCCTTTGGGAACTGTAGCAATAAGACAAAGAACAGAAGATGGTATTTTGTAAAAGAAATAACGAATATGCCGTTTATAAAGACTTATGTTATGTTCTAAGTAACAAATATATATAAGATATCATGCGAAGAAAAGGCCGATTGGAGAAGGGTCCGAAGTTTCGGAGTTCTTTCCTACTTCATTGATAACATATTACAAATAGATTGTTCCCCACACAAGCCTATAGTAGCCAACTAGCCAGCAGGTATATGGCCCAGTTGCCCCATCGAGCTACTTCTATATATATATATAGAGAGAGAGAGAGAACAATTCCTGGATGCCACATATGCCCTTCGCCTTGCCCCTTCATCCTGGTTGCAGGCCTGCCCCCAAATGTTATAGAACTATATTCATGAATGCTAAGTTCTCTCGGAAAATTCCACGCTACGAGATGATCAGAGCTAAAGATAGGGAAAGGGATGGACTTTATTAAATAAATTATATATTGACGTTTCATTATATAGTCTACATATACTATGCTCCTCCTCCTTAACAAACTGTTCGTTCGTGTTTCTCGATTTTCATGATGAATAATGTTATGTCGTAATTATTCGTTGAATCCACAATTCTAGAAAATCTTTATTAACAAACTAAATATTTATTTTATATAAATCGAACACTACGCAGATTAAATCAAACAACAATGTCAATCAATCAACGTTTATTGGCGTAGTGATACCAACGCCGATGGTATGGCGTGATTAGATGGTGAAACGTTCGAAAGAAAATAAATATTTCTGCCTTCGGTGGGACCTGAACCCACGACCTTCCACTTGCCGGGCGGAGGCTCTACCCACTGAGCTACGAAGGACAATATATAATCTCTTTACGAACGTATATATATTGTTGCCAGTTATTTCGCAGAATGGTGTAGTACATAGACTACTATTTAAACCAAATTGCAAAGAGACTGGTATTAAATTGATCGAAATGCACGTTGCAGCATACAGGTATGTATTTATTTTATATAAATCGAGCACTACGCAGATTAAATCAAACAACAATGTCAATCAATCAACGTTTATTGGCGTAGTGATACCAGCGCCGATGTTATGGCATGATTAGATGGTGAAACGTTCGAAAGAAAAGAAACATTTCTGCCTTCGGTGGGACCTGAACCCACGACCTTCCACTTGCCGGGCGGAGGCTCTACCCACTGAGCTACGAAGGACAATGTATAATTTCTTTACGAACGTATATATATTGTTGCCAGTTATTTCGCAGAATGGTGTAGTACATGGACTACTATTTAAACCAAATTGCAAAGAGACTGGTATTAAATTGATCGAAATGCGTGCTGCAGCATATGTATCCATTTTATATAAATCGAACACTACGCGGATTACATCAAACAACAATGTCAATCAATCAACGTTTATTGGCGTAGTGATACCAACGCCGATGGTATGGCGTGATTAGATGGTGAAACGTTCGAAAGAAAATAAATATTTCTGCCTTCGGTGGGACCTGAACCCACGACCTTCCACTTGCCGGGCGGAGGCTCTACCCACTGAGCTACGAAGGACAATATATAATCTCTTTACGAACGTATATATACTGTTGCCAGTTATTTCGCAGAATGGTGTAGTACATAGACTACTATTTAAACCAAATTGCAAAGAGACTGGTATTAAATTGATCGAAATGCCCGTTGCAGCATATGTATTTATTTTATATAAATCGAACACTACGCAGATTAAATCAAACAACAATGTCAATCAATCAACGTTTATTGGCGTAGTGATACCGACGCCGATGGTATGGCGTGATTAGATGGTGAAACGTTCGAAAGAAAATAAATATTTCTGCCTTCGGTGGGGCCTGAACCCACGACCTTCCACTTGCCGGGCGGAGGCTCTCCCTACTGAGCTACGAAGGCTCAGAAGCCATATGCTGCAACGGGCATTTCGATCAATTCTAATACCAGTCGCTTTGCAATTTGGTTTAAATAGTAGTCTATGAACTACACCATTCTACTTCAAATAACTGGCAACAGTATATATACGTTCTTAAAGAGAGTATATATTATTGTCCTTCATAGCTCAGTGGGTAGAGCATCCTCCCGGCAAGTGGAAGGTCGTGGGTTCAGGTCCCACCGAAGGCAGAAATATTTATTTTCTTTCGAACGTTTCACCATCTAATCACGCCATGACATCGGCGCTGGTATCACTACGCCAATAAACGTTGATTGATTGACATTGTTTTTTGATTTAATCTGCGTTGTAATCTTTGTTTAAAAACTGCAAATCGTTTCTTGGAGAATTAAGGCTCCCCAGAAGTAAAATTTGACTTTTTTTTTTTTTTTAATTTGAATTTTTTTTTTAGTTTTTTTCTTTATAATGATACCAAATTTATTTATCTGGGAGAATTAGAAGTTCGTTAAATATTTTTTGCACTAATAGACGCCTAAAGAAATGTATGCAAGAACATTTAACGTGTTTACGTGTTTCTCGAAACAGCGTTTTTCCAGATTCGGGTACCTTTCCCAGAAAACTGGAAGTGAAAATGTTCTTGAGATTTGGATATATTATGTCTTTCTACATATACTGTAGCAAAAGTTTATAAATACAATGAAAAAAATAAATTTTTATCATTTGTTAGAAGTCAAAATGCCGCGAAATTCAGTAGGTTTTGTTTAAAAAGATTTGAAAAATATTTTTTATACCTTAATCACTGTGATTGAAGTAAAATATATGTAGGAATGTGCATTTTATATGTGTAGCGAATTTTTTATCAGTAGATGGCATAGTTACTGAGAAAAAGTACCTCAATTTGGTCAATTTCACATTAGCGAGATAGGGCTTTCCGGGTAGCATTAAGGAGAGAGAGAAAAAAGGCAAAAAAAAACCTATTAAGGGAGTCACCAACGAAACCAACAACATGGGGTTTTCCATAGAGACATAAGAAACATTTTCTCCGAAAATACTTATTCGATGCATACAAAATTTTTTTTGTATAGTTAGTAAACATATTTACACTTTTTATGTGTGGCGTTTTACGATACACACGATATTTTTAAAATTAAAAATATTTATATCAAATGAAATTTTTTTTCCTAGAAAAAACGATCCTTATTTTACGTTCAGGTCAGTAAGTAAAAAACCGAATAAGAAAATACAAAAATGCTACGCTCACGGTATGTAAAATTCTTGTATGTACTTGCCCAAGAAATTATAAGTCAATCGAAACTCAAGATTTTGAAAACATGTTCCTTTTGCGACAGGAAATATCATTTTGAGAAAATCGCATTTTTGTAAAAAGTTTGTAGTGCATTTAATTTCACTTATTATATTAGTAAATTTGTTTATAAATTGTTCCATTTGACCTAGAGCCAAAAATTTTGTGTGATTTTAAAGGTAATAATCCATATTTTTTTAATTATAGCAAAAACCTTTTTCAAGGCATTTTTGTCAGTGCCCCCCTCCCCCTTAAACTTATCAACTCATTATTCATGGATAAAAATTACCAAGATAACCAAATATCGCATTCAGATACTAAACTCTAACAAATACTAATTATATCTTATAATTAATTGTGTGATAATTTTAATAGAATCTTTAGAAAACATTCGCAATTATGAATTTTGAGTTTCGATTTTTTATTTACTCCAGAAAGATTTGTGCTTATTTTCAAATGTACCTGAATAATGCACATCATTGAATTTTACCAACCTTTTTTATAATTAAAAAATACCATATAATACAAAGACTATTGTCTGATTACCATATAGTACCGATCTGGAAAACACACTGTTATTTCCAAAAAGGTCATTTATATAACATTCACTTGCAATTTCACCATAGATAACCGCGGTCAAAGGTCGTTATCCCACTTTTTTAGAAACATACTTGCTAGCGATGCATACAACGCTTACTTTGATCACATCTCCGTGCAAATCACTGATTCTACCGATCGAAATTGACAGTTTGTATATATCCAATACCGACTGCAACTGGCATGTCTATATCTTTAGATCGCGCATCTGTATACTGCGTTTACCAGTATACAGATAAGAGAACGATGTCGTTGCCATATTTTATTTGCAATCCTCTTCTTACAGTTCAATTCTTGTCTTACTTCTTCAAATAATCTTATTTTCAATTAATTAATGTTTAAAAATGATTAATATTCAGTATACTCGTATATTTATAAGTATATTAATATTTAATGAAATGTTATTATAAATTCTTTTATATGTAGTATTATTGTGAAATTTTATTTCTTTGCCATCAATTTTAAAATAGTTCCTATTTTCAATTTAAATTTTATAAACGAAATCCATTTTTAAAATGAATAAGAAATGCGTCTCCATCCATATATGTCTACCTGTGCGTGTGTGTATAATGATTGAGAAATTCAATATAATAGCGGGAAATATTTAATGTTGAAGAACGTGGAAAACGCGTTTGGAATGCGATTTCGTCTGTGCAGTGGTGCAAATACAAATTTAATTAAACTTTCTGAAACGATCGACTATTCAATGGGTAGCTAAGATGCCTCATTGTACTGAATAAAATGCGTTTCCATCTTAAATCGAAATCAAAATTCGGTTATAAAATTTATCGCAAAAGCTAAAAAGTTCATTGCTATAACTTCTAAAACTTTCGTGGCATTCAAACGAGCACGAAGTTATTTATGAAAAATTCTTTTAGTAGCATAAAGGCAAAACTGCCGTGACTTCAGATTATAGATGTAGATGAAATGCACAAATAATAACGGTTTTTTTTCCGATGTAACAGCATCTCTCTCTAAAAATATAAGAATCTTACGGAGTACTACGTAGATTAAACTAGCAACAGTTTTCCAATGTCACAGGCGTAGTTATAGAATACATAGGTGGTGTTGTAGAATACATCAACAACGCGCGTTTCAGACAAGTCTATATGCCATTCTTTATTAGCAGACAAACAGAATGAACTCCCCTTTAGTATTCAGATCCATTTTATTTGAATACTAAAAACGATGTGAGAAGATCTGAAACGCGCATCGTAAGAACATTCTACAACTCGCCTGTAACTTTGGACAATTATTGCTAGTGCTTATTTATCTTTGTTTCAGGACTTTCGGAATAGTTTAATTTGTAAGAAACACCGAAATTCTATTTAGTTAATTAAATTAGTTATGGGACAGAAATCATTAAGAAATTTTCACGTGCTGTTCCCAAGGCTGTGTTATTGGGTCTGTACTATTCCTTTTTATATAGTCACCCGATTTATTGAAATTGTATACAGGAAAATCTGAATAAAAGCATAACGTAAATAAAATTAAATCACTAAAAACTGAATTTTTGAAACTCATAGAACAAAACATTAACTTAAATTGCTGATATTTCTTTTTTTCCCCTCTTGACATTAAAGCTTGACTATTTTTTCATTTTACATTAATAATATCACTTATTTACATTTTGAACTTCAAAACCATGGTTCTTGATTGATGGGCGTTGCATCTACATTCCCAGACATTGAACCCATTTCCGTGAGTTAAAAAATTTCAAACAAAAAAAATAAAATTGAAAATTTTCACAATGTCGGCTGAAACTCGCGCAAATGCCAACATGAAATATAGAAGAAGCATAGCATAGAAAAAAACATCAACATCTATCCAGGGTCAGATTATCGTCGGTGGATGCAAGTGTCAGGAGACACAGGGCACGCAAAAATGTTAACGTTGTCGGTGAAATCAACAACTGTAACGAGGTCAACGCTGGTTCCTATGTAGCAATAAATGTACCAATCCATTTCTATGTTCTATTGAACCACGTGGCCACGAACGCCGTTGGGGTGGGAACGTACTCACTACATCCCTCGACTGTGTTTCCCATCTCAGTCGCAAATTTGGTTTCGTATAGCAATTCAAATACGTGCGTTGCATCAAGATTTCTGAAATGTCACCCAGTGCTGGAGTGAAAATTTCTAATCGTATTCACATCAATCTCTTGACTGTATACCCCGTCATATTCTGATCAATTTTGACAGCAGAAATCCATGCCATTGGGTTAGCCCTACAATACATCGTGGATAATTCATTAAGCCCAACTGTCATCTGTACAGATTCCCTCAACATTCTGCAAAGCCTAGCTTTGCAGTATAAAATTCTCTGGAATCTACAGAGTTCACAAACAACTTGTGGATATGTTGTGAAATTCTGTTGGGTTACGGGTCATGCCAGAAATTCCGGTTATGAACAGGCTGACATTGCTGCGAAACTGCAAATGCAGAACCTGGCAGTCTGATCATTCTATTTCAAGATTTTAACACTCATGTCTTATCCCATCTGTACAAAAAATGGCAGTTGGAATGGGACAAGCAATTTTTTAATGAACTTCATCTCATTAAACCTCGCTTTGAGGTGTGGCAGTCCAGCTATAGGAGTGACCGTCGTAAAGAGGTCACTGGCTAGACACCCATCGTCGGTCACACACGCTTGTCCCATCAACATCTCTTAAATGGAGAAGATTCTCCGATGTGCGTCACATATGATAAACGATCCAATGTTTTACATATTTTACGTATTTCCTCCAATTTTAACGAGCAACGTTCATTAATGTTTAACCAAAATAATTTTACCCTTCATGACATTTTATGTGACTCTTTTGATTATGAAATCGTTTTTAACTTTTTATCTAATATTAGCTTCTTCTATCTCATCTGATTGTATTATATCGTTTCATTTGTGACATTTGATACATTGCTTTCAATACATTTTTACCATTTTAGTTTTAATTTATTCTCATTTTAAAGTCATGTGTGCGTTCTCACCTGGTTTGGCTCAAAATGACCCTCTTTGCCCTTGCGCAATAAAAATACAACCAACAAGCCAAATGGGGTAGGATAACGTTATTGCTTGAGCACAATACCTTTAAAAGGTTTTCACGCCCATTATGCAACAGGAATTGTACAATTAAATATTAGTTGATTGGTTGTATTTTGTCGCAAGGGCATCAAGGATTATTCTGCGCCAAACAAAGTGAGAACAATTGAATATTATTTAGCGATTTTCGATTACTTTTAATATAAAAAAGTACTTCAGCAAAAAAATATTAAACTTTGCGTGAAATTGACATGACCATAATTTGGTAGTTTTATTCACATCATATGCCAGCAACGAAGTCTTAGTTTCACTTAAGCTAATTTGTTGTATGTTTTGTTTTTTTCCTTATTCAAGATTACAAGTTCTTGTCATCAGTTCAATAGCCCTTCGCTGAACCTGTTTTACTCTACTATATTCACTAACACATCGCAAATACCGCACTGCTTTATGAGATACCCAATACATTCACTGAAAATACTTCTGTTATTCTACATGAATATGGTGCGATCCAATGTTGATTGACATCTTAATTATGAGCATTGACGGCCTTATCTCATTAATTGACGTTTCATTATCATGGGTACTAATATCCTTCTCCAATAGAAAAGCTTTACGTCTAGAACATGTAATTACTACCGCCTATTGCACGTCTGGAGGGCGTTCTGCCACATGGCGTCTCAAATACAAGTAAGTTTTTAACATATCACTTTTATAAAGATTTATGTTAGAAGTATTTTAAAATGCTTTAAAACGTTTTTATAAATTGGGTTAGATAAAGTTAATAAGGGTTTATAAAGTGGTTTAGGTAGAGAGAGGAAAATATGCCCTCTCTTAGTTTTAAGGAGCTTCTCCTTTGGTCGGTTTACATATACGAGAGAATAGCCAAGTGTAGCTATATATGCTTGATGTTATGCCCAATGTGTCCTATGCATTGTGTATGAGTGATACGCGATTGCGAGATGTTTTAGTCGATTGTCTCGATTACTTGAACATCTCGAAACCTCTCGATTGTTTTTAAACCTGACTTGATGCTTCGTACCTGACCTGATGCTTCGTACCTGGTGGAACCAGCTCTCAATTCAGCAATGGTAACGCGCATACACAATGTGTTTGAACAGATGAATCGCTATTGCAATTGTTGAATATATCGATTGTTAAGTTCAAGGACGAATGAATTGTTGACTCGATTGTAAATAAGATTCGATTGCGATTCTTTCGATTGTAAAAAAAATTTGTAAGAACCCATCGCTATTGTGTATGTGTCAATTATACATGCGTCAATTATTACATCTGTACGTCTCAATATATGCTATGTATAGTTCGTTCACGAAAAGTAGTCCGATGGTACCGTTAGAAATAACGGGAGTTGACATCACAAACGGCCTAGCCGATTACAGCAGAGGGGAGGACGTCATTTCAGAACTGATTCAGACAAACGTTCACTAAAAAACAGTTCTGAAATGACACCCTTCCCTCTGCTGTAATCGGCTAGGCCCTTTGTGACGTCAGCTCCCCTTATTTCTAACGGTACCATCGAACCACTTTTCGTGAACGAAATACGTATATGTATGCTCAATATATGCTATGTATTTACTCAAGGCATCAGGATGGTAACCCAAAGACCGCTCGTTCAATTCCAGTTTAAGTAAGGAGCATTCATTTTTACCTGAGTCACAGCTTCCAATATGAACCATGTATAGGGTGCCAGAAAACAGCCGCCCCAAAAATTTACAAAAAATAGGTTATTAAAAATTTTGCGCAATTATATGCCGCAAGAGCATATCAAAATTTTAAATTACACGCCCAAGTATTGGCGCATCGATTGCTTCAATTTGTGTTTGAATTTCAATCTTTAACTTAAAAATCGCTTTGGGATTATTGGAATACAAGTCGTCGTTCAGATTTCCCCATATAAACGAGTCACCCGTCTTCTGTTGTTTTCGTAAAACGATTTTACAATGAAAATACGCTCAGGAATTGAATATCTTGACATTTTCGCCAAGTTCGCAAAGACATAAACACAACATGTCAGCAGGAGTAAAAAAATTGGTTATTCCTATTGTTTAACCGCAAAATTTGAACAAATTTTATACAGTAGCTTTTGCGATCTTGCAATTTTTTTATTAGGGCGCTTATTTATTGTCGCTCTATAAGTGTGGAATATCAAAAACTTAATTGATACAAGGTGCGACCGAAAAGTCCGATGAATAAATACAGATATCCGACAATGGTAAATATTTGAAAAGATATACCTCATTGACCTTCAAAGTAGTCCCACTATGATATAATGTTCTTCTGCGTGACAACGTTCACATAACCGTTGGAAACTTCTAGAAGAGTTCTCCTTCCGCAATGCTTTCATTTCCCTCATCACAAGTGTGCAAAACGTTGAAAAACTTGGGCCTTGTCATTGCAAATTCAACTTTTGGGAAGAGACAGAATTCTGACGGGGCAAGATCTGGGAAATAAGGAGGATGATACAACTCAGTAACCTGGCGGTTTTACTAAATTCGAAACACGATTTCAAATTCAATCTGTGCTCCATTACGCAAATCACTATTAACACATGCTAACTAAAAGCTACGCATGAACGTATACCTGCCAAGAAATGTTGAGAAACGCTCACTAATGCTAGCAGAATTACGGAAAAATGCCTTGTGCATGTCGCAGCGAGTCGGGCGAGTCCCATTTTCGAATTAAGGGGTGATTCACCTAACTTTCCGATTGCACCTGGTATAATCTCTCCACCGTTTTCTTCATTTCTTAGGAAGTATACCCTCTTCGATCAACTCTATAATCTCGTTTTACTTAAATTACGATAGAATGTAGCACAATCATCCTCCATATTCAGTTTTCTTCATTGGTATCTACCAGTCCGTATTCTGAGTTTCATTTCTTAGATCAGCGACATTCGATTTCCTTGAAACATGATTTCAGCTGCGTATAAAGCCAGTGCCGTTTCCAGGTGTTTTGCCGCCCTAGGTGTGACTTGAAAAATGCCTCCACCCTTTTTCTACCATTACTCTTTCGACTAGATCTCCCTCTCTACCACCACCAACACCCAGCGGTACAACAATGTAAATCTTCTATTATACTTTTAATCATTAAACCCGTTAATTATATTTATATTTTAGACTTACATTAGTTATTTTGTAACATTAAGAATGTAACAATGGATGGTATAATAATTGCTACATGTTATAATTGTTTAATTTCAACATTTTATATTTTTGAAAACTGAGATATTAATGGAGTAATATTTCAAAACACAAAATTTTATTATCAGGTCTAACAGACAAATGTATTATATACAGGGTGATTCAAAATTCAACCCCTGTTAAATTTTTGGTGGGTTCAGGAAGATAAACGTCCTTTTGGGAAAGTTGCTTATGTGTCCGCAAAATTCAAAATCGACCTTTATTCTCCTGGCTTTTGCTCACGCTAGTAAGGTCGTAAGAAAATGACAAAAACTGTAGTACGTAAAGCAATGTGTGTTCTATCAGTGAAAAATTTTGGATTTCGTGTTAATCCAATGGGGAAAGTTTCAAGGATCGCTTAAGATATCAATATTCTAACCGTCAAAAACTCAAATAAAAATATTTCCATAGCAACGATAGTTGTTTGAAATAAAAATATTTCCATAGCAACAATAGTTGTTTGAAAACACACACGCGTCCTCACAAAGTATTCCTTTTTATACGAAAACACATTATACAAATGACATCCGTTCAGTGACTGAGTGGACGAGCCATTTCTTCAAAGGAAATATTTTTATTTCAAACAGCTATTGTTGCTATGGAAATATTTTTATTGAAAACAGCTATTGTTGCTATGGAAATATTTTTTATTTCAAACAACTATTGTTGCTATGGAAATATTTTTATTTAAGTTTTTGAGGGTTTGAATATTGATATTTTTATTGTTTGTTTGTTTGGCTTTTTTATGGCGCAAGAGCATCTGGGCTATACTGCGCCAAACATGGTAAAATCAAAGACTGTAGTAAAAACCAGTACTTTTTAAAAATTTTAAAACGTGTGTATGGTCAGCATGGTCATTTAAAATGTCAGACAGTGATGAAGAGTTAAAAGTAAGAGTGCGGGCAAGTCTATAATAGGGGCATTGAGTTAAAATGTGTAAAACACTCATGGGTTCATTGCACACTTGGCAAATTGGTGCTGGTTTTCCTTCCAACAGATGTCTATGGGTGAGATGGGAATGCCCAATGCGAAGTCTAGCAAGGAGAACCTCCTCTTTCCGATTTTTACGGTATGAGGAGGGCCAGTTACCAATTGTATGTTTAATATTATGCTTTAATAAATAAAACATAACATTTTAAGCAATCCTCGTAACTTTCCCTATTGGGTTAACGCAAATCTAAAATTTTCGCTGATAGAACACACATTGCTTTACATTCTACAGTTTTCATCATTTGCCTACGACTTTACTAGCGTGAGCAAAAGCCAGGAGAATAAATGTCGATTTTGAATTTTGCGGACACATCGTTGGTGCTATGAGTGTCGAAACGCCATACTGTAAACGCCATTAATTTTTTCTCAACAAGACCTTCAAAATAAGGTATTACTCGATGGTGGTTGCCAGTTAAAATTTCGAGTTGCCCCCGTGGGGCGTCCGCTGGTGGTGATGGGATGATTCACGACACAGGGTGAAAGTTAGTTCCTTTTCAACAAGCAACTTTCCCAAAAGACGCGATCACGAACCCACAAAGAACGGGGGGGACTGACTTTTGAATCACCCCGTACAAAAGAACTTGTGTGCAAAATTAAACAATGAAACAGATCAAAAAATTTTACATTCGATAAAAGTAAAGAAGACTTATTAAGTTATTGTCCCATAAACTTTTGAAAACGATTCGATGTTTTAATTTTTCATCTTTTTCATTTTTTCGCCTCATTCGCTCAGTTTTTTCTTTATTTGATTTAAAATTAATTTTTTTTTATGCCATTTTACCGCCCTATGCATTTGGCTACTCTGGCCTTATGGTAGAAAATGCACCTGCATAAAGAACATGCACACGAAAAATCGCAACATACAGGCCTTTATCTTCATTAATATATCATCTCTCTTCTCGTAAGCATGCACTCCCTAAAGACGCTCAGCGAAGACATTTAAATGCCCTTCCAATCAGCTTTTAATAGCCTCATCTCTCATAAACGTCAACTGCGCATCTATTATACATATCTGTTTCCAGCAATGATGTCTCCCCGACTTAGAAAACAAAGAAAAACTGATATGTTAAATAATATGTATAACGTATTCTCGTAAGCAAGACGCTCAGCGAAGACATTTAAATGTCAGTCCCAATCAGCTTTCAATAGCCTCATCTCTCATAAACGTCAATTGCACATCTATTATACATAGCTGTTCCCAGTGATGATGTCTCCCCACGACTTAGACAGCAGAGAAAAACTGATACGTTAAATAATGCGTATAACGTATTCCCGTAAGCAAGACGCTCAGCGAAGACATTTAAATGCCCTTCCAATCAGCTTTCAATAGCCTCATCTCTCATAAACGTCAACTGCGCATCTATTATACATATCTGTTTCCAGTAATGATGTCTCCCCGACTTAGAAAACAAAGAAAAACTGATATGTTAAATAATACGTATAACGTATTCTCGTAAGCAAGACGTTCAGCGAAGACATTTAAATGTCAGTCCCAATCAGCTTTAAATAGCCTCATCTCTCATAAACGTCAATTGCACATCTATTATACATAGCTGTTCCCAGTGATGATGTCTCCCCCAGACTTAGACAGCAGAGAAAAACTGATATGTTAAATAAAACGCAAAAACGTATTTTAATATCTTTAAATTATGAATTTGTATACTATCCAAAGCAATCTCTTAAACAGAAACAGATGTATGACGTTATTGTAGCTGGAGATGAAACTTCAGTAATTGGAAACACTGGTTGTGACAAACCGTTTGTTTATAATTAGAATTTGGAAATCCCAATTGCTAGGGAAAATATTTTCTGTTTCAAATTTTACCTATGTGTTTGCGAAATCTTTTTTTTTTATTTTCATCAACCGAAATCTAATTTATAATCTTCAAGAATGTTCCGAAAGTGACTCAAAAAGAAACGACACTAAAAATTAAATACATTCCAGCTGCTGTTGCCACTTTCTGAGAGCAAATTGCCGTCCAAGGATAAAGAAGCTAAAAATTAATTAAATATTTGTTGATGTTTTTCTATCTACTTGAATTCTGGCGTCACTAAATTTTGCCAAAAATTAATTTACATGTGTTCATTTCATAAAAAACAATTTACAGCATTCAAACTGAAATTAAATATTTTATCAAAGTAAGAATAATTTAAATAATTGTTGCTATCATTTGCGTAGGTGATTCTGGAGACCTTGGGGTAAATTAGGAAGTCGCATGTGACACAGGAGATGCAGTTTCCATCTAGCGCGGTTAGGTAAGAACCAGGTACCCTAGTAGAAAATGGAGGGCTACTCTTACTTCTTTTTAGGGCCCTTGTATTATGATATCAGGGGCCCCAAGTGATTTCTCACCCAAGAACCCCAAAAAAATTAGTGGCGCCCCTAATAAACTGTCAAAGCAATATGATTCTGTATATTTCCATTTATAAAAAAATAGAATTTACTTAACACCCACACAATGCTGGCAAAATTTTAAAATTCCAAAATAAAGTTGCAAGAGCATTTCTAACAAATTAAACGGTATGTTTTGATGACTATTTATGCAAAATTTACACCAGCAGTCTCTTTTGTATTAGTATGTGTACCTGGAAGAAATCTTCATACAAGGACTTTCACATTTAAAAAAAAAATAAGTCACACATCTCTTGATAAACTCCAAAAATTGGTGACTTATAGGCCTAGAGCCATATATATAACGTTACAATGTTTTTTTGGCTTTTGACCATTTATTCATACGTTATAAAATAAGCTGTGTTTATCATACTTCGTATTTACAAGAACTACAATGAGAGGTCTAAGTATGTCATAATTTTTTACCTTCCGATTGTTGTAGATGTATTAGGATATCGATTTTTTACGGGGGGGGGGTGGAGGCGGCACAAACATCGTTCGTCTAGGGCGCCAAATTTGCTTGAGTCGCCCTGCCTATATATATATATGCCTAAACTGATTTGTGCAACTAATTGCTGTTTATCAATATAGTTCGTACTATAATTCAATAAAATGAAAGAATTGATTCGATTGTTTCGCGAATATATTATTAAAATATATAGAAGAATCCGATAAACTGGAATAGTCACGTGGTTTCCTTCAAATTTCCTTTAAAAAGTGGGATAACTTTCTGATTTTATATAGTTGTTCTTGAGATTTTGTTTTCTCTCCAAATAGCAGAAAAAAAAATTCTGAAGACTCAACGTTTCGTATTCCTGGGACGGTCATTACTACATCAAGCCGCAACCGTCAGCGAACATTTACGAACTAAAAACGTCCTATCTTTTCAATTTTGTAGGATCTTTTTCTTTCAGAAAAGAAAAGAAAAATCTTTGCTCCAAAAATTCCCATTTCTTTCAGCAACTTTAAAGAAATGCAAACAAAAGGGTAAAGAAAAAGACCAATGTCTATCTGTCTGCGCTGTTCTTAGATGTTTCTATTGATCAAAGAGAAGGAATCATCAAAATTCTGAAATAAAAGAAGAAAGATAAAAAAAACATTCAATTCTAGCCTTAGAACACATACAGACACTTCTCTTCCGCTCCCAGTTCCTCTAATCCAGTAACAGGATAGAAACCTCCTGAATCCGGAAAAGGTGGCCGTAACGGGAAAAACTGTTATTGCAATCCGGAGCGGTTCCGTATCCGATAAAGGTTGAATATTAGGAAAGTCCAGGAAAACCTTCCCATGAAGAAAACAGTTTGAAGACGAGAACGCGACTCATAAATGCTTCGAAGACGAAGAGCCAAAACAAGAAATACTTTTTAGTCCAGAAACCAATACGGATGTATTCTCTACTTCAAACATTTCTCGATAATGTAGACTTGCAGGATTTTATTTTGAAACATTGCGATGTTTTTCCATTTTAAGAAACAATAGTTTTCTTTATCGGAATTCCTATAAAAAACTGGGGTAGAATAGAAAACAAAAACTTCCCTATTTTAAACTTTGAAAGCTTTAGAATTTGTTTTTGAAATTGATCTGTTCTGATAAATTTAGGCGTTTCACTTTATAAATTTCGTATACATTTTTACATTTACACATAATTAGAACGAAATTATTTTCCAAGACCTTACTACAATTTTTAATCCGAAATTATTATGAAACGTGTAAGTATATAAAATATTAAATATAATGAAAAAACAATTAAACAGGCAGCTCAATTTGAATTATTAGCGGATATATAGTAGAGTCTCATTAATTCGAATTAATTGGGCCCGAGACATGTTCGGATTAAACGAAATCTTTACTATAGAACTTACTGTAAGCGATAATTGTTTGACGTGTGTGTACTTTGGTGTATATGCGTGACAGACAACAGGCGCGTGCAATGGAAAATTCACCCCTTCCTTTATAGGAAAATTTCAACTACTGTAGTTGGATACTTATAGTATATGTATAGATACTTATAGTATACGTATAGATACTTATACTATACTTATAGTTGGAAACACACCCAGCACCGTTTAAGTCTTGTGAGTCGGCTTCCGTTGCAGCCGACTAGAAAAACATTCGGATTAACCGAATTTTCGGATTAGCGAGGTTCGTATTAACGGGGCTCTACAGTAAAGAATGAAGATGGTCGAACTACGGCAGTGAACTCTCTGAATAACGTCGTTTTAATTACCGACTGTTTCCATTTAATGACGATATTTTGTGGTCCTGGCAACCGTTTCATTCAATTGCACATATTCCTATTAACGTTATCTTTCCAGTTAATGACGATTTCTCTTCGTCTCTTGCCAGTCGTTTACGGGATAGTTTACTGTATACGTTACATAAAGCTATCCGTCTCTTGCCAGTCGTTAATGGGGGACATTTTACTGTATACATTACATAAAGCTATCCGTCTCTTACCAGTCGTTGATGCGAGAA
>QLNU02003225.1:42464356-42492462 GCA_006491805.2 Dysdera silvatica | reverse complement strand
TTACAGTATGGCACTATGACGCCCTTAGCACCAACGACGTGTCCTCGAAGTTCAAAATCGATCTTTATTCCCCTGGCTTTTTTTGCTCACACTAATAAGGTCGTAGGCAAATAACGAAAATTGTAGAATGTAAAGCAATGTGTGTTCTATCAGTAACAATTTTAAATTTCGTATTAATCCAATATGTAAAGTTTCAAGGATCGTTTAAAAATATCAATATTTTAATCCTCAAAAACTCAAATAAAAATATTTCCATGGCAATAATAGTTGTTTGAAATAAAAATATTTCCATAGCAACAATAGTTGTTTGAAATAAAAATATTTCCATAGCAACAATAGTTGTTTGAAATAAAAATATTTCCATAGCAACAATAGTTGTTTGAAATAAAAATATTTCCATAGCAACAACAGTCGTTTGAAATAAAAATATTTCCATAGCAACAACAGTTGTTTGAAATAAAAATATTTCCATAGCAACAACAGTTGTTTGAAATCACACATGCGTCCTCACAGAAAGTATTCCTTTTTATACGAACACACTTTGAAGAAATGGCTCGTCCACTCAGTCACCGAACGGATGTCATTCTTTTTCAACATAACAAGTTTCCAAGAAGGTGGATTGGCCGTCGTGGGTTCGTGGAATGGCCACCTCGTTGCCCAGATATGACACCCTTGGATTTTTTCCTTTGAGGTCATTTGAAATCAGTAGTTCACGAACCGCCACCTGAAAATATAAATGTGCTGCACCAAAGAATATGGGATGAGTGCCATAAAATTACTCCATACACTTTTCAAAAAGTCAGAGAAAGCTTTGAGGCCCGGCTTTATATCTACCAAGAAGTGTAAGGCCTTCAATTTGAACATCTACTTCATTAAAAGGTAACTTCTTTTCTTACTTTTTTTATATTTCTTTTATTTTTTAATATTTTATTGTTTTCTTTTTTAATATTTTTATTTGAGTTTTTGAAGGTTAGAAACTGATATTTTAAGTGATCCTTGAAACTTTCCCCATTGGGCTAACACGAAATCTAAAAATTTCGCTGATAGAACACACATTGCTTTACATTCTATAGTTTTCGGCATTTGCCTACGACCTTACTAGCGTGAGCAAAAGCCACGAGAATAAAGGTCGATTTTGAACTTTGCGGACACGTAGTAGATGCCATGGGCATCATAGCGCCATACTGTAAACATCATTATTTTTTTCAAGACGAGACCTTCAAAAGAAGGTATTACTCGTTCGTATTTGCCATTTGAAATTTTGGAGTTGGCCCCCGTGGGGCGCCCCCTGGTGCTGCTGGTGAGTCGCGACACAGAACAAAAATTATTTCCTTTTCAACAAGCAACTTTCCCGAAACGACGTTTATCTGCCTGAACCCACTAAAAAATTAACAGTGGGGGGACTGACTTTTGAATCACCCCGTATATAAAAGAACTTGTGTGCAAAATTAAACAATGAAACACATCAAAACATTTTACATTCGATAAAAGTAAAGAAGACTTTTTAAGTAATTGTCCCGTATGCTTTTGAAAACAATTTGATGTTTTAATTTTTCCTCTTTTTCATTTTTTCTCCTCATTTGCTCAATTTTTTCTTTGTTTGATTTAAAATTAAATTTTTTTTATGCCATTTTACCGCCCTATGCATTTGGCTACTCTGGCCTTATGGTAGAAAATGCACCTGCTTAAAGAACATGCACACGAAAAATCGCAACATACAGGCCTGTATCTTCATTAATATATCATCTCTCTTCTCGTAAACATGCACTCCCTAAAGACGCTCAGCGAAGACATTTAAATGCCCTTCCAATCAGCTTTCAATAGCCTCATCTCTCATAAACGTCAACTGCGCATCTATTATACATATCTGTTTCCAGTAATGATGTCTCCCCGACTTAGAAAACAAAGAAAAACTGATATGTTAAATAATACGTATAACGTATTCTCGTAAGCAAGACGTTCAGCGAAGACATTTAAATGTCAGTCCCAATCAGCTTTAAATAGCCTCATCTCTCATAAACGTCAATTGCACATCTATTATACATAGCTGTTCCCAGTGATGATGTCTCCCCCAGACTTAGACAGCAGAGAAAAACTGATATGTTAAATAATGCGTATAACGTATTCCCGTAAGCAAGATCAAGTTCAGCGAAGACATTTAAATGCCCTTCCAATCAGCTTTCAATAGCCTCATCTCTCATAAACGTCAACTGCGCATCTATTATACATATCTGTTTCCAGTAATGATGTCTCCCCGACTTAGAAAACAAAGAAAAACTGATATGTTAAATAATACGTATAACGTATTCTCGTAAGCAAGACGTTCAGCGAAGACATTTAAATGTCAGTCCCAATCAGCTTTAAATAGCCTCATCTCTCATAAACGTCAATTGCACATCTATTATACATAGCTGTTCCCAGTGATGATGTCTCCCCCAGACTTAGACAGCAGAGAAAAACTGATATGTTAAATAAAACGCAAAAACGTATTTTAATATCTTTAAATTATGAATTTGTATACTATCCAAAGCAATCTCTTAAACAGAAACAGATGTATGACGTTATTGTAGCTGGAGATGAAACTTCAGTAATTGGAAACACTGGTTGTGACAAACCGTTTGTTTATAATTAGAATTTGGAAATCCCAATTGCTAGGGAAAATATTTTCTGTTTCAAATTTTACCTATGTGTTTGCGAAGTCTTCTTTTTTTTTATATTTTCATCAACCGAAATCTAATTTATAATCTTCAAGAATGTTCCGAAAGTGACTCAAAAAGAAACGACACTAAAAATTAAATACATTCCAGCTGCTGTTGCCACTTTCTGAGAGCAAATTGCCGTCCAAGGATAAAGAAGCTAAAAATTAATTAAATATTTGTTGATGTTTTTCTATCTACTTGAATTCTGGCGTCACTAAATTTTGCCAAAAATTAATTTACATGTGTTCATTTCATAAAAAACAATTTACAGCATTCAAACTGAAATTAAATATTTTATCAAAGTAAGAATAATTTAAATAATTGTTGCTATCATTTGCGTAGGTGATTCTGGAGACCTTGGGGTAAATTAGGAAGTCGCATGTGACACAGGAGATGCAGTTTCCATCTAGCGCGGTTAGGTAAGAACCAGGTACCCTAGTAGAAAATGGAGGGCTACTCTTACTTCTTTTTAGGGCCCTTGTATTATGATATCAGGGGCCCCAAGTGATTTCTCACCCAAGAACCCCAAAAAAATTAGTGGCGCCCCTAATAAACTGTCAAAGCAATATGATTCTGTATATTTCCATTTATAAAAAAATAGAATTTACTTAACACCCACACAATGCTGGCAAAATTTTAAAATTCCAAAATAAAGTTGCAAGAGCATTTCTAACAAATTAAACGGTATGTTTTGATGACTATTTATGCAAAATTTACACCAGCAGTCTCTTTTGTATTAGTATGTGTACCTGGAAGAAATCTTCATACAAGGACTTTCACATTTAAAAAAAAAATAAGTCACACATCTCTTGATAAACTCCAAAAATTGGTGACTTATAGGCCTAGAGCCATATATATAACGTTACAATGTTTTTTTGGCTTTTGACCATTTATTCATACGTTATAAAATAAGCTGTGTTTATCATACTTCGTATTTACAAGAACTACAATGAGAGGTCTAAGTATGTCATAATTTTTTACCTTCCGATTGTTGTAGATGTATTAGGATATCGATTTTTTACGGGGGGGGGGTGGAGGCGGCACAAACATCGTTCGTCTAGGGCGCCAAATTTGCTTGAGTCGCCCTGCCTATATATATATATGCCTAAACTGATTTGTGCAACTAATTGCTGTTTATCAATATAGTTCGTACTATAATTCAATAAAATGAAAGAATTGATTCGATTGTTTCGCGAATATATTATTAAAATATATAGAAGAATCCGATAAACTGGAATAGTCACGTGGTTTCCTTCAAATTTCCTTTAAAAAGTGGGATAACTTTCTGATTTTATATAGTTGTTCTTGAGATTTTGTTTTCTCTCCAAATAGCAGAAAAAAAAATTCTGAAGACTCAACGTTTCGTATTCCTGGGACGGTCATTACTACATCAAGCCGCAACCGTCAGCGAACATTTACGAACTAAAAACGTCCTATCTTTTCAATTTTGTAGGATCTTTTTCTTTCAGAAAAGAAAAGAAAAATCTTTGCTCCAAAAATTCCCATTTCTTTCAGCAACTTTAAAGAAATGCAAACAAAAGGGTAAAGAAAAAGACCAATGTCTATCTGTCTGCGCTGTTCTTAGATGTTTCTATTGATCAAAGAGAAGGAATCATCAAAATTCTGAAATAAAAGAAGAAAGATAAAAAAAACATTCAATTCTAGCCTTAGAACACATACAGACACTTCTCTTCCGCTCCCAGTTCCTCTAATCCAGTAACAGGATAGAAACCTCCTGAATCCGGAAAAGGTGGCCGTAACGGGAAAAACTGTTATTGCAATCCGGAGCGGTTCCGTATCCGATAAAGGTTGAATATTAGGAAAGTCCAGGAAAACCTTCCCATGAAGAAAACAGTTTGAAGACGAGAACGCGACTCATAAATGCTTCGAAGACGAAGAGCCAAAACAAGAAATACTTTTTAGTCCAGAAACCAATACGGATGTATTCTCTACTTCAAACATTTCTCGATAATGTAGACTTGCAGGATTTTATTTTGAAACATTGCGATGTTTTTCCATTTTAAGAAACAATAGTTTTCTTTATCGGAATTCCTATAAAAAACTGGGGTAGAATAGAAAACAAAAACTTCCCTATTTTAAACTTTGAAAGCTTTAGAATTTGTTTTTGAAATTGATCTGTTCTGATAAATTTAGGCGTTTCACTTTATAAATTTCGTATACATTTTTACATTTACACATAATTAGAACGAAATTATTTTCCAAGACCTTACTACAATTTTTAATCCGAAATTATTATGAAACGTGTAAGTATATAAAATATTAAATATAATGAAAAAACAATTAAACAGGCAGCTCAATTTGAATTATTAGCGGATATATAGTAGAGTCTCATTAATTCGAATTAATTGGGCCCGAGACATGTTCGGATTAAACGAAATCTTTACTATAGAACTTACTGTAAGCGATAATTGTTTGACGTGTGTGTACTTTGGTGTATATGCGTGACAGACAACAGGCGCGTGCAATGGAAAATTCACCCCTTCCTTTATAGGAAAATTTCAACTACTGTAGTTGGATACTTATAGTATATGTATAGATACTTATAGTATACGTATAGATACTTATACTATACTTATAGTTGGAAACACACCCAGCACCGTTTAAGTCTTGTGAGTCGGCTTCCGTTGCAGCCGACTAGAAAAACATTCGGATTAACCGAATTTTCGGATTAGCGAGGTTCGTATTAACGGGGCTCTACAGTAAAGAATGAAGATGGTCGAACTACGGCAGTGAACTCTCTGAATAACGTCGTTTTAATTACCGACTGTTTCCATTTAATGACGATATTTTGTGGTCCTGGCAACCGTTTCATTCAATTGCACATATTCCTATTAACGTTATCTTTCCAGTTAATGACGATTTCTCTTCGTCTCTTGCCAGTCGTTTACGGGATAGTTTACTGTATACGTTACATAAAGCTATCCGTCTCTTGCCAGTCGTTAATGGGGGACATTTTACTGTATACATTACATAAAGCTATCCGTCTCTTACCAGTCGTTGATGCGAGAATTTACTGTATACGTTACATAAAGCTATCCGTCTCTTGCCAGTCGTTAATGGGGGACATTTTACTGTATACATTACATAAAGCTATCCGTCTCTTACCAGTCGTTGATGCGAGAATTTATTGCATACTATCGTTTCATCTAGAAAAAAATTAGGGCAGGACGCATAGCCTGGCAAAAGGGCATTTTTGGCAATTGTAAATACATGAACATGATAAATATCCGCGGTTACGTTAGCTTTACTGTTACCAATTCCTTTAAACAACGTCTTAATTTGTTTAGTTCCTATAGTTGCTTTCTTTAAATTGCTTAGTTTTCGTTTGAAGGTAACCATTTTTTGGATTTTTTTTTTTTTTTTAGTTCCGAGTTAAGTATATGCGAAAGGCGAGGGGAAATGCGCGTGATCGGAATGTTGCCAGATGGCAAGATTAAAAAATCCCAACTTCATACAAAATAATAATTAAATTAATATAACTATAATTTAGTTAAACAATATCCTATAATAATTTCATTTATTCAAATATCCTATACCAGCGGTTCTTCAACTGTTGTTTGCGGACACCTGTGGTCCGCGAGATCCTCCCAGTGTTCCACAAAAGTTCGGAAAAATACTAGGACATGAGCATTTACTCTTTAATGCTAAGAATAAATTATGAGGGAACGAAAAATTCCTTCCTTAAATAGTGAAAATCAGTGATGAAACACTAGAAATAAATATGTATGATGCAAATTCTGGGCTTTAAACTTTGAGTTAATTCTTGGGGGTCTGCGAGGGTGAGTGAACTCTGAAGGGGGTCCACGGTCCAGATAAGTTAAATAACCGCTGTCCTATACTATGACAAGTAAGCTTCATAAAATAGGGATTTAAACAGGGGTGGACTGGGTCCTCTCAAAAGGCGCATACATTGGACTATCGGAGAGTGTAAGTCTTATAGCCCATGAGGACGTAACTCCTATCGCCCGTGAAGGCGCACCGGCCCGGAAGTCGGTGGCCCAGTCCGGCCCTGGATGTAAAACATGCTTAATTTAGTGCTTAAAGACAAACAAATTGATTTTAACAAAAATTTGATCTCAAAAATACGTGGAACCGCTAACGTTTATCGCAGTAGTCCGTGGTTGAAAGTCTGCAAACCTGGCAACAGTGCTTTGTTTACAAATATTCGTCTGCAATCTGGTTTTGCCAAAACCATCAGTGTTATTACGAAAATGAAATGCTGGACTACAGAATTTTTATAAATCAACAAATTTCGTCACGCGTTTTGGATTCAAACGTGGGAATTTGAATTATCATCGGGGACGGATGATGTGTTATTTTCTGAGGGCTAGATGGGACATATGGGCACAAGGGTGGACAAGTTGAAGGGCAGGGTGCTAATAGGTTCGGCAGGGCGTTGCGCCCTTCTATTTCGCTTTAGATGAAACACCATGTATACGTTACATAAAGCTATCCGTCTCTTGCCAGTCGTTAACATGAGATTCTACTGTGTATATTACAAAGAGCTATCCGTCTCTTGCCAGCCTTTAATGAGTTTACTGTATACGTTACATAAAGCTATTCGTCTCTTGCCAGTCGTTAATGGGAAAATTTACCGTATACATTACAAAAAACTATCCATCTTTTACCAGTCATCAATGGTACAGTTAACTGTATACATTACAAAAAGCTATAAGTCAAAAGTTGTGTCATTTAAAATAGAGTATCCTGTAAGTTGTACTAACGAGGGACACTAACCAATACGTACACGTCGATGGTAAAGAAACTTTTATCACTGAAAGAGCTTTCAAAATGATGAATAGTGATACCAATTTCATCGGCAACCATCAACGTTAAGCTGCTTAAAAAAATTAGTTTACTTATTTCAACTTATTGTTTACGTGCATCATTGACACCAAAGCGCAATCTCCGAACTTTGATATTGTAATGAAATGTAACTTGAATTTCGAAGATAAATTAACATATCTATGTACAGGCAACAAAGACGGATCCACAAAATTGTTTCAGTGAGATGTGGGGTATGTATTAATCATTGTACATTTTGTTGAATTGTTTGTATTTTGCCCTGATACTGATTTTATTTACATTAGTTTAATTCTATTTTTGGGGGAGGTGCAGGGGCGCTCCCCTGTATCCTTCCTTCATATACAACCCCATTTACACATATAGTTAGAATCTCTCCCCCCCCCACCACGACGAGTAATGCAAGCTATTTTTTTTTAGTTTCAAAATATATATATAGGTTTAACACACTATCCTACCTATCTCGGCAATGTATGCCTCTTACATATATACATACGTGTGCCTTGCCTAAACAGAAATAGAAAAGAATAAGATACTCTTATGTCACAATATGATCATCTCCTCAATATTTTATTATTTATATAGCTACATGCCTGCCCTCTTGTCTGCATCCATGAAGACATTACATGAATGGATGGATCATCATCATCATCATTTCATCAAGAACGGGTTAGTTTTCTTCCCAAGTGAGCTCCTGATAGTACTTTTAAAGGTAATTCCTCTTGATAATATCAAGATTCTGCGCGTTGGTTACATTTAAACTATGTAGAATTAATATAGAATTAAACTAATAATAATAGAATTGTATATAGAATTAAACTAATAATAATAGAATTATATGTAGAATTAAACTAATGTAAACAAAATCAGTGTCAGTGCAAAATACAAAAAATTCAACAAAATGTACAATGATTAATACATACCCCCACACCTCACTGAAACAATTTTGTGGATCCGTCTTCGTTGCCTGTGCATAGTTATATGTTAATTTATCTTTGAAATTCAAGTTATATTTCGTTACAATATCAAAGTTTGGAGATTGCGCTTTGGTGTCAAAGATGGACGTGAACGATAGTTGAAATGAGTAAACTAATTTTTTTACGTACCTTAACGTTAACGGTCGCCGATAAAATTGGTTACATTGTTCATCATTTTGAAAGTATTTGCGGTGATGAAAGCTTCTTCACAATCGGCGTGTACATATTGGGTAGTATCCCTTGTAAGTTGGAAATTGTCATACCATATAGAATATAATTTTATGGCGAGCACATACTTTATTGCTATTATTCATTTGTCACAATGAATAACATTTATCACAGTGAATGACATTTGTCGCAATTGTTATTTTTCATAATTATACTAATCACCAATATATAATTTCTCAAACTTTTTTCATGAGATTTATTCAGTTATAGCACAGTACATTGATCCATTGGATTCAATCATCTGTTGTAAGGTTATAAACATTATTTACCAGCAATAGCCTTAAAATGGCACCTAAACCTTTTCTTGGAATCAGTAAATTAAATTTGCTAGAAATGTTGTATTGGTCTGTTTGTTTGTTTGGCTTTTTTATGGCGCAAGAGCATCTGGGCTATACTGCGCCAAAACTGGTATGGTATTGGTCTGTAATTTAACTGAAAATTGCGTTTGTTTGTTTCTACTTTGCCCGGCAAGCAGCGGTGTAGCGCGGTTTGCAAGCGTATTGTCAATTTCAGTATTGTGCCTGTTAAAACCTGTTTACACCTTCTCCCATCAATCCAATATTGAAATTTTGCGTCTGGGGCTTCCGGTGGCCCTTCCTACGCTGCTCCACTGCCCGCAAGGACAGCTGGTGTCATTCGGGATCGATAGCTGTGCGACGAATCTTAACCTCTGCCCCCTAAGTTATCAAACCCCAGACTACGATGAGCAAAAAAAACGATACGCACTATGCAGCACCATTGGAATCGAACCTGGGATTTGAAACATTACAGACGGATGCGGTGTTACCACTAAACCACTTAAGGGCAAGGAAAATTATGAAAATAGAGTATAGTGAAAAATGTTGATGATGAAAATATATGTATAATGAAGAAAATTAATAAACGAACAATTAAAATTTGTGAAAAAAAATATTTTTTTTATTACTTGTATAATAACTCACTCACACGGCAGGATGGGTTTAGATCCATAAGTCAGTTACTCTGGCGTAATCGAAGTTCATACAGTCAGGACCCGATTAACGCATGGGCCCCCATACCAAAGGGGCCCCTCAAATTTTGTTTATGTTTTGTTTGTATATGTTCTGTATATGTTTTTTTGCAGCAAGTTCAAAATGTCAGTTTGGAATCTATTTTTTTAAATTATACCTTACAATTCAGTTGTTTTAATGTTAGTAATTTGTTTGTTTGTAGTTTTACGGCTCAAGGACCACAATGATCATGCTGCATCGGGACTTATTGTTTTTCGAGGAATCCGAACCTCTGGACCTACAATTTTCTGAGGAATCCAAACCTCTTAAGGCCTAGGGAACCAAACCCCAGACTACAGTGAGCAGTGTGATCTTTATGAGATCTCTGAGTAAGCATTCTTTGCACCGTTGGGAGTCGAACCCGAGTTAACGGCACACTAGGTGCCACAGCAGGGCGTTAGTAATTTGTTTTAATGTTAGTGGTTTATTAATATTACAGTTTTTCTTAATTTAATTATAACTGAGGTATCATTGAAAACAGCTTTAAACTATTGATTATGCAGATACTGTATATAACATGGGTTTGCACTTGTCACTTACTTATTGAATAATTTTGTTGTAAGAGCGTAGGAAGGGGGGCCGAATGAATACTAGGCCCTGGGCCCCCACTTTGGTTTGATCGGGCACTGCGTATAATATATTCAAATAAAACAATAATGTATATTTCATAATGAAATAAAATTTTATGCAAATTATTCTCAATTTAGAAAATGATTTTAAGCGTTTTCAGCATTAAATTTAAGTGAATTTAAATGTATAAATACATTCGTATTCCGAACGAGCTCGTTTTACTACCCTACCCTTAAAAGCACAATCAAGAACTTACTTGGGAAGAGAATCAACCCGTTTTCGATGAAATGATGATGATCCATCCATCCATGCAATGTCTGCATGGATGCAGACAAGCGAACAGGCATTTATCCATATAAATAATAGAATATTGAGGAGATGACCATATTGAGACATAAGAGTATTTTACTCTTAGACAAACGCCCGTTAACCAACCTCTTTGATCACGGTAATTAGACAAGAAAAAGTGAATTTGAACTGTGTTATTTTCCCCTAAATATTCGGGCTAGAGCTGCCAATTCTCGTGTTAAAACCATGAAAAATGTGAGGTCTATCGAGGCAGACGTAACTTGTTATAATAAATGGTTTCGACGTAATTAACGCGTATTCCAAATGGCCCGCTCTTTCAAATCTCAAAACCATTCTTCATTCGTGTGTGTGGGAGAAAATAGTCATTAAAACCATCCAAATGGTTGCGGAGTGCAGGGCTTCGATTGATTTTTGGACTCAGCAAGAACAGCAACTGAAAACGGCAGAGTTTGGTGAATGATAACGAATTGTTTAATCTGTAATTAACGTCAAAGCAATGGTATCGGCCCTCAAAACTACATTTTGGAGATTAGTTTTGGTAATTTTGCGATAGTATTTTCGAATTTTCGATGCTAGAACGTAAGCAGTCCTCTAAAACATACCTTGCAGCCAGTGGAGGCGCAAAGTTGTTGCAGTGGCCCAAAGCACGTCTCCTCCAATTTTATTTTTTTTATACGATACGTTGACAATACTGTCCCTATATTTCTTCTGGGGCAGGCAGATATTAGGGGCGCGGTAATACCAAAATTATGGGGTTTCAATTAACTGTATAACAGATCTTGTGATATGGAATTAAACAAAGAAACATGTACTGTATTCAATGGGGAGGGAGTAGTCCCCCCACTAAGTCCACCTGTCATACACCACTGACGGATATTAATCCGCGTGCGGTCCTGATTATTCGGTGTTTTGGATTTACGTACAGACGGCGCTGCACTATGAATTCTTTATAGTTTGTTCAGATAGTTATTTTTATAATTACTTTTTTTACATAAAATCATTTATATCTCTGTATTAATAGTTTAAAAAATTTCGAACAATGTTATATAAGAATTCGCAGTAATAAATGTAACAGCTAATAATGTGTTTTTCAATACTCGCCTCTTGGCATTTCAGTCTTTTAAGTGTCTTTGAAACTGCTGGGGAAATTGGTGGTGTAACCTGTAAAAAGCACAATAGCAAATTATCTGAGAAGACGAAACAGCTCATGAAAAGGCGAAGAGATATGAAGGTGGACAATCAAAATACCAGTTCCAGGATTGAGTACATAGAACTTTGTAAAACTCTGCGCAAAAGCATGAAAGAAGACATAAGAAAATTCAATTGTGAGTTAGTAAGGAAGGCCATTGAAAATAACAAGAGCCTTAGGGTTGTTAAAGGGAGTTTGTCTATTGGGAAGAAACACATCATTGCATTAAAAGGAGAGGATGGCACCGTAACAAGAAATAGGGAAGAAATACTTAGAAGAGTTGAAGAATTCTACAAAAAACTATATGAAAGTAACAGTGGATTAAACGAAGACTCTGAGATAGTCGAAGGAACAGCTCCTAAAATCTTAAAAGAAGAAGTTTCATTTGCAATAAAAAGTATGAAGAAAGGAAGAGCCCCTGGCGATGATGGTATTACATTAGATATCCTAAAAGAAGCTGGAGAATATGTAGAAGACATACTTGCAAAATTCTTTACCAAATGTCTTAACAGCGGTAACATACCAAACCAATGGGATTCTGCAACAGTAATTCTTTTGCATAAAAAAGGTGATAAAGAGGATTTGAAAAATTACCGACCAATTAGCTTGTTACCTGCTATTTATAAAATCTTCACAAAAGTGCTAACACATCGCCTGCAGAAAAAATTAGATGCAGCTCAACCAAGAGAACAAGCTGGATTTCGAAGTGGATTCAGTACAGTGGACCATATTCAAGTATTAAGAGAATTAATTGAAAGAACACATGAATATGAACTTCCATTGTGTGTTGCATTTATTGACTATGAGAAGGCCTTTGACTCTATTAAAACATCAGCAGTCATCAACTCTTTAAGATCAACAGACATTGAGGATGTGTACATTGACATGGTGAAACGTGTGTATAAAAATGCAAGTGCAAAATTTCGGTTACATAAAGATACCAAAACTATCAAAATTGGTAAAGGTGTGAGGCAGGGAGATACCATTTCTCCAAAACTTTTTACTTCAGCTTTACAGATGATTTTTCAGCTGATAAATTGGAATAACAAGGGAATAAAAATAAATGGTGAATATTTAAATCATTTGCGGTTTGCTGATGACATTGTTATTTTTTCAACGAACCCATCAGAACTCCAAGACATGGTACAGGAGCTCTCAACTAGAAGTAAAGAAGTTGGACTCAAGATGAACCTACAAAAAACTAAGATCATGTTCAATAATTTTGTAGAGGAAACAAAAATACAAGTTGACAACATTGAGCTAGAAATTGCTGATTCATATATTTACCTTGGCCAGCTGATTTCAATGGATGGCAACATTATGAAAGAACTCAACAGACGTATTAAACTTGGCTGGAGTGCATTTGGAAGAAACAGTTTTATCCTGAAGGGGAAATTGCCTTTGTGTCTAAAAAGAAAGGTCTTCAACCAGTGTGTATTGCCAGTCCTCTCTTATGGATCAGAGACATGGAGTCTAACAGTTGGAGCAATACGAAAGTTACAGACAACGCAAAGGAGCATGGAGAGGTGCATGCTTGGAATAACTAGGAGAGATCGAAAAAGAAACACTTGGGTGAGAGAGCAAACTAGAGTAGAGGACATCATTGTTAAAGTAAAAGGGCTGAAATGGCGATGGGCTGGGCATATTGCAAGAAGAACTGATCAACGATGGACAACAGAAATTCTGAACTGGATTCCAAGAGACCACCGAAGACCTAGAAAACGTCCTCAAACTAGATGGGTGGATGAAATAAGAAAACAGGTTGGGGTGACGTGGAAGCGAATTGCTCAGGATAGACTTGTGTGGAAAGCATTTGGAGAGACCTTCATCCAGCAGTGGATAGATAATGGTTGAATATGATGATGATGATATATATATATAATTTAAAAATATGGATGTATGTTGTGCCTTTAAATAAAAGTTAAAGCCCTTAAACCAAATTAAATTAATTAAGATCCAATAGTATTAAATATTTCGTTTTTCCAATGTATTTAAATATATAATAGCAGCTAGCTTGAAAATCTTGTACACGCGCTCAATATGTAATAACCAAAGCATTGAACTTATGGCGTACATGGTCCATATGGATCTATAAAAGATTTCATTGGCTCCCGTAACATCTCTTCCCATTGGTTAAAATTCCAATAGTCCCATTGGATAAAGTTTCGGATGTATCGAAACTATAAATGAGAAACATACAACAAACTCAAGGAGAATGCCCTTGAATCTGGTCTGGAACCGAATGTAAGCGCGGCCGGGCATAGCTCGAAAATGAGAATCCTGTTACATGTTAAAATGAAATAGCAGTATCTTACATATCTTTTTAATTTACGTAAATAAATTTTTGGTGTTTAAAAAAGTGCATTTTCTTGTCAACTAACAAACGAATACTTCGAATCTCATCAACATGGAATTATCTAATATGCTAGACAGCCCACAAAGTTATAAGTATAATAAGTTTATTTTTACCGCTCAAGGAACTGTTTAGTTTCGAACGGAAGAACCCACCTATCTTGGGAAGGAAGATAGAACATTTTTTGATGTCAGAAGTGGGATATGGAATATGGAAAATGGGATATGAAATATGAAAAATATTATTCGTATACTATATACGGGATAGAATGTACAATATATGATATATGGAATGGGATGTATGAAATATAGTATATGAAACAGGCTGTGTGAAATATGGTACATGAATTTTGGAATATTATATATGAATTTTGGAGCATGATATGTGAATTTTGAAATATGATATGTGAATTTTGAGATATGAATAAATATACGGGATAGAATATATATATATATATATATATGATATATAAGATATGAAGTGCGATATATGGGATTTGATATATGTTATATAGGATATGACATATAGTGAATGATATATATACGATATAGGAAGCAAATTTGGAGTTGCATGCTATGTACTTGAATAATTAAAAGATAGTTGTGTGAGAAGAAGACAACGGAAAATTCAATTTAAACGTAAAGTAAATATTAGCGAAGATATAGATTTGAGAATTGAAAGAAAGGAAGTAGAAGGAAATAAGTTACAATAAATACGAGGTCAATAAATTCGCGTGTTCACAAACAAACTTCGAATGTAGAGAAGGTAATTGAAGGAATAGCGGTCGGCCAAATACTAGATGCTCCAGATGAAGCGTTAGAGAGCCGGGAAAGAAACCCATATTACGATGTCGATGATTTACACTCAACGTCTTAAGTAGTTCGAGTAGAGGAAACCAAGAGGATTTAAGAAGGTTTGAAATTAAAGGTCAGTATAAAATAAAAATGGCAGAAACAGAAAGAGATGGGGAAAAAATAAAGCTGAGGCAGAAATAAGGAAATTAGAAATTTAGCTCCAGATGAATATGAATTTTGGTTTAAATGAGAACAGAAGAGGAATGGGAGAACCTAGGTTTAGGATTGACCAGATTAATTCGGTTCGAAGTACGCTTTCAGATTATCCGGTCAAGGTCTAAAGATATCCCGAATATTTTATGAATGTGGAAAAAATACCTAACTCAACAACCTCGGTTAGTCCATATCAGCTAGGATATGGTCGAATTCCGAGAGGGCCACTATCTATTTTGAAAGAATCGTGGACCGGAGATGAGACAGAACTTGTGAAGCTAACTATGCCAGTACAAGAATATTTGGAGAATTTATAAAGGTAATTATAAGCAGCTGCAGAAGAGACCGGACTAAAATCCGAACTTAAAAATCCACATATGTACATAGATATAGCTTGAGAATACGTCCAAAGAGTTTTAAAATAAACGAACAAGTTGTTGTTTTAATGCCGGATAGTAGCAACAAAATATTATCGAGATGGATGGGACCTATGACGATTATAAGAAAACGTAGTCCGCATAGTTATATTATAGAACTACCGGATCGGACAGTCAGGCATGTAGCAAGCTAAGAAAGTACATTCACCAGGCAAATGCGTTAGGAGGCATCGTAACTGGCAGTAATTCCAAGACGATTCGTAATTCGGAGTAACAACTTTGAACGAGTCATTTCATGAATCGTTTGCGCCAATCCAATATGAAGAGGTGTATTCTTAATACCATTGTATATCAGATAGAACAGTATCTGGAAAGCTGAATTACATTTCAACTGTCCTTGTGAAGAACTGTGGACAGATGGTAACAAACCAGCGCAAAATTTTGACCAGGACTCAGGCACTGTATTCTCTATTTCTCTGAAAGATCGAGATAGATCGTTTTGCATTGCAGTCTGCATTTTCTAACCCGAACTCATAATTTTTAATGTCAGTGCGTAGTATCTTGGCAAATTTCTTGATGGAATTAGAGTTACGAATTACTTCTGCCATATCAGCTGCTTCAAGTTTATTGGAAAATACCATCTGAGACAGTGTACGGTCTTTGGCGTTAGTAAAGCTAACACCATCACCAAATTCATCTATAAGTAAACCTTTAATTTTTCTGTTTGAAACATGCTTGTCGCTTGGTAGATACTTTTCATTGAACTCATTGCGTAAGTATGAAATTAAGTATCCTCTGGATTCCAATTCCAGTGTTGACAAGAAATTTTTAAAAGATTCTATCAAGTTATTGGAGTCACGAATTTCATCGACTGCATCATTTACCGCATCCCTTTCATAATTCAAAATATACTTCCTTATGTAGTTTCTGTGACAATAAATTTCTGCAGCAAACACACTCTTTTTATATTCTAGTGTACTTATTCGTTGAGAAACTGCATCCAAGTAAAACTTAGCAGCTTTTAGTAGTTGTTTTGCTCTAACATCTTCACAAATACGATACAATTTGTAGTCTTCTTTACATTTTACTTGGTTACACACAACACATGTTGTTATAGATTGGAGTCCAGAAGTTCAGGATCTCTTTCTTTCACTCTCTTGTTGGAGTGTAGCATTACCATCCTCTTCCATGCTCGATTCTTCAGCAAATTTCTTACCTTGACTTCGTTTTCCCTTCTGTATGTACGGCCTATAGCAACTCATGTGATATTTCACACTGCTTTCATCATCAATGCTTTGCAGAATAGCATCACCAATAATGTTAGATCTCTTTTAATATTTTGTATACCACTTGCTCTAGAACATAACTTTTCACCACGCTTTTCGTTTTGGCAGAAACGCACCAAATATATGTCCTTTCCATCTTCCATGATCCTTCTTCTGACATTTACAAGTTTAATTGAGCCACCACAACCCTTTCATCACTTCAATCACTCCTACCTGGTAAATATAAACAGATTCCTTATCAATTTGAATAGAAGTAGGAAAAAATTATTTTCCAGTCAACTGTTAATATCATTAAATATTTATTGTAAGTTATGCTTTTATCATAAATGTGTAATTACAAAATTTGTTAGCCTTCAAAAATGGAGTCAAATGAGCTTTGTACCAGTAATCTCCGACGCCTAATAGCGGAGATAGGCATAATCAAAGAATTCATTAACACGCCGGCCATTTTACCAATATGGCGGCCAAACGATCATGATTTAGGCCATGTATCCAATTTTTTTAACACTCCTAATAGTGTGTTATAAGGTGCAAATTTAGGGGACAATAGCTAGCTCCTAGACTAAAGGGAAGACATAAAGAGATGAGATACTATATAGAACACTATGCAAATTAATCTTATGACGTGCTATGCAAGATTAACATGAAAGCACTACTCAAGAAAAAGTTTTCAGTCAGGGGCGGATTGGGTCCTCTCAAAGGGGGGGCTCATACCTTGGTTCTCCGAAGGGTGCGAGTCCATTGGTCCATGGGCTACTAAAAAGTTCCCGACTGCCGCCCATGCGGGTGCACCGGTTCAGTTCGCCCCTGGTCAGGATCTAATGATGATACTTTTAATTTCAAATTAGACATTTATCTTTCTTCCTTAAAAAAGTTTAATAAACCCGGAAGTTGTACCAAACTATGTTGTTGTGCTTGGTTTTGAAAATAAAGATTTCGCTGAAACAGAGATACAGCATCAAGAACTGAATAAAGACACTGACTCAAAAAATATCTCTGGAGACGGAAAGTGAAGTAATGTCAAACTTGTTATTTTAAAAAAAAAAATTTTGCAAAATAAGACTGAATGAAACAATTTTTTTTTTCAGTACCATACAAATGATTGTAAATATGTGGATCTAAACTCAAAATTGTAGAATATAGCCAAATGTTCAGAAATTTGATTTTTAACTTTACTCCCACAGACTCGATACACTGTGTGACGATTGCAAAGACCTCGACTAACTATTAATAAAAAAAATTTCGATTAACACAGGGCCGAAAATGCCGCTTGTTTTGAAAACATAAAATTAAAAATATTCAATTTTACATATTGCGAAAATTTAATCATGATATGTGTAACGCAATAATTCGAACTAATTAAAACCGAAGGCTGTTCGCATAAACGAAATATTCAGATTAACGGGGTTTTGAATATTCTTAAGTTTTAATTCATGTTTTCTTGCGATACACGCGTCTCATTCTTCCCTTACCTACCCCCTTCCTCTTCGTAATTTCAGCCAAAGAGAGACCTTCGCCAAAATCTATTAATAGAATTGAAACTACAAAGTAAATTTAAACGAAGGGATGAATATTTAATCATAAAACCACAGCTTTTGATGTCATTGCTTTAGAACTGTACTAAAAAAATTACTTGCATCTTCCTTTCCAGTTCATACTACTTTATATGGAAACGCTCTTTTGATGAATTTTCTCCAGCGATTTTCACGCGATTTCCAATCCATTCTTCTTTTTTTTTTCTTGCGTCTTCATTTGCCAGTCCTTTCTGTCTCTTTCTTGGGCCTCTTTTTTCATTCAATTCCTTCTATTAGCTCACACTCTCCCTATATATATCTTGTTCAAATTTTCAATCGTTAATAAAATACTTTCTATCCATCCAATCAAGTTCAAATAAATTTTTTTAAACTTGTAGTGGATGACACTTGATGTTAATACAGTTTTTTCAAATATTAATTCATTAATTAAATTTAAATGATTTTTTTTTTGCTTTCCTTTGGTGTATTTGGCGATTAATGCTTGCCGCCAATTACAGCCAAATGTTGCCAAATGTCGCCAAAATTGCTTTTCGCAATTTTTCCCTTTCTTCCCTTTTATTTGAGCAGCGCATTGAAGGAATTGACTTTAAAAAAAAATTTTTTTATTATACTTGTTTCTACTTTATCCATCAATTTTTACGTTCATTGCTAGTTGTCCTTGCGCAATTCATTTCCCTTCTCATCCCATATCCATACCGGCAGTTTTTACATTATCTCTCTGATTTTTTCATTTCTGATCCGAATTTTTTGTTTAAATCTACTCATCCATCTCAGCAATCTCATCCCTATGACTTTCTCCTCTTAACATTAGATTTCGTGAGTGATAATGCTTCAGCTCCCATGTGAAAGTGTAAAGTAACTACATTACTTTAAATATAAATGTTATTCTATTTTTTCCCAACTTGCATGCTTAGACTACCAGGGCATACGAATCATCAAAAGTCATCAACGCATGGGCGGACTCGTTCCTCTCAAAGGGACGCCTACCTTGGATTATCTGAGGACGCGAGTCCTATAGCCCATGAGGGCCCAAAGTCCTGTCGCTGATGAGGGCGCACCGGCCTGAATGCCGGTTGTTCGGTAGCCCAGTCCGCCCCTGCATCGCCACTACAACTACCTCATTAATAAAGCTCCCACGATTTCTGAAAAATCTTTGAGCATAAATCGAAACCAAAACTAATAAACATAAAAAGTATTAAAATAAAAAGTATTAATTATGCAAGTAATAATAGTCTCCCGATTGACGATGAATGAAAATACTTTCATGGTACATTTAAATAGCCTCCTTAGAAATCAAACCCGCTCGTTTCGAATGAAAAAAAAAACGCGTATCTGATATAAAATTGGACATTCTCAGCTTTAAAATCCATTCAAGTAATCCTGTTAGTTTAAGTTACTCATTCAAAAATAACAATAATAAAAAGAGAAAGCTCTCAACTTTTTTTTATCTTGAATACTTGATTCAATCTAGACGTGTCCATGTAACTTAGCGCAAGGGAAAATATTGTTATACGAGATTTTCTTAAGACAAAAAATATACATCAACAAAAGAAGTAGGTTTTTTTATTGAACTAAGTGCCGAACACCACTTCGTCTGATTACAATACCTAATTCGAAAGTCTTACAAAATGTGTCCCAAAGAAAAACAACGCAAGTGTAAAGAACCCGAATTTTCAGAGAGAGAAAAAAAAAAGATGTTTACCTTCCATGTAAGACACAAAAGAAATAAAGCAAGCAGTGGACTGTGACATCACACCCTTAATGGAAAACTCTGGAAAACGAAGATAAGTGGAATTCGTAAAAAGGCTAGAATCGTAGCCAGATTAGTTGAAAAACTAGCATAAATAGCGGCAGAACGAGTAAATTTATTAAAAAAAAATGATTAAAACGGGCTAAAAGTGGGACAACAGAAAAAGCTAAAATTAAAAAAGTAACGAAAGTAATTAAGCCGCGATATCTTTTGTTTAATAATAAGGCGTTTTTGCAGGAGATTATCGCGTAATAATGAAGAACTTTGCTGTAAAAACATGTAAGAAAATTACGGACAGGTGAAAATGGATTTAAAGAAATGTTCGCTTTTAATTAGAGCTTTGTTATCATTTTCAAGGTGCAACTGAGATACGAAATGCATTGGAAATTGGCTAAATATTTTCTTCTGTTTAACCATTTTCGTTATCTAGTTTCAGCACTCGACAATTATTACATCTTTACGACGAAAACATTAGGAAGAATTTTTTGTTGGTGGCAACTTAAATAAATAAAAACGTAGAATTTCGAGAGCAGACACTACGGAAAATGTATGTAATTATCTCTATTCTCTTTGTGATTACACTAACAGGGAGGAGGAGGAGGAAATTGTACAAAACGGGAAAACAAGGGCGGCTTTACAAGGGAACCCTGCAATCCCAGACAGAACGCAAGATCCTTATTATTCATCAATGCATCACACCTGGTAGGACAATACATTGATGACACTATGTTATATCCAATCATATCCAGTATGACGATGCAATGATGGTACCATCCTATAACCTATCATATCTGGTAGAACGATGTTTAATGATTTTTTTAATTAACCCAACAATGGCTCTTAATTAAGAACAAATATTACCGATTCCTATTCGAAACAATATATGACTATATAATAAAGACATAATAATGAGACGAAATATAACTCCCAAACTCAGTGTTTCTCAATCTTTCCACTTGGCACCTCGCTTTTGGGATATGGTAAAGCCCCATGCTCCTTCTCCCACCATAAGCGTATATAATAACTATAATTTCTTATTTTTAACGAACATTACTTTTATACCAGTACATGATATTCCACACAATTAATGAAATGGTCCACGAAAAGAACAAATTTCAAATAAAGCAATCTGTGAAAACAAAAAGCAGATGGTCAAGAATCAAGTCACTAAATATCAGTACGAAGATTGACACTGTTTTGCCTTGATTATGTCACATATATTTGGTGTTTGGTTTGATGTTGGATAATGCACAACGGAGATCACTTTCCACCTCTAGACCACAACGCTGTTTTGTTTTTATGGCAGTTAGTATTGAAAATCCTAACTCGTAGAGTTATGTTGACGAAATTGGCACATGACGCTTAAGGCAACATTAGAGACGTTAGTATACAATGTGAGGTAATGTATCCAAAATCCATCCTGGCCCATTGTCTTAAAACCATCTTTCAACTTTGAATCGCATTTCAGTTCCATGGCTTCTTCTTGAAAACGTTGTGACAGTACATCAATAACAACAAAGGGAGAATTTCTCGTCCATATCCTAGACCAGTCATCTGATGAAATATCAGGGAAATAATAATTGAATGCTTCATCTAAAAAATCCAGATGAATTTGATTCTTATGTTATTAGTCATTATTTTTTATTATTACTTTTTATTTTTCAAATATACTTTAAAAATCGAAAAAAAAAACTTTATTAATATCAAATTCTCAAATCGTTTCTGCGCTCCAATAGGGGGCGCGCCTCCCAGGTTGAGAACAACTTCCCTAACTAAAAACTCAATATTTGCTCATCTAATACCATCCCCGTGTAACTCTTCATCTAAGTAAGTACTTCTTTAAATTTGAACAGAAATGGGATTTATGTTAAAATTTTATTATTAAATTTTCGAGTTCTCAACTGCACTGCATTTAGATGTGGTAAGATAAAATCGGTTTAGGTTTCTCCTCGATTCCTTATTTTGATCTTTCATCTTACACCACTTACGTCAGATTGTCTTCAATACATACGTATTATCTTTTCTTATTGTTTTGTTTGTGTGCCACTGATGCTCTTGTCCTTTTCCCTCATGTTTAATTTAATATGTATGCATTCATTAGTAATGCTATTGCTTAATTATTTAAACAATAGAATATTCTATATGCTGATAGAAACAAATAAATATAATTTCATCATGAAGTACAACGAAATTTTACGGAATAGATCGTAAATATTTTAATGACTACCCTCTTCCTGTAATTTTTATTTAAGGAAAAATAATAAATATTTATGTGTGCGTATTTGTGTATGTGTGTGTGGGCGTGTGTTTATGTGTATGTGTATACCTGTATTCAAAATCCTTCTTTAAGGAGGAAATACTTTTATAACAATTTGAACCTTAAAAAATTTACTCAGACTCTCGCTCTAGAATTAGAATCGAATTTCGCTTAAAAGTGTGTAAAAATGAACACCGAAATATACTTTCAAGACGAGAGATAAATTAACTTTTTAAATTTAAAGATATGTTCAAGTAAAAAATGCAAAACAAAATGGCATTTTGTTTCACATGTTTCACCAAGTTGCATTTACGGTAGATGTTCTATCTTCAAAAGCTTATGGATATTAAATAATTATTTATTGTTTACTTAGAAACTACAGTTCACAAGGAATAAGTTGTTAAGTCGAAAAAAAATGGCAAAAATGAGTTGTGCATTATGATCATCTCCCAAGCCTTCTACTTTGAATCACATTGATGTCAGCTATTTTTTATTTAAAGAACTGTATATGCAGGAAAAGTTCAAAGGTAAAAATGCGCTGCCCTGAAAAATTGCAATTTTATACTTAACAAATTATTCCCTGTGGCCACAAAATTTTACATGCATTTTGCTTACGAAAGTACTCACAATACCATGTGTATCTGAAGTCACTCCACTTTAGCGCAATTTTATGTAATTGCCTTCATATCACCTGGTAGAATGTTAGTTAGCAAACAAGTTAGTAGATAGATTCAAATCAAAATTACTCTTACATTCCACATATGGCACATAACTTTATGCCATAAAAAAATATGTAATCGGTTTGAAAAAGATTTGATTAGTGTTGCCATATACTTTATTTCCTTAAAAATATTTTGGTGAAAATGCAGTTAAAGGGCCCATTTTTCTCGACAAATTTGAATTGTCGCCAGCAATCACCAAAAAGCTGTAAATTTTTTTTAAAACAAAATGACGAAAAAGATTAAGTATATTACATAAAAAGGCTAAACACTGGTAAAATAGCAATGAAAAAGATCACTCAAGCTTTCGGACGCATCAGCAGCAGTCCTTCACTTGAGTGATCTTTTTCATTGCTATTTTATCAGTGTTTAACCTTTTTATGTAATTTCCTCCCTAATACCCTGTATTTTATTTCTATTAAGTATATTAATGAGAAAGGGGAGTAAAATTAATTGAAAAAAGTAAAATAAATTTGACAAAAATTGGCTATTCCCTTTAAGTGGGGGGGAATCGTATATCTTAATATACGATGTGGGGGGAATGAAAAATAAATTGTAGAAACAGAGCCGTAGCTAGAACCTCTTTACAGGAGTCTGGAAAGATACAGAGAGGGGTCGGAGAGCAGCAGGAATTAGAATTCGTCAATATTTTAATGTGTTTTATTAAATTATTATATATAATATAATTATTATATATATTAAATATTAGTATTTTTAAAAAAATATAATACTAAATATCTTAGCTATAGGCATAACATAATTTAACGAGGCTAATCAATTCTTAGTACTGTACACTTTAACATAACTTAAAAGTCCTGAAACAGTACACACGGCATATACATACGTATATATATGTTAATATGTAATATATATGTTAAAATAATTTGTGGAACAAGTCATTTTTTGAAATGAAATCAGACCAATCTATTTAATATGAAAGAATAAATTTCTTAACATAAATTTTGAATCGACATCTTGTACAGATATACTAAAATTTATAATTTCCCTTCTTCTTTCTTACTGTAGACTAAATCAGTGGTTCCTAACTGGTGGTCCACGAAGGAGCCTCAAATGGTCCGTAAGACAGGTTATTAGGCATAAAAAAATTATTGGAAAAAAATACTTATAAAAATTATTATTATTAAATATTAAAATTAAATATAAAAATGAAATTGATAGAATCTTTTTAGTATTTTTTACCGCCTACCCCCACTCTTAAAGAAAAACTAGCTACGCTCTTGGGCGTAGGGACTTTCTGGTGAAATGTAGAGACTTTCCATTGCTGCCACTAGGGATTTCACCTTGACAGCACTGCTTTGTTTGGCTTCACTGTTGGCAACACTGCTTTGTTTGGCTTCACTGTTAACAACACTGCTTTCTTTACTTCTATACATCTACATTTTTCCCCACAGAAAATACCCGGCTCCTTTTTTATTAAGGTCCGGCAGTCAACTCATGCAAGGACGTATTTAGAGGTCATTCAAGGGGAAGGGGGCGATTAATGACTTGATTTTTGAAAATGATACCTCATTGGACCTTTACCTTGTATCTTTTCAATGTTAAATTTTCATTCAAGGGGGCTATTGCCACCCCCTAAATTCGCCCTTGAACTCATGAGAATTTTTCAAAGTGGTCTGCGGGTAAAATTAAAGATGTTAAGGTATTATTACCCTCCGCAGGGATAACACAATTGCCAAATATGGTCAACACAAGAAAGCCTCCGGGGCGAGAATTTTGTGAGTTTTCGTGGGGGAATTTATTATACTATAATTTTTGCCACCCACGTTTTAATTACAGCTCAAACTAGAGCTTATGTAATTTTGGAGAAAAAGAGACGCTTTCCCCATCCTGGATTCGAACCAGGGTCCCTCCGTTTAGCCCGGAGTGTCTTGGACCGCTAGACGAATGAGGACAGGAAACAACGCTCTCTTTCTCCGTATGTAAAGATGTTAAGGTATTATTACCCTCCGCAGGGATAACACAATTGCCAAATATGGTCAACACAAGAAAGCCTCCGGGGCGAGATTTTTGTGAGTTTTCGTGGGGGAATTTATTATACTATAATTTTTGCCACCCGGTGGTGGCAAAAATTATTGTATAAAATTGAAGTGGAAAAGTGGTCCGCGGCTTAAATTGAGTTGGGAACCACTAGACTAGGTGAGGACTTGAACTTTTGTAAGAAAAACATGCTGTATGCAAGATCTGCCGTGAAAGTTTGGTTTGAATACATTTTAACGTCAAGGAATAATTCCCATTGACGTGTACAATATTACACAAAGCAAAATCTTTAAAACAAAATTCTACAATAATTTATTTTAGAAAAAAAAATATTACCAAAAATATTTTCTACGAAAAGCTAACTATATTTTCAGGGGAGGCTGAGCTCCTTGCCCCAGCGTGGCTGCGACCCAAGATGGCGGTAGCAGCGGATCAGCATGGATCAGAGAAAAATATCCAAAAGCTGTATATTTTCATTGCGCATCCCATCAATTGAACCTAGTGGTTAACAATCGCAATCATGTGCCAGAAATCAGAAACACAATCGGAACAATAAAGCAAGTGATCAAATTTTTAGGAAGAGCACTCTTAGAATGAAAAAGTTCAAAATTCCTGTTCTTCATGAAATAAGATGAACTGAAAAATACAAGTCTATGCGATATTTTGCTAACATTTTGTAACAATCCAGTAAGTTCTTAGCAATCTTTCTATTGATGATGAGACGAACCAGAAACACGCTCACAAGCCTTCAACTAGATTTATTAATATATTAATATATCTAGTTTTATTAATATTATTACTAGACACCGACGGTATAGCGTGATTAGATGGTGAAACGTTCGAAAGAAAATAAATATTTCTGCCTTCGGTGGGGCCTGAACCCACGACCTTCCACTTGCCGGGCGGAGGCTCTCCCTACTGAGCTACGAAGGACAATACATACTCTCTTTACGAACGTATATATATTGTTGCCAGCTATTTCGCAGAATGGTGTAGTACGTGGACTACTATTTAAACCAAACCGCAAAGAGACTGGTTTTTAAATCGATAAGGCCCGTTGCAGCATATGTATTATTTTATATAAATCGAACACTACGCTGATTAAATCATCAAGAAATATTTATTTTCTTTCGAACGTTTCACCATCTAATCACGCCATACCATCAGCGTCGGTATCCTTCCATCTCAACCGTGGTCTTCCCCTCTTCCTCTTACCCATTACCACCAGCTTATCCAATACCTTTCCCACATATTCCTCATTTCTCCGCTCCATATGCCCAAGCCATCTTAACCTATGTTACTACTTACTAAATGTATAGTTATATATACTAAATGTATAGTTATATGTATGGAACTACTACTGAATGTATTAAATAAAAAATTACCGAATTTTAAGCAAGTCCTAAAAAATTGTTAAATTAATAACAATATCGACATCTACGAAAGAAAATACTGTCAAATAACAGTGATAGTTATTTAGAATCATGTGGTAAAAGTGTACTTTTCTTTAATTCATTCCTACGTAAAGTAATCAATGGGTTTAATTAAAACTTTGACTTCGAACTATTTTAAATTAGGTTCAGTAGAGTTTTGTTCATTAATCCACCACTAAATGAAGTTACTGCTTCTGGAACCGAAATGCAAGTTAAAACTGAGTGAATTCGATTACATGGAAGAGCCTAATTCAGAATTAATGAACATATATTAACACATCACGAGTATTCTAAGGTAGCTAAAAAATCGTAATATTCTCTTTGGCATTAATATCTTCGGCAATGGTGCATTTCATAATAACATCAAAAGTTCAAAATATATAGAAATCTACTTTTCCAGATCACCCACCTTAAATTCAATCTAGTGGGAAGAAGAAGAAAAGTGGGACGCCCTTGGGAAAAGGTGACTTGGTAGAATGGAGGAGGAGTTAAGAAGAATAGGAGTAAGAGAGAATATTGAAGAAAAGCTCTGGATAGAGGAGAATGGGTAACGATAGTTAAAGGAACTGGGACGCTGGAAAAAGAAGTAGCAGAATATTACCTTTCTACACACAATAATTACCAATCCGTCCCTTCTTATAAATTTTTCTCTCCATTTCTCAACTTTCAAATATTTTTTTCAAAATTTTTTTTCGCTAATAGGTGGCGCTACAGACAACGGTAGTGATGAAATGTCACCACACGGAGTTCCTTCAAATTTATTCCAGTTAATTCTTGATAAAGGACAGTGACCTCTATGTGAAACGCCTAATGTTTTACGCAGTACTACATCGATTTCACATTTATAAATGAATAAATAATGAGACATCACCATTATGAAATCATTTTAACATCATCATTATTGAGCCAATATGATAGAATTGTTAATACCATTTATTTATATGAACTTATCGTTATACGTAGAATCATCCTGATATCATCATTATACAAATATGGTGGTTTAATTATAGATTTCATTTCCTGATATCGTTATAAATATTTTGTGCGATATCCTCGTAGAATCGTTATAATCATAAGATCATTACATCATAACTTTGTCATCATCATTTGAGACTTTAGGGGCCGTTCAAATATTACATAACACATTTCTGGCTATTTTATTCTACCTCTCCCTTTGTAAGAAAACATAAGCAAATATCTGCCCCCCCCCCACCTTTTATGCTTACGTAAGATTTTGATTCTCTAATTTTTTGGTTAGTATAATTATAAAACTATATATATATTATGTATTATTAAACTATATATATATATATATTATTAAATTATAAAGGACAATAAATAATATAATATTTTATTATAAAGTATTTTGTCATATTTTATGAGATATTAATATTCCTTATGTTGTAAACAAATGGTGGATAAATAAGAAGTGGATTTGATAAAATGCATTTATTAAAAATAATACGTTCATTATAATTTAAAAATATTAGAGGGGCCACGGGTATTCTAGATGGTGCCCCCCCGAGCAAAAATCGGCTGACAGCCTGTCACTGGTTTAACGTGGTAG
>QLNU02003225.1:42438417-42461492 GCA_006491805.2 Dysdera silvatica | reverse complement strand
ATAATAATTATTTTTAATTACTTTAATTAAAAACATGAAATTCAAACAAAATAAAAATGCATTATGCTGTTACGCGCAAGATAAAACTAGTTGTATTGGAATTAGAATTGACATGGACAGTGGAAAATAGTTCCAAGGTATGTACCTCAGAAATCCCCTAAAGTAATTGTTATATATATATATAAAATGAAAATATGTTAAAACACACCTTCCATAATTTGTAAAAAAATTTCGTAATAATTTATACACAACAACACTGTCCCCGTGATGGTAATTTCATGCAATATAAAAATATTAATGGGAGAATTGAAAGACAATCACTATGCCAAACTAAATACCAAATTTTATGGAAAAAGCACAAATGATTTAAAAATAGTCCTGCACGCAATTTGAAAAAACAGTTTCAGAAAAACAACGAAAAAGTAAACAAAACATGCTCAGAAGTAATGTATGGTGTTACGTTTTTGCTTGTTGTAAAGTGACTAATTAGACTATTTTAATGTTGTTTTTTTAAAACTATCCGAAATTGTTTAGGCTATTTAAAAAAAATATAATTGAAAAATCGATTTTTCGACCATTTAAAAGGTACTCACCCCCCTTAAAATAGCCTCTATTGCTATGAAGTCAGCAAGTAGACCGAGGTATTTGCCCATATTGTAAAAAACGAGGAAATATGGGGCATATTACATTGTTCACCAATTTATCAGTAAACATACGTTGTCGGGTCTGTATAAATGCCTTATTAAATACATACAAACAGACATAGACAGACAGACAGACACACACACACACATATACATACATACATAAATAAATAAATAATGAGTGATCACGAAGGCCCACAAGCAAACAAACGATAAAAAGACAAATGTACAATATATCTCATCCTGCAAGAGCTGTTGAATAATTAATGTAATTAAAGTTAACTTGTTCCAAACATGATGACTCTTCTATACTGAGAGTTTACCAAGCAAGCTATTCATCATAAAGCTACTAATTTCGTTAAGTTATCAATATTAACTGCCGTAGATTAAACAGAATCTGAGAAAATTAATGACCGAAATGAACATTAGTTGCATAATTTATCATTAGCTGAAAGGTTTGCGCTCTCCTGTTTCTTTATTATATGTACATAGTATAGCTATATCAATAATATACGTTCACGTGTATATTATTTATTAACACATAATGTATTAATCTCACGCCGTTTCCGGGGATAATACGTTAATAATCGCGGATAATGGCGAACCCTATTTGTTAGTTGTTTTTTGTTTTTTATTTCGATACACGGAGCCATTTTAGCACGTTTTGGTATTCCTGGACCCGAAAATCATTTATGAATCCCTTTTATATTAACTTTGAATATCCAACTTTTTGCGGGTTCTGCGTGGCGCAGTGTGGTAACGCGTTTTCCTATTGCGCGGCTAATCCGGGTTCGACTCCCAGCAGTGCAAAAAGAACGCTTACTCAGAGATCTCATAAAAGATCGCACTGCTCACTGTAGTCCGGGGTTTGGTTCCCTAGGCCATAAGAGGTTCGGATTCCTCGGAAAACAGTAGGTCCCGGCGCAGCATGACCATTGTAGTCTTTGAGCCGTAAAACCACAAAACAAACAAACAAACAAACTTTTTGCAATAAGGAAAATATGCATTTGGGGCCTGTGTTTAGGCTGCGGGCCTGGGAACTCGTTGGCTCATCCGTTCAAACAACATTTACATATGTACGTATATATATATATACAGTGTTCCTAGGAAAGCCTGAATGCAGCCAACTTAGTACTTCGCTTGCTTTATCGATAACTATACTTATCGATAACTATCGCATAACTATTTACGTCAACGAGTTCCATAACTTGTAATAGCCATTAATAGCGAAACACAAAATTCTGGTTTGACTTTACATAGCTAAATATCCTATTTTCTTCAGCGAGGATAGTGATAGTAATACTTTATTCCTTATTATTATGTACATCAGGAGACCATACAAACGATTTGCTTGGGAAATGGAAAGAGAGCAGTAGCGATGCTAGTAACGGGGCTCTCTTTCCGGTAGAAAAAGCAAGGGATTTCTCGTATTCAACAAGAAACAACAAAGATATTGATTCGCGCGTACAAATCCGCATTGTTATTAAGAGATTTACATTCGCTGGAATATCACATTTACAGAGTTTATGAGCACAGTCTTGACTCGAAGACGTTACAAGTGAAGGTTGAAGTCCAAAAGTGGAGTCTTTGTGAAGCTTCAGAGCTTGTAACCAGGACCGAGAGAAGAAGTAGTAGAAACGAAAACAGTAGAAAATTGAAAATGAATTTTGAGTTGGCTGTTGTGGGTGCACTTTTAGAGGACATTTAAAGGGAAAGGCAGACAAAAGAAAAATGGAAAAGGAAGAGCAGGGAGAGCAGAGGAGGGGGAAGAACTGAAAACTAAAAGGAAAGAGTGGGAAGGCAGAAGTAGCAGGCAGAGCATACTTGATTTAAGTACTAATCAAAGATTTTGGCTTTAAGGGTGAGAAAAGAGAGATTTAAATTCTTGAGGAATTGAATTCCAGATTTTAGAACCCGTAACGGAGACACTGTGTGTTTTATAGTTTGTGCGAGTCCGCGGTAGCCTGATATCGTCCTGGTGACGTGTATTGTAATCATGTGTCGTCTGTGAGATGGAGAAAGGTAAAACTAGGTCACCTTTTGTGACTTTGTACATAAGGAGTGCAAGTTTATATTTTACTAAGAGAGTGAAAGGAAGAATGCGCCATAATTTAAAAAGTTGGCCAGCGTGTTCATGGAAGCCTGCAAAGTTAACTATTCGCATAAGCTTTTTTTGCGTTCCTATCAATTGCCGAAGGGAAGTAAAATATGTGATTCCCCAGACCTCAAGACAGTAGGTAAGTTTTGAATAAAAGAAGAGAAGAGAAACAATAGAAAAAAAGAAGAAGAAGAGAAAAAAAAAGAAGAAGAAGAGAATTTGTGCAATTTTCATAGATAGTGCATTCGCTGTTCCAAAGTTATTTACCATTATAGACTTTACAGGCTTGCAATTATCATTGTAATAAATGAAAACACACAACCATGATCCCTATTATCACAGGCTTTAGCAGCAAAGTTAACTAAAATCCCACACTTTAAAAGCTTCTATATAACAGGGAAATTTTAAGAAAAATTTTCTGATAATAGAGAAACGTTTAACTATAATCTGCTCCAATTTCCTCGGAAATAATATATAACACTATATAAAGCAACTAATAGAGCAATGTAACAATGTGAAAGCTATAGCTTTCTGATTTCCTCCATTTCTAAGCTAACCACACCAATCAACTCTTTTTAACCTAAAAACTATCCTACGTAACACTAAAAATATCACATAGTATAATGTATCGCCAAAACTGTAAATAGATTAAATAAAATTCTTCCTCTTCTTTTTAACTAGCACACACACACCAGCTGTAGATAAAAGTCTGCCTTTTCAGCTTTTACTATCTATGGTACAGCATCCATTAGAAAGGGAATAACGTTGTCGTGTTCAACTCTATTTGGCCATAAGAGATTTAGAGCTTTCTTAAATAGCCGACAGATGGTTGAATGGCTGACTTTTCCCAAGTACCTCCGCGAATTCAATGAAAACATTTTACCAGAATAATCCAGCTCAGTTATCTCTGTCATAACGTTAGAAACAGAACATCCCTTGACATCATTTATTTCGCCCAGTAAGCCAAATTGTTTCCTTCCTTTCATGAGTCCTTATTTTGTCCATTATCCCATTATGGCGCAAGTGGAGATCATGTTTGCTCAAATATATATTTGTATGGCGTAATGTGTCCAGTGTGTTTCATTTAAAAATATTTAAATTACAGATTATCCCTTTATAGAATGGTACATTCGAAGATATAATATACATTCATCCTTTTATAAAATGGTGTAATCTTAAATAACAATTCGAGTAAGAATTGTGAATGATTCAGCTTCTCATTCTTATGAACTGGAGAAGGGAGGAGAAAGAAAGGGAGGAAGAGGGAGAGGGAGAGAGAAAATGCGTAGACAAAAACTTGATATATTTTAACTTTTTCTTCATCACCTCAAGATCTCTTATGTGTTCGTTTTCTTCTAATATGTTGCGTAGGAAGAACAGCAAGTTTTTCCTCGGCTGCAAATTTAACATCACCCAATTTGCAAAATGGAATTACTCCATCCATGGAATAAGAAAGTCTTCTGAAAATAAAGTAATTGGTTTCGTAAATGGCAAGCTATCGGGAATTTAAGCAATAGCAGGCGGTACACGATAAAAATCTTTGCATTTGAATTATTTGCACACTTCCTTCCTCATGGTTCCATTCAAAAGTGGATTTTGAGGATTTTCTGTCTGCAAAAATGGATAGTACTAAATATTGTGTTGTATTTACAGTTGACTTGTTTTACAAGTTTACTCCTTATTTAAAAGAATTGGAATTTTTGAAGGATTTTTGTCTTGTTTGTCTGGAAATCCTGGTTTGGATTATTGGAATTTGAAAGCATAATTAAGAATATTAAATGTTTTATTTAAAAAATGCAGAAAATGTGTAAAAAATGAATTGAAATAAACAAACTGCTCCAAAAGTACTCTCAAAAGATAAAAAAAAATAGCTCAAAACTGCAAAAAAAAACGCAAAAAATTGCAAATATCACCAACATCAGGATCCCAATTTTAAATACCAGTTTGAATTCTCCAGTGTAATTTATATCCAATACAATTAAAAATACACATAATTTTCTAATTAGACTTTGCAGTTCCATTTCTAATATTAAATAACACGCTTGGATGAAATCTCCAACAATCATGGGCGTTATAGTAAAATGTTTTTCCCATACAACTATTTCATTTATTTTGTTGTGTCTCATGCATACACTTCTCTTTAAAATTCACATCTTTGCATACGTGTGTACCTGCAAACACCACGCGTGCATGCGTACGTACATTCGTTCCGTGCATGCATGCATATGTACACACGTACAGGCAGGCATTCGGGTAGGTAGGCACACACATACACATGAGCATTTATTAACATTTTGTTTCACTTTTTTTCGTTCGTAGTTCCCTAAATTTTCACTTCTTCATTGTATCTTCATCTTTTGACAGCTTACTGATCGATGTTTCGCTCCCTGAAAGGGTTATAACACTGATGCGTGGTATTGGAGTTGAATTTCGATTATGACGCCCGATAATTCATAAAAGATTAGGTTCAAAAGCAATTCACTTCGAGCAGTGACTCCTTATCTAACGCCGTCATTTAATTCCCTTTACGCGGGGAACAGAGGTGCGAAATGGCAAAGGCAATATACGTCACTATACCGGCGACAGAGCATGTTTGGGTGAGCGACTAAATATAACGTCAAGTCAGTATCTTCCACGCGAAGAATTTCAATGCTCGAAGTCACCGGACTAGGCACGTCATAATTGACAAGGCCTGTGCGGAGATGAAATTGTTATTTTTTGGATTTCGGAGAGGGTAACGTTTTCCAAATGGCTCGACTTAATTAGAAGCGACAGAATGACTATGCAAATTTTCTCTCGGCGCAGCTAATTATTGTCGGTTGTTCGAAAGCGTGTGATCGGAAATGACGGCTTCACTAACTGGACGTTGCGTCGTCTACCATTTCTAAGAACCGAAATGGGCAGGAGAAAATGGCAGAGATACGATTTACGCGGAAATCGATAGGGGAAATGAACTTTCCTAATGAATGCTCTACGTGATTCGAATGGATTTTTGAACTTTTCGAGCCCGTCTTCAGTCTAAATGGAGTGTCCAACGTGTTAGGGAAATTGATTTTCCCTCTTTTGCAGTCTTTTCTTGATTCTTCTAAAATTCCACCCAAACGCAAACTGACTTCTTAATGAAGCAGAGGCTGATCCATCATATAGATAAATTTTTCTCGTACTCTGCATATATGTCATCGTCATAATGGTTCAATCGATATGGTCGCCATTAATTATTGTTCAATCATTTCCTAATCTAGTTGTCAAGACCTTACACAAGGGGGTTTCAAGGGCTAACGCCTCCAATTCAAAAATAGTATTGGCTTAAAAGTCAAATTAGTTATGAGAAAAGCATTTTTACCAAACTCTTTTTTAATTTGCATAAGTGAGGGTGCTAGGGGTTGCTTAACCCTTCCTGGAATATTGAGAATTTCATATAAATTTCACATAAGAGCACAATGCATACGTAACCATACATCCTGCTGGGATGCGAGGCTAAATATATATATATATAGAGAGAGAGAGAGAGAGAGGGATGCAGGGCTAGGTATATATCCCTGTATATATATATATATATATATATATACAGGGATGAGGGGCCACGTATATAAACAGGTATGCGAGGCTAGGTATATATACTCCGCTGCGGGGCTAAGAATGTATATACATGGATGCGGGGCTATGTATATATATACAGGGAAGCGGGGCTAAGTATATATATATATAGGAGGGAGAAAGTGAAACTTTTGGGCTGAAACTTCGGAGTTCGATTGAACTTTCGAACCCGAGTGCGCAAACCGGGGCGGGCTCCGATCCTAGGGTCGTAAGATAAGATGGAAGGGGTTAGATGATAACCAACCCCCTCCCCCCAACATTGACCTTTTCGGAAAGCAACATATAAAGGAAATATTTAGCCTGGACTTCAATGATGATGATTTCGTATTCATATACGGACTGTACACTCATTTTTTAACGCTAACGATTATCTCTACAATCTTATAAAACAAAAGGAAACACTAAACTACGTCTCAAAGTGAGTCCGTTGGCTGCAAAGCGACTAAGACATCGTATATGATAACATAAAGTCGTGAATAAATATTAGAAAACGTTCCATGTTATTACACTATACGTCGAACATTGGGCTGAAGACTGCGGTCCCCTAGAACTTGAAGCCAGTTATATCAATTTTTTGTTTGTTTGTTTTTACCGTCATTTTGAAATTCTGCGGGCGAAACATGATGCCAGATACGAAAGAATGAAAAGTAAAGATAAGGAATGGAGAACTTTTAAAATATTACGTTGTTCTTGATAAACAAACTAGTTATATGAATAGATGAATACTGCACAACGGTATAATGAAATCAAAATTCAGACAAATGTAGATTATTATGAACTGGTACGTGTTTGCAATTTTGTTTCGAGGAGTAAAAGCCATACCTCCATCAGAAAATTTCTCTGATTCTTTGCTACCAAATCAGATTCGATTAGCGTCTTGAAATGCAACAATAATTGTCGATGGAGAAACATAATTTTCGCATTTCGAAAATCAATTGTGGTTTGATGACAACGAAGCGGTTTGGAAGATTTTCTGATGAAAGCAAGACGTTTCCTTGTTGAAACAATTGTAAAAACATTGTACTACCACAGAGTAAACTTCATTTATTTGAATTTCGATTTTAATAAGCCAGTTGTTCTTAAAAAGTTCAGAAAAATTTTGCTTAAACTGTTTCTTTTCGGTTCTTCCTTTTAATTCCATTTTTTTTTCTCATATTTGTACAAATTTCTTCTGCTAATTTTAATGGCATTTTCGAACTTTCTGTTAGTTCCTTTCTTTCTTTTGTATTCTTCCACAATGTAGTTAATCTCTCATTTAACAATGTCATCTGTAATTGCATTTCAGATTTTTAATATTTTAGAAAGATTTCTGAATAAACAATTTCAAATAAAAAACATGAATTTCGTAATTTTTGAAGAACTATAAATAGTTGTTAAAGAAATAACTATTAAAATCCTTTAAAAATTTCGTTACTTAATATTAATTCACATTAAGAAGTTTAAATTGCAGATCAATGTTTCTTTCCTTTCCTTTCGTTCGAGCCATCTTCAATTTCAAAGCCTGTGAACCCAATTTGTGACGTCAAAGAAAAGGGCCTACAGTTCTACGAGGAATCCGAACATCGGCTAAACTACTCCAACTCGGGAATGGAATCTTAAACCGCTGACCAGTAAAATAAAGCCTTGGAGCTCTACGCCACCGCGGCGATGGTTTTTCTCTAAAAAATTATTCAATGGTTTACAATATTCAAAATACAATAATAAAACCATTCATTAATCCTGCACAGCCTGGTAGTTGAATTCTCGGCTTTGAGCTCAATCAAGATTCCCATTTCCATTAGAGAAAAAAATTTCTCTGACCTTTCCAAGTTTTTCTCAGTTGTAAGTGTATACAAGCCTGGTTGCATACAAAATAGGGTTGTGGGAAAACCAAATCACATTCGTGGAAGATTTAGGGTTTCAAAACAGAAGTTAGCTTTTTTCTGACTTTTCCAGGTTTAACAAAAAATTTAAATTTTTCCTGGCTTTTCCCCGATTCTTTGGGATTATTTCAAACTCTTTTGTAATTCTAGATGACTATTTCTAGTGAGATGAGGTATTCTAGATGAGTGGAAACTTAGTTTATGAGCATGGTTCGGAGTTCGGTGCACTCAACAGTCTATAATTGTACTAGTTCGGAAACCACATGAAACTTCCCAAAAAGACGCGACTAGTAAGCGCTTCTAAGGTGTGAATCAAGGAAAAATAAATACGTAAGAAGTTAGCCTCAAAGCTAGAAGTTTCATATAGGAAGCTCTTTTATTATCGGAGTTTAAAGCTTCAGTTAAGGAAACTTTCGATTAGTAATAACTTTTCTAAGTATAAACATTTACTTTGAAGCCGAAGAGGAAAGTTTTACACATTGTCCACGAAGCTTTTTTCCCATCAAAAGTGAGAGAAAATGTCATCCACTCTTCCTGGTTTAATAGTGATCTAAATCGATTGTGTTGGAGAAAGGAAAAAATAGATAAGCTTCTTTGAGCAACTGGAAATCTGAACTCCGAAAACCTTACCCGTAATCAAGTTTCCTGCAGAAATTCGAAGAAAGGCAATTTTCGTCTTTTAGATTACGCGGATCGAATTCTCCCCCATGTTATCTGATCAAAAGTTGCTTTCAAAAAAAATGTTAGCTCTAATTCCATTATTGGTGTCATTTAGTATCTGCACATGTATGTAGATGTAAACATGACGTATGTGCATGTGTGTCTACGTAAATGTTCAAATATGTACATGTTCTGGAACTCGCTTCCTATGGCTCTGCGGTCCCTAAATAGCTTACCATTGTTTAAACACAATCTGTTTATTTACCTGTTGTCCTTTTAATTTGTTTTTGCATTTTCCTTTTAAGTCCGTTTTTATTTGTTTATATACATAACTTGTCAATAAAAACGCCGTTGCCGTTTCTGATGGTGGTGGAAACTTGCCAGGCCTTCAATTGCCTTTTTTTCCATCCCCATTCCCGGCATCTATATGTTCTTCCTAGTTATTATTTTAAGGTATATAATCACTAATATTTCTTATTTATGTATCTTATTATGTATTAACATTATGTATCTTATTATGTATTAATGTTATGTATCTTATTATGTATTAATGTTTGTATCTTAATATGTATTGATATTATGTATCTTATTATGTATTAATATTATGTATTAATATTATGTATCTTATTATGTATTAATATTATGTATTAATATTATGTATTAATATTATGTATCTTATTATCTATTTTATTGTTAATGAATTCATTCTACTTTTTCATATCCTGTATATATTAGACGCCTGGAAAATAGATTTTAATTTGAACATATAGATTTTCTAATGTTTACTGAGGTATTCCGGACTAGAATGTGGATGAGAAAGATACATATTCCATTAAAACGTATGCCCAAACTCCTCAGTATATTAGATGGCAAATCCAAAATTTAAAAATATAATTTACAAAACTAATTTTTTATAAATAAAATGTATGAATAAAATCAATCAGTGACCATTAGCATGACCTTTCCTCCAAATTGTAAACAAAACGTGGGCGATGCGTTAAATAACAAAATTAATAAATATTATGAATCACTATAATATACAAAATTTAAATGCAATTAACTGAGGATATAAATCACGATGTAGATTTGAATAACTATTAAGAAAAAAAAGTTTTCTAAAAGCAGGACGTGTTGCTCCTTATCGAATTTCCATTGCAAATTATTCTAAATGCTTTCAGAAAAATACGTGGAAACATTTCCCCCATGTGACAAATAACAAAACTCTCAGCTAAAATAAGGAACTTCCAGCTAATCACTTTAACTTCAAATTAAACTTCAAATAAAAAGTGAGCTGATGATCAACACTCCGAGATAATTCGAACAGTTTAAAACGAAACCTTAAAAAATAATTCAGACTCAGTCTGGTTTTGACCTAGAAACTTCATTCGAGCTTTTGTCCTGATGCTCTACCAACCGAAGTGCTAAGGGGGAATTGATGTGGCTCTATTTTAATACTTACGTCGTCAATTTCATACCTCACGTATTAAGCTCACAGGGAAAATTTAATTGAATGAATTAAAGAAAAACATCTGCAAAGCAAAATTTATACCGGAATTCTATTGAGTAATATTGTACATGAAGTAAAGGAGTCTGGCTTCGGGAAACTTCGATTCGACACCTTCTTCTTATTTCTCTATTCCGATTCTGAGTCAATTGATTAACAGAATGAGCTATAGTACGTGGATAATGGCTTTAATTCCCAGAATTAAAATTACTTGAGAAGCTCCACTTTAGTTCATAAGTTATAATTATTATAATTATATTGTTATAATTATATTGTTATAATTATTATAATTATATTGTTATAATCATTATAATTAATTATATTGTTATAATCATTATAATTATATTTTTATAATAATTATAATTATATTGTTATAATCATTATAATTATATTGTTATAATTATTATAATTATATTGTTATAATTATTATAATTATATTTGTTTATAATTATATTGTTATAATTATTATAAGTAATTGTTATAATTATATTATTATATATATTGTATGCAAATACGTTACTTGTATCGACTTTCTTTTCGAAGTTTAAAATTTAAATCATAGAATGGATTTAGCGATCGACCGGATATAGCGAACATTTTCGTTGGTCCCAAGACCCTCGTTATATCCGGGCCCTACTGTAATTATATAGGCTTAATTTATATTACAAGGAGCCCAGCAAAATAATTTTCTAGAGCCCCACGAAGCCTTAATCCGCCCCTGGAAACCCAGCCTCCTTTCTCTCAAATGCGTGCGTATTAAAAATGAAAATGGAATTTTCAGCGTATTTATTGCGTATAGCACTAATGGAAACTAAAAAAGACTCAGTAGCATTTGGACCAGTTACGCGCTGGTCTTCATCAGGAGATGAACAACACCGTAATTTATCTCCTGATAAAGACCAGCGAGTGACTGGTCGAAATGCTATTTAGGCCTTTTTCAGAGATTTCGTTAGTGTTATACGCAATAAATACGTTGAAAATTGCAATTTATTTTTAATTTCGAAGTTGCGTTGTATATTAACAACCCTGTTTTCATGTTTGTGTATTATACTCTGGTTACATTTAGAAAATATTTATCAAATTGCAAGTTATTAGGAAGTGTAAAAAATAAAATATTCCACATTCAGCAAATTATATCATCTTTTAATGATCTTCTAGATTTTACAAATTCAGTTTCGAAGCATGATAGAACGTTCATCACCAAACCTACTGTCGATAAGAGTGTTAATTTAAAAGTAGTTCAACTCCACTCCTCTTCGTAAAAATATAGTTATCCATAATTTTTCTAGATCATGTAAGAGTTTTTTTTTTTTTCATTCAGAAACTTGTACGCCTCCAAGTTTTTTCCCTGCCAGCAGGGGGCACCAAAACTATATTACTGACTGTTGAAACTTCCTTATTATTTTACCTTTAACACCAAATATCTCTAAGTAAATGAAAATGGGGTTTTCAGAGAGGACATTAAAATAACGTCCTCATATAATCATCATTCACAACGCCATTCGCTTTGTAGGGCAATTGTTGAAAAGATTGTGATTTTTTTATTTATATAATCATTCCATTTGTATCACATTTACTATTACAAAACAAAGTTTTTGCCGTTCCAATACTTCTATTGTTTCATAACTGATCTAAATTATATATTACAAAGATTAAATAAATCCTTATGTTTACATTCATGTAAGGAAGCCGTACGCTGAAACAGCTTTTAACATAATATGAAATATGGATTTCACCGACCGGAAAACTTTCATGATTTGGAAAACAAAAAAAAAAGATAAATAAAAAATCTTGACGTGCACGCAACACTGCTTCTTGGAAACTATGAGCAAAAAGTTCAGCATCTAAAATTGTTGGAGAAATAAACAACATCACTCTTTGTAAATCACGTTGACAAGCAAGCGGAAACGAGAATTCTGTCATCATTTTTGCTTATGGAGGATTTTGCACCGGAAGGATGGGATCCGACAATATTTTTCACTGATTCAGGTTATTATGGATGTATACGCCTGTGCGATTGACTGATGTATGGATAGCCTTTATTCATAAAAAATCTTCATGATTTTATTCATTATTAGGTTATATTCATGATTGTATTTATCGATATGTTATATTCATAATTTTATTGATTAATAGGTTATATTCATAATTTCATTCATTAATGGATTATATTCATTTTATTCATTAATGGGTTATATTCATAATTTCACTCATTAATGGATTATATTCATTTTATTGATTAATAGGTTATATTCATGATTTTATTCATTAACAGATTATATTCATGATTTTATTCATTCCCTATATCATATTTTTTGAGTCTTTATGAGTTTATACTCCATAATTTTATTCGTGAGATCATATTTTACGATTTTTATTATTTATTACAGAATCATGTTCTATGATTTTTTATTCATCGTCAAATTACGCTTTATAATTTGATTATTTTTTAGATTAAGCTTTATGATTTGATTATCTGTTAAATTAAGCTTTATGATTTGATTATTTGTTAGATTAAAGTTTATGATTTAATTATTTGTTAAATTAAGTTCTATAATTTAATTACTTATCAAATTAAGCTATATAATTTATTTCTATTAAGTAGAGGAATTTTAGTGAAATTACTCAACTTCTGCTTTTAAACTTTCTAGAAAAAAATATATTGTACTGCATACATAAATTTTTTAACTAACTATTTTCACTATTAAATCGTTATGCTTTATTTCAGTAGAGGTCAATTAGTCAAACTATGCTAAAACACCGCAAATGTAAAATAATTTTTGAATGATGATTGTGTAGCCTAAAGAAAACCCTTAAACAGGTATTTAAATAAATCGAACACTACGCAGATTAAATTAAACAACAATATAAATCAACGTTTATTGGCGTAGTGATACCAGCGCCGATGTTATGGCGTGATTAGATGGTGAAACGTTCGAAAGAAAATAAATATTTCTGCGTTCGGTGGGATATGAAATGGAAGGTCATGGGTTCAGGTCCCACTGAATGCAGAAATATTTATTTTCTTTCGAACGTTTCACCATCTAATCACGCCATAACATCGGCGCTGGTATCACTACGCCAATAAACGTTGATTTATATTGTTGTTTAACTTTAAACAGGTTTTAAATTTTGAATTCTCCAAAATAATATTCTACTAATATATATTAACAACGATGCGCATATCACATACATTTCCTAATGTATCATTATCAAAAAGGAATAGTTAAAAAATGCTATGAAGGCGCTACGAAAGCAATAAATAAAATGGTGAAAAAAGTTAATAATTTTTCAATGTTCTGCATATTCTACGTCTTAATAATCATTAACCGATTTGTACCAAGTATTGCTAATATAGTGAATTATTTAAAAAAAATATAATGGTTTCGTTGTATTTCTAAATTCAGTCACAAAACAAGACGCAAACAGATAAAAAGACTAAAATTGTATATATATTTAAATTACATGAAGCCATTTAATAAATACAAACATTGCTCATTCAATTTTAAATTCCAAATAAACTGTATTAAATACACAATAGGATTTAAATATGCCAGTAACTCAAAATAACCGTACAGTTTTAAATAATAAATCTTTACTAACCTATATCTCAAAAAAAAGCTTTTTATTATAATTATTATATGCTTCAATATTTTTACATTGAACTCTCCTCCTTTAGCATTTTCAAACCTTCTATATAAGAGAATTAAAACCCGAGTGTTTTGTTTGTTTGTTTTTAATTAAGATATCCAGAAAAACAATCCAGATCAATATTTCTCAAAGTTTGGTCATTCGTAAACCACTTTAGGCATTCATTTACTTATCTCATCATTCATTTCGTCTCGTCATTCATTGTATTTCATCATTCTTTTTATCTTATCATTCACTGTATCCCATCATTCATCCTATCCCGTCATTCATTTTATCCCATCATGCATTTTGTCTGGTCATTCATTGTATTTCATCGCTCTTTTTATCTTATCATTCACTTTATCCCATCACTCATTCTGTCCCGTCATTCATTCTATCCCATCATTCCTTTTACCTCATCATCCATTTAGTTACTGACCACCAGGGAGGGAAGTCTAGAGGCCCTCCCTGGAGAAACTGAAAAATATCTTATTTGAAAAAATTCTGCGACCACTTCATAGACCGTCTCAGACCATCAGTGGTCGCACTTTGAGGAATACTGATCTCCGATTGTGCATGTGAATTTAGCAGAATATATCTAGAAGAGTTTGTTTTTATTACAGTACATAAAATAGAGCAATTTGGCATCGATTTCTAAACACATGTCAGGTCTTAAAATAAAAATTCATTGACACTAATCAGACTTTCGAAGCCTGGTTCGCCGAAACTTGAATTCAGAATTTCGAAAATTGTTTCGAGTTATTTGCATACTTCAAGTCCATCGTTGCTTGCAATCAGGGGCGAACTGAGCCGTTGACAGCGACTGGGCGTTTTTGCATTTCGGCGGTCCAATACAAGAATAATGATAATCAATTAATTTAATTCATTGGTTTACATAAAAAGGTTAAACACTGGTAAAATAGCAATGAAAAAGATCACAAGCTTTCGGACGCGTCAGCAGCAGTCCTTCATCAGGAGTAATGACGATGTTATGTTTCTGTCTCTTTTTATACTTGAAATTTCTGGAAAAAAACCGTCATCAGAGTAGTCCCGCAGAATGGAAAAACCCAATGAGAACCAATGGATTAACAACTCTTACTCTGAAATGTATGAGACACCTCCAAATTAGGTTGCCCGCGATATGGGTTTCTCATTGGTCCCTATTGGGGTTCTTCCATGATTCTATTGGAGGCCTCCCATTGGTTCTCATTGGGTTTTCCCATTCTGCGGGACTACTCTGATGAAGGGTTTTCCAGAAATTTCAAGTATAAAAAAGAGACAGAAACATAACATCGTCATTACTCCTGATGAAGGACTGCTGCTGATGCGTCCGAAAGCTTGAGTGATCTTTTTCATTGCTATTTTACCAGTGTTTAACCTTTTTATGTAATTTCCTCCCTGGTACCCTGTATTTTATTTCTATTCATTGGTTTAATTAATTAATTCAGCCACGTACCATAACGCTCAACATGAAATCTCAACGATGAGTAGTTAGTTATTTGATACTTTTATTCAGAACGAAATATACTTATTTGTAGTATATTCGTGAGAACTCGTTGTTGAATTATGTACTTTTATAACGTACTTCAAATTAATTATGGAATATATAATGTAATATTTTGACCTTCGAACTTTTTTATGAATTCATATCTTTTGTTTAGAAAATTTGAAAACTGCATATTAGCAATAAAGTTATAAATTTTAACATGCACCAGATATGTAAAAAAAATAATTCGGCATTTGTTAAAGTCTCCAAGAATTTTTAAAACGATTCTGCTTGGGCTATACGGCCCTCATTTATATGGTGCACATTTTTTAGGTTTTACATAAGGGTGAAAATTATTTTGCATTCTTTATTCCAGTTTATCAGTCAATAAAAAGTTATTACTTTGGACCATAACATTTAATTGATAATTATGCTAAATTGATCTCATAATTACATTTATTTAATTGGAGCCCCTCAATATGCATTTTTTGAAAAGACTTAAAATTCATTTAAAAGGCCAAAATCTTTTTATAACTTTTAAAAATATTTCGGCCCATTACGGCCCGTTGAATGTATGTGCTAATTAATTTTCAGAAAACCAGCCCATTTCAGCCCGTATTTGAAATGGAATTTTAGGCCTACGGCCCGGCATACGAGTGAAACAAGGGACTGTGGCCAGTGCAGGTTTCTAACTCTATACTGTATGCAATAAAGAATAGTAGTAACAATATAAATAGTATTTCTTACCGTTATGCTAAAAGATATCAGCATATTCTTTTTCCACGTCGTCTTCCTTTTTTAGCTCTAAATGCTACATGCCGATCAAAATTTTGTATTTGCTATACGAAGCACAAAATATAAAATATACAAATGCAGAAAGTGTTAATCGCGGCTCTAGAATACGGTCTTGACCGATAATCACTAGTTGACCCACTGATCAGACGCTACATCTACATATATTCATTTCTCTTCCTTTCGAACCTGCCGAAAAATGTTCAATCCCTTTCTTTTGTATTTCCCCCAACTGCACTTCGTTTCTTACGAAATATCGTAGCAGAAGGCGAATATTTTATTCGCCTTCTGCTTCCAATTGTATACAGAATGTCCTCAGTCTCCAACATCAATGATACAGTCCCCAGCCTGGACAAAGATGACTAAAGCGGCTTGGGACATAATGGGAGATAGAAGAGACTGCATTTTTTTTTCAAAACAAGAATGGCAGACCGTTTACTTTCCAAATTAGTAATGTTCACATGATGTATGAATACAGATGGTGCAGTCATCTCTCCCCACCTCTCTCTGGTTTACTCAAAATGTGGCCATTCGAGAAAAGTCGTGCCTTCAGTTTTTGGGGTTTTTTTTCATAAAATGTGAGCGTATGGCTATTTGAAATCAGCATGATTTTTTAACACTTTTCTGGCATGGATTTAGAATAAGGAACTTCATCTTTGTATACGTATTTAGTAGTTATATAAAAAAGATTCCTAGCCAAAAAACGCTTACAGACCAATTTGTAATGTTATATTACTCGTACAGCGGACGTTTCCGACCCCATAAATATGGGGAGGGCTTAGGACTTGGGGCCATGTGCGAATCCAGGTAATGGGATCACTCAGCACTACAGGCGTAGAGTTATATGGGTCCAAGGGGCCTGGGCCCTCTTAATAATTTTCAGTTTTACATATATTGCAATGTATAAACATCCATAATATGTGGTTGGGCCCCCAATAACTTTGAAAACTCTACGTCTATGCCCAGCACCACCCTTCTATTATATCGAAACTATAAATATATATGTCAAACCAAACTGGCGCTCTTTAAATCACATCGGATTGACTCTCTTTATTCCCAGTTTTACAGCCCTTCTATATTAAACCAGATCGGCCTTCTTTATGTCACATCTTACAGGCCCTCTATGTTAAACCCGACCTGCCTTCTTTATGATAAATTGAGGCGGCCTTTCGGGCGACCACCCAATCGCCCATATGGCCAGTCCGCCCCTGCTTGTAATCTCAAGCAGAAGATTAATAAAGAGAATAACAGCACTACAATGTGCGAAACGAAATTACTAGGTTTGGAATGAATGCGATTTTGAAATTCATAAGGTTTGGAAATTCATAAGGTTTGTTAAAGCTGTTCAAATTAGAACTATTATTTCAGGTCCCTTACAAATCATCCTCGCAAAGCCATCGGGTCCTTCCCACTTCAGAGGATAATAAGATGTTTAGCAATATTGATTTATTGAACATCTGGACCGAATAATTGCTTTCATAAATTCAATCAAAATCCCAAACAAGCTCATTTCAGTCTTTCAAATTTTGAAAGATTTAATTCTTCCAAGTTGAAAAGATTTCCAAGACTAAGTCAGAAATTCCATCGGAAATTAGTTTATGCTGGTGCATTTTCTCTTGGGCAAATAGGAGTTTCGAAAAAATCAAATAAATACAAAATTTTCCTTAAGTGTCGAATTTAAAATGAAAAAGAAAGAAGGGCAGGAATGGCAAAAAAGGTAGAAATAATCAAAATAAGGAAAAGATAAAAGGAAGGAATAAACCGCTGGATGAAAAGGGAAAGTGTTACAAAAAATATTACAGAAAGAAATATACATTCTTACGTTCTTTATAAATTGTTTCCAAACTTTAAATTAAACAACGATCAGCGGTTAAGTTCAAAGTGGTTAAATGAGTGTTTTTTGTTAATTCCAAAGGTAAAACACGATTAAAAGATGCTTTAGATTATAATTCCTGTGGGTGATACTGACAAAATATTTCAATTGTTTACAAGTAAAAAAAAATAATAAATAAAAGTTCAAGAATTGGAATAATAAAAAAATCATACACATTGTTCCAAAGGACGTATTAATAAGCCTTTATTGCGCTTTTTTGCTTCACAAAAGTGCTAACACATCGCCTGCAGAAAAAATTAGATGCAGCTCAACCAAGAGAAACAAGTTGGATTTCGAAGTGGATTCAGTACAGTGGACCATATTCAAGTATTAAGAGAATTAATTGAAAGAACACATGAATATGAACTTCCGTCCGTTCTGTGTGGCATTTATTGACCATGAGGAGGCTTTGGATTAAAAATTTGATGATGTTTTATATTAAAACATCAGCAGTCATCAACTCTTTAAGATCAACAGACGTCGAGGATGTGTACATTGACATGGTGAAATGTGTGTATAAAAATGCAAGTGCAAAATTGCAAGTTAGTTAATTATGTACTCAATAGAAAACTGTGGAAACCTCATTACATGGAAGAAATATTCGACATATTAATCTTGCATTCATAATTAATTCATGAGTAAAATGAAAAATAGTTAATGGATTTCATAAAATAAAAAATAATTAAAGGATCTGTTATAAAACGTTTGCTTTAAAATAACAGATAGAAAAGTATGGAGAAAGGCTATTGATTTTAAAACGAAACTATCGAAAATAATTTTACATCGTGATTATTACGTTTATAATAATTTTAATGAAATAATGGTAATGATGGTGATTAGGAATAAATATTTGCAGAGTTGCCGCGATAAATCCCCACTCGCCGATGATGTCTAAGTCAGCCGACGATCCACATATGTTAAAGCAATTGGACATACTAATCGGCTTGCAATAATCTTTTATGCAAATTGGGCCATCATGGTCTAATGCCTTTTCAACATCAATAAATGCAAATACCTTATGATATTCATTTGTCAGATTTCAATATCATTTCGCCCGCAACTTTCATTGGTATTAAGTATTTATAAAGTTCTCGGACTGCAGAGAAGCAGGTTGCTGTTGCAACTGTCGACGAGTATTCGTTGAAGGATGGATAGCTATCTATTTATGGATTTTCGATTGTTTACATGTCGGCGTGGATTCTACAATCTTCCCCTCAATTTATACCGTCCGCGGAGATCGGTATTGATCGGGGATGTGGAGTTGGATCCACGAAATCAATACTCAAAAAGTGGGAGGGATCGATACCTTGAGCTATTGATTTACACGGTGAACTAAAGTTTTCGACAGGTCTTGGATCAGCTAAACTTCGTTGTAGGTTCTAAAACACGGAGCAATTTTCCGCCGTCTCTTCGAAAAGATAGAGTTTTGGAAACACTCCTATCGACGCATGAGAGTAAAAACTATTTTAAATTGAAACGAGAAAAAAGTTAATTTAGATAGTTAGCAATTATTTACAGCATATTTCAATTAGCTTTAACCTGGGTTTCATTTCGGCATTTTGTTTAGTTTCTTCTTCTAATGTAATTAAGCTAATTAGCAATTATTTACAGCGTATTTCAATTAGTTTTAATCTGGGTTTTATCTCAGCATTTTGTTTAGTTTATTCTTCTAATGTAATTAAGCTAATTAGCAATTATTTACAGCGTATTTCAATTAGTTTTAACCTGGGTTTTATTTCAGCATTTTGTTTAGTTTCTTCTTCTAATGTAATTAAGCTAATTAGCACAATTACTTCCAGCATATTTCAACTAGTTTAATCTGGGTTTTATCTCAGCATTTTGTTTAGTTTATTCTTCTAATGTAATTAAGCTAATTAGCAATTATTTACAGCGTATTTCAATTAGTTTTAACCTGGGTTTTATTTCAGCATTTTGTTTAGTTTATTCTTCTAATGTAATTAAGCTAATTAGCACAATTACTTCCAGCATATTTCAACTAGTTCTAATCTGGGTTTTATCTCAGCATTTTGTTTAGTTTATTCTTCTAATGGTTTGCTTGTAAATCCAGGCACACATTACTCATCTATGCTTGCACTTGCGGTTGTTCGCGAATAGAGGGAATACCGACTCTATACGTACTTTCTGTTGTCAAAATTTGAACTAATGCTAACATTAGCAAAATAAAAAAATATAAATAAATGTTCAAAAAATACTATATTCCATTAAATATCATAATATTTACATCCTGTACAAAATACTGTTTAAAAATTCTAGCCCAGCAGAGAAAGGCTGACGCATACATTTTATTAAGTGCTTGCTGATGACGTAAATATTTTATTCCTGAATTGAAAATGAACATCGTTTTTAGGTGTAATTTTAAAATTTTTAATAACAAAATAGACGCACGTTTCGGACGGGCGTTGGTCTTCCGAAATCCCTGTTTTTAAGGCGCAAAGACAGCAAAGGTCATGCTGGGTCGCATGTATCCATTCCCGGATCGATTCAGACACTTGGCGTTAAGCGGCAAAAACTAGCAATGACGCCTAGGTTGCCGCTTATCGCCCGCCTACGCTTGTACTGATTCAGGCGGCGCACATCGAATGTGATCGAAACGGCACGAGTCGCGAAGCGACGAGCGGAGGGGTCTGGGGGGTCTCCCCCCAGTTCGGTCTCTGTGATTCAGGTAAGTACTGATTTATTTATAAAAATACTAATTCATAATCAAAATAGCCCTGCGGTGGCGCAGTGTGGTAACGCGTTCTCCTAGTGCGCCGCTAATCCGGGTTCGACTCCCAGCAGTGCAAAGAACGCTTACTCAGAGATCTCATAAAGATCGCACTGCTCACTGTAGTCCGGGGTTTGGTTCCCTAGGCCTTAAGAGGTTCGGATTCCTCGGAAAACAGTAGGTCCCGGCGCAGCATGACCACTGTAGTCTTTGAGCCGTAAAACCAAAAAGCAACCAACCAACCATAATCAAAATACGATGCAGTACATGCACTCGCCCGTTACGGTCTAGTGAACTTTCTACTATAAGTATCTAGAATCAACCGTTTAGCGCCGAAGCGCTTTTTTGCCGCCAAGCCTTCCCGTCGGTAAGTGTCTGAATCGATCCGGGAATGGAAAGACGCTGCCAGGTCAGGACCTACAATTTTCCGAAGAACCCGAACCTCTACTATCAAGAAAGCCAATGATGGATAGAAAAATAGAACGCGCTTTACAACGCTACTGAATGTCGAAACCGGGTTAATGGTAGGATAGGCGAATGCGTTACCATTAAGCCACAGCCTCGCAATGGACCTATATTTTCACGAAGCTTCCAAACGTCTAAAAAACCAACCTGTGGTCTACAGCAGCGGTTCTCAACTTTTTTTTGCGTTAAGGAGCACTTTTCAGGAGAAAAAATACTCGTGGAGCACTATCGTCGCCGTTATACCAAAGGCCCGTTTTTTCTTTTTTTAGCTGCTTTTACCTAACCATATTTTTCAAATTATTAATCGATATTTTATTGTATAACCGTAAAAGCACACATTTTTTTTTTAATTTTAAATTGCTTAAATTTGAATCAAAACTTAATTTTCCCAGTCAAATCATTAAAAACTGGAACTTTAAATATCGCGAAACAACCATTATGCATATGCTTCCTTATATTTTATTTTATTTATTTATTTTGTTGTATACTTTTTTCTTATAAGGGTGATGATATTTTCACCAATATAGATAGTATATCCAACGGCAGCGGTATTAACGATGGAAGGTATTTTTGAAGCATTTGGGCGCGTAAAACGTCAAGTTTTATTTTATTCGAAATATTATATTTTTAACATAGTTCAGAGAAATTGGAAACTTACTTAATTGCATAAATATAAACGAAGAACAGTAGCAAAAAACTGCTTTATCTGGAAAATTTCCAACTCAGTGATCAGAGAGAATATTTTCTAATCTGTTTTTTATCAATTTTTAACAGATAATCCAACGATTTTTTTTTTCTTTTTTTAATTTTGAGAAATAGAGAACGAAGAAATCGAAAGAGATCGAAGAAAACGAATACGAAGCACTGGAAAAGGTTTCGCGCAGCACCAGTTGAAAACCACTGGTCTACGGTAACTAGTTAATCGCTAGGCACTTTCTTTTTTTTTTCTTAGGGGGGGTGGAACAATTGAGAGTCGAACCCGGATTCAAGACACGCTGGATGATTGCGCTACCACAAAGCCACCACCTCGCATATGACCTATATGTATCCAAAGCATGCAAACGTCTAAAGAACCAACCTATGATCCACAATAAACAATCGCTAAGAATTTTCCTTTTTGGGGGGGGGGGGGGGGGGGAAGAGGCAAGCTGAGAGCCGAACTGGTTTAAGGCGTGCTGGGTGAAAACATCACCACTACGCCACTAGAAGGCAATGCAATGGAGACCATATGTTGGACGAAAGGACCTGTCGCATTTCAACGACTGATAGGGTCCCTCCCTCCTCACATAAATCCCTAGTAAAGAATTAATGAATAATAATTTTTGACACCCACATATGAACTCAGACTAGAGTTTTTGTGAAGGAAGCTGTAAAGGGCTTTTATCTCCTTTTCTTCTTTACAAAAGCTCTAATCTGAACTCACACATGGGTGTCAAAAATTATTTATTAAAAACATGCGCCTTTACATGTTGGCCATTTGGCAATTGTGCCGACCCTGTGAAGGGTAATAATATCTTAAGAAGCGAGAACTTGATTCTATCTCCGGCAACCATTCTATGTTCACATAATGGTGGTATTCATGCTGATGTAAATATTCAGTGTAGTTAGTTGCTTAGTAAATATAGTCTTTAATATTAATAAAAACCTTGTGTGTGAAAAGTCTATGATGGGTTTCGACCCATCACTGTGACCTGAAAGTGACAATCATAGTACAGTGATGTTCATATCACCCATTACTT
>QLNU02003225.1:42394183-42404703 GCA_006491805.2 Dysdera silvatica | reverse complement strand
TTGCCATTTCTATGAAAATTTCATAATAGAAATTATATTATCTTCGTGGTATAAATTGTTACATTTTAATTTTTATGCTAAATCTTGAATTTTTTCAGCACTTTCTATCCGAGCTTCAATTGTCCAAAATTTGCTGTTTATTTCAGATATTTGGGGTCAAAATTAAGAAGACGCATCTCGTCTCATCGAATATTCGGTCACAGTATTATCAGAATCCGATCCGGTAATTATAGTCATAGTTTTTTTGCATCCGCAAAGACCAAAGCAACTTCAATATAATGTTATAAGGACTACACAAACACAACATTAATGATCACGAAAGTTGTAGAGCGAATTCGATGAACTTGTATCTTTCGTTTCTGGCAATCAATTGCTGCAAGTATGTTAATAAATATTTATCATAAAACCGACAAATCGAAATTATTTTGGGAAACTAATGGGACATTTGAATATAATAGAGCGCAGCATGTTACTGATATCGCGAATGACTAGTTCACTCTAGTCATTAAACGACTGTGGTATAAAATGATATACTAATATAGAGAATGCTTACTTCGACTGTTACTAATATGCTAAATATTAAGAATTTTAAACAAACGGTTATTGAATAAATGTGACCAATGTCAATGAATAGGGTACGGTTATACCTATTCAGCTGGCGTTTTACTTTTAAATAGTTAGTGAATAACTAAGCCCTAAGGTAGACATAAAACTATTTGAAACCAATCACAATTCTTTAATCTATTCTTAATATTGATAGAACAACCACGATCCGTATAGTATACAAATAAATGTTGCTACACAATAGTGAACCGAGTCTTTTATACTCAAGTTTGTAGAAAGCGTTAACGACAATATACTAAGGTTTTCACCTTCATTGCACGACAGCACAGTGCTTATGGCTCTACCATCCACCTACGTCCGTCCTACCCTGGGGTGACCGGTGCGGAAAAAAAGTAGCTCGACGAATTGTCACGTGAACTGGTTCAGAAAATGTGGCTCCAGGAATCGTCTCGTGAACTGGTCCAGTAAATGTGTCTTTCAGAATCGTCTCGTGGACTGGTCCGGTAAATGTTGTTCCAGGAATCGTCTCTGGAACTGAGGTGGCTCCAGAGAAAGGTGCTCTGCTCTCTTATGCGCCGGAGAAACGATTCGGGTGCTACTGTTGAAAATTTATCGCAGCCAAGAACAAAAGGTACGAATTTTTGTACGCTGGGTCTGGAAAATGTTTCCAATTTCTAACGGCGACTTTAGGGCTCGCGCTCGTTTAAACAACCTTAATCGTAATCTACCAACTTTCTCTCATCGACGATTTTTATCTCAAACCTTCGCCGACTTCTCTCGACCGATAGCCGGTATAAAAACACTACGACCTCTGACCTCGAAAATCCGATCTGGAATCCTCTCCGACCTTTCTCAACCGAGACCCGACCCTGATTTCAGAAACCGTATCCGCGCCTGATACCTTTTTCCCTTCCGGACAACCGACTTTTTCCAATTCTACGGATCTCCTGCTAAAGCGCTGACCTTGGCGTGACGTAATTTCGTCATCGCCGCTTGAAAAGGCCCCGGCCACTTCGGTGCCTTGGATCGTTGTTTGTTTACAACTTTCACCTACCTCACTGTCGCTTTCCGAACTGGACTTTATATTTTCTTCCCTTCACAGATACCTACTGAAGTTCTAAACATGTGTTTTACACACTTTTTCCTTATCTCTAAAGACTCTTCTGAATTCCACATTTACTGGCATAGTGAAGCGCTTTATCAAGTATTGTCCTTTCACTGCGCTCCAGAATTTCCGCATATTTCCTGTTCTCGCAAAGGGGTGATATATGAACATTCTTTCCCCAATTTTGAACCTTTCGTTCCTAACTTTCTATTCCCTTTTTGTCCTCACAATCCTTGCGGCTTTGCTTTTCTCATCCGCTAGCAATCTCCACATTTTTTATTTAAGATATAACGACCCTATCATATTTTTCTAACGCGTGATAATCCCTGGTAAAATCGGACAGGTAGGGTTCAATGCCATAACTGGTTCAACTCCCCTGTTTGCAAAAAATGTACTACATTTCAATCCATTGTTACAGCTTGCATTATAGTACATCTGCACCCTGGGTATTGCCATATCTCATTAATTGGAATTTTTCTGCACGATGATAGCCAATTTTTTGTTAAAACCTGCATGCGGCCTCCCTACTTTATTTCCCTGCGGCTTATATGGTGTTGTAAAGGTCTGTTTTACGTTAAAGGCTTTCATTACACTTTGAAATTACTCCGATTTAAATGGCTCCTACGTCGCTTACAACCACTGGTAATACGGATTCCGTCTTGAAAGTCTCCAAAAGTGCAGAAATTGCATGATTTTATGCACATCCTTCCGTGGGAATAATATGCGTCAACTGGGAGAAAGCATCAAACGCTGTAAAAGCATAACTTCTGAGAAACGGACATTTCAAATGGGTCCACAAAATCCACGTAAATGTTTTGATTAGGAACACTTGGTGCGTCCATGTGTTCGATAATGCTTGCCCTTACCCTCCGTATTCATTTACCTTAAGCAGTCCTCACAACTCGCAACGAAATTCTTCTCCTGTCCGACCAGTCCTCGAAAATAAAAAGGTTTTTGCAATTCATGAATCTTTTTTTGCATTCACCCATGAATGGACAGCTTTTCATGTACGTTTTTTGTCAACTGCCGCTGCAAACAAAATGGTATTACCAGCTTTATTTTGTAATCCTCTACCAATTGTTTTTCTTCAGCTTTAAGATATAATTTTAGTGTATCATCGCCATCAATATAAAACATATGTAATTTCGCAGGTTCATCGCTCAATTTTTCTTCCTTTAACTACCTTATTATCTCGGAAAATTCGGCGTCCGCTAGTTGTTTGCTCCTTAACTCGCCTTTGCTTAAAAGTTCTGGGAATGCTCTGATAATGTTCCAACAATTTTCCTTCGTTTCATTCTTCGTTTGTTTACCTTTTTCGTTTATTCCGCAAATACCCGCTACCTGATCTAACTTAAACGTTCCGTTTTCAATAGCCATGACTAACTTGTCATCTAACATTTCTTGATGCCTGCTATTCTCACGAGAATGAACACTTATTCTGTTAAAGCCAATTTCCATCTTAACGTTCGCATTCAGCAGTTTCTTGCTTTCATTAGGCTCAACAAGGCCTTTCAATCAGTTTCTAAGATAGAATTGTTTTCGATTATGAACTGTTTGAGAATTGTTTATAGTGTGCCAAACACACTAATTCAAATGAGGAACACTTAATGTATAGGTGATGAATAGGTGATGTCCTATGAATAGTGGATATAGAGACACGATGGATATAGGATAATGATAGAAATAGATAGGCACAGATGTGAATGTATAGGTGATGTCCTACTATTCTCCGCCGTACTAAATATTTCCTCTTTTGTTTCAAATATTTCTTCTCCATACTAAAACAAAACCCTAGTAAGACGTAGTGTTATATTGCCAATGGTATACATTAGCGTCATAAGACGTTAATTTTAATTATCAATACCAGAACACATACACACACAAGAGAAGTAGATTTATACTAGCTAATTACTCGTTCAAACTGGCTAAATTGCGTTCCGTGTTATTTTATAAATTAATTGTCTGTATTATAAAGATAAAGTGTTATAATTGTTAAAGATATACAAAACAAATTAAAAATCTATCGTTCTTCCGGTATACATTAGCCAGATACACAATTAATGGTTATATTCCTAATTGTGTGTATTTACAAAATAAAGAGATACATAACGTGAATGGAAATTAAGTTCCTATTTGTTTTAAAATAATTGATTTTTAAACAACATAACTTTTATCACATTATTTTGCACAATATTACCTATAGACAATGTCTTATAACATAATGCTAGACAAAACCAAATGCAGATTACAACCCAAAATATCTTTTCAATCACATCGTACGTTGCACGAGTTGTTTCCGAAAATTATAATTGTATAAAATTAACTAACCATAAAGCTTATAAAAATTTCAATTCGCATTTTAAACATCATAAAGTAAGAGAAGCCAGTCTCTTCAAAAGATTGATCACAAACATTGCATATAAAAACGGAGAGACTTTGTTTACAGAAACTAAGCCCTTACATCTGGTTCTACCAAACATTTTGCGAAAGTATTATCGAAATATCGATATTTACAGTAAGAAATTTGTGTTTGCATTAGCATAGAGGAGGCAACCTTCAAATAAATCAATGTAAATTAAGTGCGTATGATATCAATGAACAAAAAATTGGAAGGAAATACAGATCAGATTTGAAGCTTTTGTTGTGGAAACGCTAACTTTATTGAATTTCGTTAATAACCTTTAACAAAAAAACAATAAATTGTATTATATTTTGCAGCTAATGGGATATTGGTATTCGCGTGACGGAACAGGTTGTTGAGTTTATTGTTGTTTGTGGCAACGGAGAATTGAAAGGAAACAAAGTCAAAAGGCAACGAAGTTTTTGGTTTTATGATTTAACGTGAAAGAGTTGAAATCGTGTTTCGCTAATGATTATGGAGATGCGCTTTAGAGTTGCAGTTGTGAATGCAACTCACTTTTTTTCAGTACTAAAATTACCGGATGACAAATATGTCGGCGTAAGTGGCATAGAATTCGAGTTATTAGAAATTTTATCCAAATTTGTGAACTTCACATACCTAAGAATACGTTTTCTCATAACACATATAAATATCCCTGAGATATAATCTTATTGATACACTTAATTCACATCATTTTCCAAGGTATGTTCCTCTCGTATAGCAGGTGCGATAATTATAAGAAAGGCGCAAAATTGCGGATAGACGGGCATGTATACGTTTCCTTCTTGATAAATGTTTAAGAAATATTTTCTGTTTATTTTAAAATGTTTCCTCTTCTTGCTAAAGTAAAGCTCTAATAAGACGTAGTTTTATATTGCTGATAGTATATATTAGCGACATAAGACGTTAATTATATTTTTCAATACCAGCACAAACACACACCCGCTAAGTTTTTATATCATCGTTCGGTGGTCTCCTGAATCCAGTTTAGAATTAATGTTGTCCACCGTTGATCAGTTCTTATTGCAATATGACCATCCCATCGCCATTTCAGCCCTTTTACTTTAACAATGATGTCCTCTACTTTAGTTTTCTCTCTCACCCAAGTGTTCCTTTTTCGATCTCTCCTAGTTATTCCAAGCATGCTCCTTTCCGTTGTCTGTAACTTTCGTATTGCTCCAACAGTTAGACTCCATGTCCCTGATCCATAAGAGAGGACTGGCAATACACACTGGTTGAAGACCTTTCTTTTTCAGACATAAAGGCAATTTCCCCTTCAGGATAAAACTGTTTCTTCCAAATGCACTCCAGCCAAGTTTAATACGTCTGTTGAGTTCTTTCATAATGTTGCAATCCATTGAAATCAGATGGCCAAGGTAAATATATGAATCAGCAATTTCTTGCTCAGTGTTGTCAACTTGTATTTTTGTTTCCTCTACAAAATTATTGAACATGACCTTAGGTTTTTGTAGGTTCATCTTGAGTCCACCTTCTTTACTTCTAGTTGAGCCCCTGAACCATGTCTTGGGTTCTGATGGGTTCATTGAAAAAGTAACAATGTCATCCTTGAACCTGAGATAACTTAAATATTCACCATTTATTTTTATTCCCCTGTTATTCCAATTTATCTGCTGAAAAATCATCTGTAAAGCTGAAGTAAAAAGTTTTGGAGAAATGGTATCTCCCTGCCTCACACCTTTACCAATTTTGATAGTTTTGGTATCTTTATGTAACCGAAATTTTGCACTTGCATTTTTATACACACATTTCACCATGTCAATGTACACATCCTCGATGTCTGCTGATCTTAAAGAGTTGATGACTGCTGATGTTTTAATAGAGTCAAAGGCCTTCTCATAGTCAATAAATGCCACACACAATGGAAGTTCATATTCATGTGTTCTTTCAATTAATTCTCTTAATACTTGAATATGGTCCACTGTACTGAATCCACTTCGAAATCCAGCTTGTTCTCTTGGTTGAGCTGCATCTAATTTTTTCTGCAGGCGATGTGTTAGCACTTTTGTGAAGATTTTATAAATAGCAGGTAACAAGCTAATTGGTCGGTAATTTTTTAAATCCTCTTTATCACCTTTTTTATGCAAAAGAATTACTGTTGCAGAATCCCATTGGTTTGGTATGTTACCACTGTTGAGGCATTTGGTAAAGAATTTTGCGAGTATGTCTTCTACATGTTCTCCAGCTTCTTTTAAGATATCTAATGTAATGCCATCATCGCCAGGGGATCTTCCTTTCTTCATACTTTTTATTGCAAATGCTACTTCTTCTTTTAAGATTTTAGGAGCTGTTCCTTCGACTATCTCAGAGTCTTCGTTTAATCCACTGTTTCCCTCATACAGCTTTCTGTAGAATTCTTCAACTCTTCTAAGTATTTCTTCCCTATTTCTTGTTACAGTGCCATCCTCTCCTTTTAATGCAATGATGTGTTTCTTCCCAATAGACAAACTCCCTTTAACAACCCTAAGGCTCTTGTTGCTTTCAATGGCCTTCCTTACTAACTCACAATTGAATAACACATATTTAATTGAACATATATATATATATATATATATAGTACAGTAAACCAAAGCCGAGATCTATCAGCGCGGAATCTTTCAAGGAGACGCACTAAGCCCCCAGTGGTTCTGCTTGGCGTTGAACCCCTTGTCAAGGATGCTGAACGCAAGTAAATACGGATACATGCTGAAGAAAGGAGAAACCTACATAAAGTCTCCCACCTCATGTACGTAGATGACATCAAGCTATACGCGCCAACCATCACCCAACTCCGACAACTCATCAGTATAACAGAGACATTCTCCAAGGACATAGGAATGGAATTCGGCCTCGATAAGTGCAAAATACAGAAGAATAGCAAAGAAGATTTACCAGGCATCGAACTCGAAGACGGGAGACTACTGAAGACCTTGGACGAGGGCGAAACCTACAAATACCTAGGGATAATGCAAAAACGGCAACAGGAGCACAAGAAAGTCAAAGTCCAGCTCACGCAAGCATTCCAAGAAAGACTTAGAAGCATTGTGAAGACGAAACTGAGCGGGAAAAACACCACGCAAGCCATTAACGCATATGCGGTACCAGTGCTCACCTACTCCTTCGGGATCATCAAATGGTCCAACACTGAACTAGAACAACTCCAGCGGAAAATGAGAACCATCCAGAGAAGAGCCGGACAACTACACCCTGCAACGGCAATTGAACGGCAAACACTACCCCGGGAAGAAGGAGGACGCGGACAAGCGGACCTCAAAGACACATGACAAGCAGATCCAGAGCAGCCAGGGCAATACTTCCAGTTAAGAAGAGTCCCCGATCGCCACTCATCCAGAGCCATAATACAAGCGAATTACAAATTACGCCACTAAATCACCGTAGTAGTACCGAAGAGCGTGTCCTGGAAACAGCCAACGAACAGAAACTGAGAACTTGGGCGGGAAAACCATTACATGGCAGGCACTACAATGACCTGCAACAACCACACGTTGACAAAAAGGCATCAATTCTTGGTTGGCCAAAGGCACTCTCCAGCCAGAGACAGAAGGATTCATGCTAGCCATCCAAGGCCAAGTGATCGCAACAAGGAACAATCAGAAATTCATCCAGAGAAAAGACATAGAAAGCGACAAATGCAGACACTGTCATGCGGCATCGGAGACAATCCAACACGTGACGGCAGGATGCAAGATCCTTGCGCAGTCAGACTACAAACATAGACACGATCAAGTAGCGAAAATAGTCCACCAGAAATTGGCAGCGAATGCTGGCTTTCTGACAGAAAAATGCCCGTACTACAAATATGAGCCAGAGACCGTGCATGAGAACGAAACACACAAGCTTTACTGGGATAGAGCAATCATAACAGACAAGACAGTCCCACATAACCGTCCTGACATAACCCTCGTCGATAAATCGAATAAGACCACGTACTTAATCGACATAGCAGTACCCAACACCAATAACATACAGACAACCTACACAACGAAAATCACCAAGTACCAAGATCTCAGACATGAAGTACGAGATATATGGGGTATGGAAAAGATCTTCATCATCCCGTTAGTCATCTCAGCAACAGGGATAGTACCAAAAACGCTTGCGACGAATTTGGAGATACTCAACATTGACCCAAACACCTACATTGAAATACAAAAAGCCACAATCCTAAACACGTGTCACATTGTCAGGAAGTTTCTAGACATGGCACATTAAGAAGTGATGTAAAAAGAGGCTTGGGAACATGGCGCTCTGCCCGTCCCAAAGCCTGTTACCGCCAAGAATGGGCGAGGAAAACTTTTTATATATATGTGTGTCAATATTATTATTGTGTAATATGTGTGTGTGTGTGTGTGTGTATATATACACGTTGAAAATCGGTTATAACGACCTCCAAGGGACCGTGCAAATTCGGTCGTTATAAACGATATCTTTTTAAAATCACAGTACATTTCAGAGTTTTATAAATTATTTTGATAGTAAGAAGTAGTAAACGTTTAGCTTTCAAAATTAAATTAAAATATATTTAATTATAATGAATTGAATTTCCGTTTATATTAAATTATATTTATAGCCTCACTAAATACATAGTACTTTCTTAGTTTTTTAAATTGAAAAAATTGTAGAAAATACTAAAGTATATAATGTAGAAAACAAATCTAATGAATAATATTTATTATATTATACTAATGACTTCAGAACAGTGCCGGTTTAAGAGTTTTGTGGGCCCTACACTGAAAAAATAGAATGGGCCCTTTAAGAATATGACCCTCGTGATATTCAATTAATAAATCACTTTTTAAGTTCACTATCTTTAATATTCAGGTTTAGCAGTAATAAAAATTTCTCAGACATTTGTAAATAAACAAGATTAGAATAACGCTTAAATTTTGATAACTAACCCATATAGTTTTGACTTTATAACTGTCGAGTCACGTCGTTATATCCGATACGAATTTCCCTACTCCGAATCTAAGCAGGCTGCAAAATCACCGTCGTTATATACGATGTCGTTATAACCGATATATTTAGTATGGAGTAGAATAGCAAACCAAATTTCTTGTAAAAATTCCGTCGTTATATGCGATTGGTCGTTATAAACGATTTTCACTGTATATATATATATTACTTTTATTTTATTATATATATATATACTTTTTATTTTATATATATAACTCTTCAGTGTTAAATGTTCTCTGTCTCCTATAGTTTCCCAGAAGTGCAATAACTTCTCGATTTCGACACAGACGGCGCTTCCGTCGATTCCATCTTATCGGCCATGGGCAATTTACTATACCCACATCTAATTTTTACAGCTCAACTACCTTCGTTCAAAAGTTATATGCGAAACACTACACTTTAGAGACCACGCTGTATATGTGCGTAGTCAAATTATCATAGGTTACTACAACAAATAAATGCTGTAAATATGTAACAAGCTCAACGCCTTTTAGAGATTTTGTTTTCTCTCGATATCTCTTATTCAATAATGATCCTCAGCATTTTCATAATCACCTAGAAAATTTTCACGGTAATTTTAATTAATTAATTTTAATTATTTATTTTAATTAGTTTATTTTTTATTTATTTGTTTTATTAATTTTCTGTTTAATTAATTTTGTAAATAAATTGATATTGTTTACATTTTATATTTCAGATTATTGATTTTATTGTGGAAATGGCTGTTCGTAATGTATACCACTCGCATATGCATGGGAGTTGTTTAGGCCTATATACCACTCATTAGGGTGAGAATATGAATATATATGTAACAAACAGTTATTTTGACACTGGCGTAAGGTTTAAAAACACGACGTTTCGGGAGCCAACTGCTCCCTTTGTCAAGTGAAGGCAGAATGAAGAGTTCGTGAAAGTCCTAAGCTTATATACCCGCATGTTGGGAATCCCCATCTGACGCCATTTGGTGCGGAGCATTTCCAGCTGGGGAAACCCTCGCCGGGAAAGCCCCCGCACCCGACGATGTCAGATGAACACCCCCAACTCGAGGTTTTGCAAAAATCCTGTAAGGTTCTGGTAGAGGTTTTGCGATGTTTATTGCACGACTCCTCAAACCGTAGGTTTCCCATGATTCCAGAAAAAGTCTACTCCCCAGATTCGTCACATTCTGATGTAATATTTTCATCGAATGCCAATCTGGTTCGTGACCCTCCCTGAAGACATGTTCAGCCAACTGGTTTGAATCGTCTCCCCTAGCTACCGCACGCATATGCTCCTTCCCTCGTAGACGTATCGATCTTCCCGTCTGTCCAACATACACCTTGTCACAGTCTCCACACGGTATTTGGTAAATAGCACCAGATTTTTCCTCCTCAGGGACGCGATCCTTAACTTTAAGTAATAGATCACGCAGGGTGTAGACAGGTTTGTAGTAGGTCTTAACATTCACACAACTGAGAATTCGAGACAGCTTTTCTG
>QLNU02003225.1:42382020-42394083 GCA_006491805.2 Dysdera silvatica | reverse complement strand
TTAAGGGGTGTACCACCCGTTGTAGGTTATCAAATATTAGGGATATGTCATATGATTGATTTGAGTTTTGCCACTGCCCATACTTACCTTAACAAGCGTTATTTCAAATTGTAGCAGTGTACACTATATGCCCAAAAGTATCCGGACACTTTGGATTTTTTGTTTTTTTTTTCGAATTTCTAAAAACTACTCTGCCAATTATTCTTTGACTTTGAAGATATATAGAACATGCTCGATTACATACTTTACAATAAAGGTTCGGTGACTTGTGCATTTAGGGGACCACCCACATATTGACAAAGTGAAAAAATATATTTGATCACCCTGTATCATAAAAAGCTGGAAATTATTTGTAACTTTCAGAAAATATTTAACCAGCTATGCTTAATGCCTGTGTGCATTTTTGTAAAGCAAACATGTATATTCATGAAGATAGAAACGTTTCTTTAAGGAAACCCAAATCTTGTCACGTGTTTTTTTGCTTATAATATCCATAATTTTCAGTCAAATTTCACAAAACTTACAGAACATTTGTCAACGTACAAGAAAAATATTATACTTAAATTAGAAATTAATATATTGAATACACGATGAGATATGAGCATTTGAAGAAAATAATTTTTTACTGCGCATGCGCGAAAGATATGAATAACTTTCTTTCATAATTTTGTAGTCAATAGTATAAGGCAATTAAAAAAAATACCAGTGGGATATCTTGAAAATTCAGAAAGTTATCGACGATATAGTGAGCCGTATTTCTCTAATTCTCTGAAAGTAGCTAGATGATAAGGGTTTTTTCCACAAATTGTCATATTCCAAATTACCAAACACCCCTGTTCTGAAAATGAAATATTCCAGATTTATGCAAATAAGGATCGAAAGTATCCGGACACCCCTCTATGTGGTGGATTCTGTTAATGACGTAAGCCATTGACGTACGCAGGAAGTTCGTAAGGGGGTTATAGGCTTAATGGGGGGTTACAGATCTACAACTCACATATTCCTATGTTAAATATACAAAATTTCATTGCAATGGGGGGTTACAACCCCCATCAACACCCCCTGCGTACGCCAATTGGACACCCCACTCTCTCTCTCTCTCTCTGGTTTCATGCATTTTCGTTGAGGTTTTAAAATAAAAATGAATGTACACTATCTCATACCCGTTTCCAATAGTCACCTTTTCTGTCATAGGTGGCCATTTGATTGGAAGCTTTGCCATTGGAACAACCGCCAATGATGAACATGATGTCATACGGATAACGAGGCAAACCCATGTCAGGAGTATGGATGTCTTCAGGATCCACAGTCGTAATCAAGGGCAAATCGGTCATAAAACGATACCTAGTAATAGGTTATTACAGAATACAGTCCAAATACTTTATACAGCACAATATTTTTAATTTACAGTTGCAAAAAAATAATAAATATCCGGTTTCATGACTAGACAAATGACAAACGAAAATGTAATCCTTTATTTTATATTTAAGGCATTGTAAATTTGATAAAACTAATTTGCCATTTTTATAGAAAAGTAGCACATTAATACGTATGTAATAATGTGCTTGCACCAATGTTACAATTCTTTCCTGCAGGAAGCTGGTCAGATAACAAATGCGCATGCGCAAATACATACAGACAGACAGACAGGCAGGCAGGCAAGCAGGCAGACACACATATACACACACACATACTCTCTCTCTCTCTCTCTCTCTCTCTCTTTCCCTTTCTTCAGAAATGGGAGGAACTATGGAAGCATTCAAGGAACGGCAGCGTAACAAATAAATTTTTCCCAACCGTCAAAGATAGGCTGAATGCAAACCATCTAGAACTCTCTTACAAGTTATCCCCAGTTACTAACTGGACATGGAAGATTTGGCCAATATTTTCAAAGATTCGGTCTGCGAGAATCTTCTTCCTGCTTTTGTAAAGAAACCGTTGAGCAAACAGTGGAGCATGTTATTTTACACTGTCAAACACTGGAACCTTTTAGAATTAGAATGCTTAGGAAAGCGGCAATCTACGACGAACAATGGCCTCTTGCACTTAAAGAAATGGTTTCTAAACGGTTTTTCGGTGATTTCATGGATTTTTCTTTTCTGATGGACTTTTTGTAGTTCTCTTCATTCTAGTGCAAATTACACAAATCAACTGGACTTTATAAATGAACTTAATAAGTGTTAACAACGGTTTATATCAATTACGTTATCTATCTTGTACATATTTGTTTATATATTTATTTATATATTTTTGTAAATGTGTCATACGAGCAAAATGAGAACATCAATATATGTAATATTTAATGGTGCATGTTGAATAAATACTTTTTCCTATGGGGAACACACACACACACACACACACACACAAACACACTCTCCCCCTCTTGTGGAGTACTTGGGAAAAAATTCCTTATCTCTTATATACAAGATGTTAAGGTTACGAAATTTTAAAAACAAATTTTACATCTGAGAGGATATCGGATTTGGCAAATCATGGTTTATGAGAAACATAAGAGGAATTACAAGAATTTTAAGAAAAATAATTAATGATTATGAATGAATGGTTTTATGGTTTTCAGGATAAACATTTCTTATAAATGCAGCCACTGATTTATTTGCAATTACAGGTCGAGTGGTTTCAATTTATGCTTTTAATCTCGTATTTGTCGTTATTGACAGAAAAGGTTATTTTAAAAACCGAAGCCCCAGCAAAGTAATTTGTAATCCTCGGTTTCGAAAATGGAAAAGGGACTTTGAGATTTACAAGATAAATTAAGTTGCGATTTGGAGTACCTGCTAAAATGTACATTCCATTCCATTTGCAACATTGCCTAACATTTCTCTGTTAGAAACAGCTAAACAGGTCGTTTGAAAACACAGACAGAGAAAACGGAATAGGATAGTGAACTTCCTTAAGTTGTTTTTAAATTAGCTGTAATCTGCCGTAGAAACAAATACGAGTATGTGTCCACACAAAATGGAGATAGATCTTTGAGTTTCGTTTTAAATGTAAATTTTAAATTTTCTGAAATGGATGCTAAAGCATGTAATAAATCTTCAATTATAAAAGAATCTGTGAAATCAAAAGCAAATTTTGCGTAAATTTACGCTCCAGCGAATACAGCAATTTAAGTAACCCAATCTATCAGCTGCGGATTTACCAATAAGCTAAATAAGGTGAAGCCAACAGCGAAACGGCGACAAATTTTCGACGAAAAGTTTGCCGCCAAAACGTTTGTAAAAGCAGGGCTGAATTTTTTGGTGGCCAACTAAATTATTAGTTTTGAATTGTAATATTCAGAGGCATAACTAGGGATTGGCAAAGGGAGTGTTGCCATGAGCGCCATTTTGAGAGACAGAGGCTCAAATGTCTCGTCAGGGGTCGTCAAATTAAGAATTTGGCAAAAGCGCCAAAATTTCTGTAACTATGCCTTTAGTTATGTTTGGCAAAATTAGACAGTAAAGTACATCAAAATATGTTTGAGCTTACTGGCGGCAAAATCGCAAATCCGCCTCTGCAGTCTATCATGATTTTGTATTCCTCTCTATAGTCTGTTTCAAGTAAGCTTGAATACTCGTAAAAGCTTCAGGGTTCCACAAACCAATCCGTATTTTCCTTTCAATAGCTGATCCGTTGTTCATACTTCACACTTAAACGTATAAACAAACAATTCTACATCCGTGTCAAATTAAAAAATCCCATCCTTTAAAACAGGGTTCTCAAACTTTTAATCCTACGGGACCCTTTTTTTTTTTTTTTTTGACACAGACCCAGCCATGGAACCCCTGTATAAACATTATTTATGGGAAATCTAAAGAATATCATTTATAGTCAAGCTGGACACAAGGCACAAAAATATGCACAAGTCAGCACAAAATTAGAGGTTAGACTTAAAATTATTTATGTACAGTAGTTAAGCATATGTAGTTGATGATATGCAAAAGGGTTGCTGGTATCTAACTGGAAGGAGACCCACACGCTGAACGTATGTGACGATGTGTGGAACCGGCCGGGCCAGTAACCTAGTGTCCTACCCCGCCTTCAAGTGGTGCAGGCTGGGCTTTCTATCCAAGAGGCAAATTAATATTTGCTGCACGGATGGAAAGGCGGAAGGGGAGGGCTAATTCACCAACCCGTCTAGCCAGCGTGGTGAAATGATGGCTAATTCCTCCAATATGCTAATACACCAAAAACCATGGCCCCTAGTCTCCAGGTGCTGGAGTGCTCCTGATCAAGGCAGCGGTCAGCGTGGCATGAAAGCAGGGGGTGCTAAGAATCACTGGAATGGCCCAGGCTGCCGTTTGTTATTGACCTTGGCTACGTTTAATGGACGATCCCTTGCTTCTGAAGCAAAACTTCAGGAATTGGAAGAGGAACTAGACAAGATCAAATGGGACATTGTAGGACTCAGTGAAATTAGAAGAAAAGGTGAAGAGTTGGTGGAACTGAAAAGCGGACATTTGTTTTACTATAGAGGAACGGAAACTGGAAGAACAAGTGGTGTTGGCTTCTTAATCAACAAAAGAATTAAAGACTGTCTTCTGGAAGTTGAAAGTACATCAGATCGAGCAGCGAGGCTTGTTGTTCAACTAACCCAGCGATACCAACTTCAAATAGTACAGGTATATGCACCAACATCAAGCCATACCGACGAAGAGGTTGAAGAATTTTATGAAGAAATCAAACAGTTACACACCAAAGGGAAACAACATATCAAGCTCATCATGGGGGATTTCAATGCAAGAATTGGACAACAGGAACAAGGAGAGACATCGGTTGGTAAATACGGATATGGGGAAAGGAATGAACGTGGCGATCAACTCATCGAATTTGCAGAAGCTGAAAACCTTAGCATCATGAATTCATTTTTTAAGAAGAAACCGCAAAGAAAATGGACATGGAAACACCCAAATGGAGTCCGAAGGAACTGGATCATATACTGGCAAACAAGATATCAATTATTAGAAGATTGCAGCGTACTGAAAAGATTTCCCATACCTGAAGTGACAATCGAATGGTGATGCAAAATGAACTCAACACTAAATTAGAAAGACAGAAGCTCATTAGGAAACAAGTAAGTAAGAGGGTGGATCTAATGAAACTGAAAGTAAATACCGAGGCATTCAAGTTGGAATTAAAAAATCGCTTTTCTGCACTGGAAGGACTTATTGATGAAAGTGATATCTCAGAAGCAAATGAAAACATTGTTAAGACAATAGTTGAAACTGCTGGGGAAATTGGTGGTGTAACCTGTAAAAAGCACAATAGCAAATTATCTGAGAAGACGAAACAGCTCATGAAAAGGCGAAGAGATATGAAGGTGGACAATCGAAATACCAGTTCCAGGATTGAGTACATAGAACTTTGTAAAACTCTGCGCAAAAGCATGAAAGAAGACATAAGAAAATTCAACTGTGAGCTAGTAAGGAAAGCCATTGAAAATAACAAGAGCCTTAGGGTTGTTAAAGGAAGTTTATCTGTTGGGAAGAAACACATCATTGCATTAAAAGGAGAGGATGGCACCGTAACAAGAAATAGGGAAGAAATACTTAGAAGAGTTGAAGAATTCTACAAAAAACTATATGAAAGTAACAGTGGATTAAACGAAGACACTGAAATAGTCGAAGGAACAGCTCCTAAAATCTTAAAAGAAGAAGTTTCATTTGCAATAAAAAATATGAAGAAAGGAAGAGCCCCTGGTGATGATGGTATTACATTAGATATCCTAAAAGAAGCTGGAGAATATGTAGAAGACATACTTGCAAAATTCTTTACCAAATGTCTTAACAGCGGTAACATACCAAACCAATGGGATTCTGCAACAGTAATTCTTTTGCATAAAAAAGGTGATAAAGAGGATTTGAAAAATTACCGACCAATTAGCTTGTTACCTGCTATTTATAAAATCTTCACAAAAGTGCTAACACATCGCCTGCAGAAAAAATTAGATGCAGCTCAACCAAGAGAACAAGCTGGATTTCGAAGTGGATTCAGTACAGTGGACCATATTCAAGTATTAAGAGAATTAATTGAAAGAACACATGAATATGAACTTCCATTGTGTGTGGCATTTATTGACTATGAGAAGGCCTTTGACTCTATTAAAACATCAGCAGTCATCAACTCTTTAAGATCAGCAGACATCGAGGATGTGTACATTGACATGGTGAAACGTGTGTATAAAAATGCAAGTGCAAAATTTCGGTTACATAAAGATACCGAAGCTATCAAAATTGGTAAAGGTGTGAGGCAGGGAGATACCATTTCTCCAAAACTTTTTACTTCAGCTTTACAGATGATTTTTCAGCAGATAAATTGGAATGACAAGGGAATAAAAATAAATGGTGAATATTTAAATCATTTGCGGTTTGCTGATGACATTGTTATTTTTTCAACGAACCCATCAGAACTCCAAGACATGGTACAGGAGCTCTCAACTAGAAGTAAAGAAGTTGGACTCAAGATGAACCTACAAAAAACTAAGATCATGTTCAATAATTTCGTAGAGGAAACAAAAATACAAGTTGACAACATTGAGCTAGAAATTGCTGATTCATATATTTACCTTGGCCAGCTGATTTCAATGGATGGCAACATTATGAAAGAACTCAACAGACGTATTAAACTTGGCTGGAGTGCATTTGGAAGAAACAGTTTTATCCTGAAGGGGAAATTGCCTTTGTGTCTAAAAAGAAAGGTCTTCAACCAGTGTGTATTGCCAGTCCTCTCTTATGGATCAGAGACATGGAGTCTAACAGTTGGAGCAATACGAAAGTTACAGACAACGCAAAGGAGCATGGAGAGGTGCATGCTTGGAATAACTAGGAGAGATCGAAAAAGGAACACTTGGGTGAGAGAGCAAACTAGAGTAGAGGACATCATTGTTAAAGTAAAAGGGCTGAAATGGCGATGGGCTGGGCATATTGCAAGAAGAACTGATCAACGATGGACAACAGAAATTCTGAACTGGATTCCAAGAGACCACCGAAGACCTAGAAAACGTCCTCAAACTAGATGGGTGGATGAAATAAGAAAACAGGTTGGGGTGACGTGGAAGCGAATTGCTCAGGATAGACTTGTGTGGAAAGCATTTGGAGAGACCTTCATCCAGCAGTGGATAGATAATGGTTGAATATGATGATGATGATGATGTCATTGATAAATATTTATATATAGTTGTTAAATATTTGTATGCAGTTTATAAATATTCATATATAGCTGATGTAGAATTAAGAAGATTTTTAATGAAATGATGAAAGAATTTATTAATGAAAAAGATTGGTGGGCTGAATGGTTTTGCTTTTTACTCTTGCAATGTCTCCAAAGTTTGATTGTGTTGAAAAAAGTTTTATTTTCATATCAACTCCATCTAAGATTAAATTAAACAACAATATTAATCAACGTTTATTGGCGTAGTGATACCAACGCCGATGGTATGGCGTGATTAGATGGTGAAACGTTCGAAAGAAAATAAATATTTCTGCGTTCGGTGGGACCTGAACGTGGAAGGTCGTGGGTTCAGGTCCCACCGAAGGCAGAAATATTTATTTTCTTTCGAACGTTTCACCATCTAATCACGCCATACCATCGGCGTTGGTATCACTACGCCAATAAACGTTGATTTATATTGTTGTTTGATTTAATCTGCGTAGTGTTCGATTTATATAAATAAATCCGTCAAGATGTTGCTGTGGGGAAAATTTGCAAAATTTACAGATTTTATTAAAAATCTGGACGATGTTTTGCAAATTGCTTGCGGTAACCCTGGAAGATCATCGCTGAACATAGGGATTCCGTAGAACACACTTTGAGAAATACTCCTTTGAAAGATCATTTGCAGTTTTAGAACCAATGTTGCCAAATAATAATTTACTAAAAACGTCTTAATAAACGACTTAAGGATAGAATAGATATGGAATGCTGGAAACATCTTTTAAGAAATCTTGTAGCTTTTCCTCCCTCTTCCAAACTTTGAGCAATCTCTTGTCTCAACTTACAGCCTTTTTCTGCGCTTGCCCCTACTTTCTATATTCTGCTTAGTCCTAATTGGGAATGCAGTGCCACAAGTGGTGGCCATCTTTTCCAAACTTTTCTTACCCAATTTACTACTATTAGTTCCTTTCAGGACATTTACGGTAAGAAAATATAACAGAAAATATAAATCAGTTAATTAGAAATACTTTTATGAGACTTATGAAGTCTTTTTGCTGCAGAGTAACGTACGAAAGCTGTAATTGCCAATTTGTATTAGCATATACTAATGGGCACTTATACTGCAGCTATATTATAGTGTCTCATATTATAGTAGCTGTTTCCTTCACTTGGATTAGAAATGAACATAAGAATTTTCTGATCCAGTAATATGCTACCATGCCAGTAGGCATTTTGAATTCTGACAACAAATGTCGACACTTTCGTGTGATGTCACCTCCAAGGCACCTTGGGCAAACAGAGGGCGGCAGAAAAATGCTTGTTGGATAATGCAAAGAAGCCATCTGGTACTGCTGACGTTAAAGGTGCCAACTATTACCGAACTTCCCTACTTTCTTCGCTTCCATTATAACTCTACACATAAATTTATCTATAAGTAGCAACAACAACAATTTCTCATTATCAGCAGACGACTAGCATATGTCAAACTGCTCTACAACCGATGTGTTACGCTATACAGTTGATTCTAAGTTGGGTAATTCTGAGTCTCACTCGTCATTCATTGAACTGATATCTTTATTCAACGGTGAAATAAAACTTCGATTAAAACTTTTATTTCCAATGGAAGTTTTCCTTATTTATTAGGGCTAGAATTCACTGATAACTACATACTTTTAATTGATGAATTATACTGATAATAAGGCAATTTAATCAATTTTGGCAATCTTAGCTGCACTATGCCTAAAATTTTAAATGCATCTCAACTCTAGTTAGACCATATGAATTTAGTTCCTCGGTAAACTGTCTAGTGTTTCCTAATTAGAAAAGTTCAACTGGCTCACTTTGAGCCTTTCAAATAAACCTAAGTGACCAACTCTAACGTCAATATTTCTTCGGTGGAATTCTCTTAGATTTTAATATTACTTATTTGCGAAGAATCCTGCACAGTCTTTATTTCTTATTTAATTAGCTTCAATGGAATTCAGATAATATATTCTACATATTCGTAAATCTTTGATTACCCAAAGAATATATCTGAGCCTAAATTCTAAAAATGTGGCCCTCAATATGGCTTCTCAATTTTTATATTAGACCGTAGATTTTTAAAAACTTGAAGAAGAAAATAATGTGAGATAATATATCATTACTGCTGAAAACATTCTCCACCCTCGGGGAGTAAAATTCGATATGAAGACTAATATCTCTCTAAGTAGCATTCTAGTGGATGAATGTATTCTTTCGAAACTATGAAAAGTTAAATAATAGAATTTTTAACAACGTTATATTTACGTATAAGACGAAAATTTAATTATACAATGCATATTTCAACCAGGCTTCGCTAGTCTTCCTCAGGAAGTTCTAAACAAAACCGTGTTGCCACTTCTTGGAAACGCTGTTACTTGGCCAGCAGTGAACAACTAAATCGCTCATAGCTGTTCACTGCTGGAAAAATTACCATAAATTTAATTTTCTAGAATCTACCATCATTTCCCAGCCAAAATCTTCACTTGAACTTGATTTTTAGAAGCTTTCCACATAAAAGCTTTGAAATTTAACATTGTGAATGACCAAAATAGTATGCCGTTTAAACACTATTCTAAGTAAACTAATTATACCTGATGGATGGTGGCCTGATAGATGACGACCTGAAGACAGCACGGTCCCATATGTATACGACAGTTCGGGTGTTTACATTATTTACAACGACATCGGGTTTTGATAACGACAGTCATTTATCAGCCAAAGCAATTGTCAACCACGTATTAATTAAAAATTTAGCTGTGTTAGTTGTGTGTTATTTTTGTCTAACTTAGTTTTTGCACATTGATTCACGTTAATAATTATATATATATCCATACCTGTTCAGAATGAGGATTCTGCATTCATCCTGCGCCATCACTTCTTCGTGGCAAATAACTTTTTCAAAAAGAAATTTTTTATTTATGAATACTAATCTGACGCATTCCAAGAGACAAAGAATGAATGACTTTCTGTGCGTAGGATCAAACTCATACCAAGCTAGAGCAGCTTCCCATACATCTTCCTCGTTTGCATTTAAACGAGAATTACATAGTAACGTTGCCACTTGGATAAACGACAATTCTCTAAAGTTTGCGTCGTGTTTGTCGATTTTGGGAAAGTTTTCTACGACGTAACTGAAACGAAATACATAAGCCTAAGTTTCATCATTCAGTTTCTCATACCTTTTACATTAATAACTCTTGTAGAAGCTTATTTACGTCTAGAGGAACGTCATAACTGTATTGTGTGTGAGACCCAGATAACCAGCGACATCTTACTGCATTCGAGAGCCTTGGGTTTGCTTGTTTTTGCGGCCCTTTTTATGCTAAATTGTAAATTTCCAAATGTTTATGCAATAAAATATAATATATAAAATAAGCGAACTACACACTTTGCCAATTTGAGGACCCTGTTGACCCATCCGTTAACATGGCGCTATTCAGGTTAATCTGAAAATTTAAATATGCAGATTTCACTGCAATCGAACAGTTCTCAGATTAATAGCATATGAACAGGATTAATAGCATTAGTAAAAATTCAATAAAGATATGCTGCATATTTCTCCGATTATATTTGTTTTCCACAATTTGTATTTGTTGATACTTCTTCGATTTGTTTTCAATACGGACACACCAGAGGCGATTAAACCTACTCGGGGGTCCCTATAAAATGTCGAGGCCCTGAGACCCCAGCCCCAAACCAAAAAATATGTGTAAGGAACTGAGGACTTTTTCGGGAAGATTTCAGTAGTAAATTTTTAGTGAGTTCCTTAAACCGGCAATATGTAACTAATAATAAACTCAACGTTTCAAGAAAAATCAGATATTTATTCAAAAAATTTAATAGTAATAAATTACCTCAGTGCTTAAAAAATGTTTTGTATATAAATTTGTGTCTTGATTTTTCTTTTCTTTGACAGATTCATCAATTACTTTTTGCAGTATCTATTTCATCCAAAATTTTTTGTTCTAGGTATAATATGGCCATGTTGTTCAATCTGTCTTCTCCTATCGTACTCCTTAAATAGCATTTAACGCATTTTAAAACTGAAAACGATGTAAGATATTATTACCCTTCACAGGGTTTTTTTTTTCTCCAAATATAAAAAAGATCTAGTTTGAGCTACTTAAATGTGGGTGGCAAAAATTATTGTATAACTGAAAACCATCTTCCACTTGTTGCATTTGATATTGGCATTGTTAAAAATATTTTCGAAATAATCTCTACATTAGGAAAAGTTCCACTGTTTTTATACACTTCGAACTATTATTCAATAGCACTTCTGGCTATTTATTTATCAGTTTCTTACGTTCTTATTATTTCTCATGTTTTAATAACATATATTAATATTCTTTGCAAATGTTCTTGCAAACTTCCTTTATCATTTATAACTTTTTAATATCACTTGAGATATTATATCGGGCTTCCAAACATAAATTTTTTACCATCATTCATCTATATAATTATTATTTTTCATAAATTCTACAAAAATAGAATAAGTAGTATTTACAATTCGATTGGACTCTTTACGTCCTGGTATATATATCCAAGCGATATATACTTACTGATAAATACTTCAATAATAATCATTAATAATAATAATTCACCAATAATCCCATTGATCATTCACCCCATAATAGACAAATACTCTCTTTCCCCCTTTTTTTTTATTTCTAAGTTTTATTTATTCAACAATAAGGATTATTTCCTTAAAATAATGATATTAATAATAGTTCGACGGGAGTTTTAGAAAAATTAATACAGTCGGAGCAGGACATAAACATCCTCTCCTCCTCGAAGATTTATCCAGAAGATCCGATTTTCGCGCGGAAATATTTTTTAAACAACGATCCAATGACGTCCAATAACCTTTCAGCATTCTCACGCTCA
>QLNU02003225.1:42351177-42377870 GCA_006491805.2 Dysdera silvatica | reverse complement strand
CAGGCTTTAAGACGTTCGGATTCCTCGAAAAACAGTAGGTCCCGGCACAGCATGACCACTGTAGTCTTTGAGCCGTAAAACCAAAAAACAAACAAACAAACAAACATCGATGGAATGTTGGTTATAGGTATTGCGATTTTACCCCCATCTCCACACACACTTCCCAGCAGTGCTTATTCAATGTTAATATATAAAATGCGATGCATATAATATATATATCATCATCATCATATTCAACCATTATCTATCCACTGCTGGATGAAGGTCTCTCCAAATGCTTTCCACACAAGTCTATCCTGGGCCATTCGTTTCCACGTCACCCCAACCTCTTTTCTTATTTCATCCACCCATCTAGTTTGAGGACGTTTTCTAGGTCTTCGGTGGTCTCTTGGAATCCAGTTCAGAATTTCTGTTGTCCATCGTTGATCAGTTCTTCTTGCAATATGCCCAGCCCATCGCCATTTCAGCCCTTTTACTTTAACAATGATGTCCTCTACTCTAGTTTGCTCTCTCACCCAAGTGTTTCTTTTTCGATCTCTCCTAGTTATTCCAAGCATGCACCTCTCCATGCTCCTTTGCGTTGTCTGTAACTTTCGTATTGCTCCAACTGTTAGACTCCATGTCTCTGATCCATAAGAGAGGACTGGCAATACACACTGGTTGAAGACTTTTCTTTTTAGACATAAAGGCAATTTCCCCTTCAGGATAAAACTGTTTCTTCCAAATGCACTCCAGCCAAGTTTAATACGTCTGTTGAGTTCTTTCATAATGTTGCCATCCATTGAAATCAGCTGGCCAAGGTAAATATATGAATCAGCAATTTCTAGCTCAGTGTTGTCAACTTGTATTTTTGTTTCCTCTACAAAATTATTGAACATGATCTTAGTTTTTTGTAGGTTCATCTTGAGTCCAACTTCTTCACTTCTAGTTGAGAGCTCTTGTACCATGTCTTGGAGTTCTAATGGGTCCGTTGAAAAAATAACAATGTCATCAGCAAACCGCAGATGATTTAAATATTCACCATTTATTTTTATTCCCTTGTTATTCCAATTTATCAGCTGAAAAATCATCTGTAAAGCAGAAGTAAAAAGTTTTGGAGAAATGGTATCTCCCTGCCTCACCCCTTTGCCAAGTTTGATAGTTTTGGTATCTTTATGTAACCGAAATTTTGCACTTGCATTTTTATACACACGTTTCACCATGTCAATGTACACATCCTCAATGTCTGTTGATCTTAAAGAGTTGATGACTGCTGATGTTTTTATAGAGTCAAAGGCCTTCTCATAGTCAATAAATGCAACACACAATGGAAGTTCATATTCATGTGTTCTTTCAATTAATTCTCTTAATACTTGAATATGGTCCACTGTACTGAATCCACTTCGAAATCCAGCTTGTTCTCTTGGTTGAGCTGCATCTAATTTTTTCTGCAGGCGATGTGTTAGCACTTTTGTGAAGATTTTATAAATAGCAGGTAACAAGCTAATTGGTCGGTAATTTTTCAAATCCTCTTTATCACCTTTTTTATGCAAAAGAATTACTGTTGCAGAATCCCATTGGTTTGGTATGTTACCGCTGTTAAGACATTTGGTAAAGAATTTTGCAAGTATGTCTTCTACATATTCTCCAGCTTCTTTTAGGATATCTAATGTAATACCATCATCACCAGGGGCTCTTCCTTTCTTCATGCTTTTTATTGCAAATGAAACTTCTTCTTTTAAGATTTTAGGAGCTATTCCTTCGACTATTTCAATGTCTTCGTTTAATTCACTGTTACTTTCGTATAGATTTTTGTAGAATTCTTCAACTCTTCTAAGTATTTCTTCCCTATTTCTTGTTACGGTGCCATCCTCTCCTTTTAATGCAATGATGTGTTTCTTCCCAACAGATAAACTTCCTTTAACAACCCTAAGGCTCTTGTTATTTTCAATGGCTTCCTTTACTAGCTCACAGTTGAATTTTCTTATGTCTTCTTTCATGCTTTTGCGCAGAGTTTTACAAAGTTCTATGTACTCAATCCTGGAACTGGTATTTTGATTGTCCACCTTCATATCTCTTCGCCTTTTCATGAGCTGTTTCGTCTTCTCAGATAATTTGCTATTGTGCTTTTTACAGGTTACACCACCAATTTCCCCAGCAGTTTCAACTATTGTCTTAACAATGTTTTCATTTGCTTCTGAGATGTCAACTTCTTCAATAAGTCCTTCCAGTGCAGAAAAGCGATTTTTTAATTCCAACTTGAATGCCTCGGTATTTTCTTTTAATTTCTTTAAATCCACCCTCTTACTTACTTGTTTCCTAATGAGCTTCTGTCGTTCTAATTTAGTATTTAAGTGCACTTTACATCTCACCATTCGATGATCACTTCCAGTATTAAATCTGTTCAGTACGCTGCAATCTTCAATAATTGATTTCTTGTTTGCCAGGATATAGTCAATTTCGCTGGTTCCTCCATTGGGGTGTTTCCATGTCCATTTTCTTTGCGGTTTCTTCTTAAAAAATGAATTCATGATGCTAAGATTTTCAGCTTCTGCAAATTCGATGAGTTGATCGCCACGTTCATTCCTTTCCCCGTATCCGTATTTACCAACCGATGTCTCTCCTTGTTCCTGTTGTCCAATTCTTGCATTGAAATCCCCCATGATGAGCTTGATATGTTGTTTCCCTTTGGTGTGTAACTCTTTGATTTCTTCATAAAATTCTTCAACCTCTTCGTCGGTATGGCTTGATGTTGGTGCATATACCTGTACTATCTGAAGTTGGTATCGCTGGGTTAGTTGAACAACGAGCCTCGCTGCTCGATCTGACGTGCTTTCGACTTCAAGAAGGTAGTCTTTAATTCTTTTGTTGATTAAGAAGCCAACACCACTTGTTCTTCCAGTTTCCGTTCCTCTATAATAAAACAAATGTCCACTTTTAAGTTCCACCAACTCTTCACCTTTTCTTCTAACTTCACTGAGTCCTACAATGTCCCATTTGATCTTGTCAAGTTCTTCTTCCAATTCCTGAAGTTTTGCTTCAGAAGCAAGGGATCGTCCATTATACGTTGCCAAGGTCAATAACAAACGGCAGCCTGGGCCATTCCAGTGATTCTTAGCACCCCCTGCTTTCATGCCACACTGACCGCTGCCTTGATCAGGAGCACTCCAGCACCTGGAGACTAGGGGCCATGGTTTCTGGTGTGTCAACATAATGGAGGAATTAGCCATAATTTCACCACGCTGGCTAGACGGGTTGGTGAATTAGCCCTCCCCTTCCGCCTTTCTATCCGTGTAGCAAATATTAATTTGCCACATAAATAGAAAGCTCAGCCTGCACCACTTGAAGGCGGGGTAGGACACTAGGTTACTGGCCTGGCCGGTTCCACACATCGTCACATACGTTCAGCGTGTGGGTCTCCTTCCAGTTAGATACCAGCAACCCTTTGTACGTCATCAACTATATAACTATTTTAACTACCGTGCAACATTTTAAGTTCAACCCCCAATTTTATGCTGACCTATTGCATATTTTTTGTGTTTATGTCCAAGCGACTATAAATGATATTCTTTAGATTTGTTAAATAATGTTTATGGGTTCCATATGTGTCAAAGGCTCTTTAATGAAAGTCAGAACCCTGTTTTAAAGGATGGGATTTTTTAATTTGACACGGATGTAGAATTGTTTGTTTATACGTTTAAGTGTGAAGTATGAACAACGGATCAGCTATTGAAAGGAAAATACGGATTGGTTTGTGGAACCCTGAAGCTTTTACGAGTATTCAAGCTTACTTGAAACAGACTATAGAGAGGAATACAAAATCATGATAGACTGCAGAGGCGGATTTGCGATTTTGCCGCCAGTAAGCTCAAACATATTTTGATGTACTTTACTGTCTAATTTTGCCAAACATAACTAAAGGCATAGTTACAGAAATTTTGGCGCTTTTGTCAAATTCCTAATTTGACGACCCCTGACGAGACATTTGAGCCTCTGTCTCTCAAAATGGCGCTCATGGCAACACTCCCTTTGCCAATCCCTAGTTATGCCTCTGAATATTACAATTCAAAACTAATAATTTAGTTGGCCACCAAAAAATTCAGCCCTGCTTTTACAAACGTTTTGGCGGCAAACTTTTCGTCGAAAATTTGTCGCCGTTTCGCTGTTGGCTTCACCTTATTTAGCTTATTGGTAAATCCGCAGCTGATAGATTGGGTTACTTAAATTGCTGTATTCGCTGGAGCGTAAATTTACGCAAAATTTGCTTTTGATTTCACAGATTCTTTTATAATTGAAGATTTATTACATGCTTTAGCATCCATTTCAGAAAATTTAAAATTTACATTTAAAACGAAACTCAAAGATCTATCTCCATTTTGTGTGGACACATACTCGTATTTGTTTCTACGGCAGATTACAGCTAATTTAAAAACAACTTAAGGAAGTTCACTATCCTATTCCGTTTTCTCTGTCTGTGTTTTCAAACGACCTGTTTAGCTGTTTCTAACAGAGAAATGTTAGGCAATGTTGCAAATGGAATGGAATGTACATTTTAGCAGGTACTCCAAATCGCAACTTAATTTATCTTGTAAATCTCAAAGTCCCTTTTCCATTTTCGAAACCGAGGATTACAAATTACTTTGCTGGGGCTTCGGTTTTTAAAATAACCTTTTCTGTCAATAACGACAAATACGAGATTAAAAGCATAAATTGAAACCACTCGACCTGTAATTGCAAATAAATCAGTGGCTGCATTTATAAGAAATGTTTATCCTGAAAACCATAAAACCATTCATTCATAATCATTAATTATTTTTCTTAAAATTCTTGTAATTCCTCTTATGTTTCTCATAAACCATGATTTGCCAAATCCGATATCCTCTCAGATGTAAAATTTGTTTTTAAAATTTCGTAACCTTAACATCTTGTATATAAGAGATAAGGAATTTTTTCCCAAGTACTCCACAAGAGGGGGAGAGTGTGTTTGTGTGTGTGTGTTTGTGTGTGCGTATTTTTCCCCATAGGAAAAAGTATTTATTCAACATGCACCATTAAATATTACATGTTTCTGTGTTCTCATTTTGCAGTTGTATGACTCATTTACAAAAATATATAAATAAATATATATACAAATATGTACAAGATAAACAATTAAATTCATATAAACCGCTTGTAACATTTATTACGTTCATTTATAAAGTACAGTTGATTTGTGGAATTTGCACTATAGTATGGGGAACTACAAAAAGTCCAGCAGAAAAGAAAAATCCATAAAATCACCGAAAAACCGTTCAGAAACCATTTCTTTAACTGCAAGAGGCCATTGTTCGTCGTAGATTGCCGCTTTCCTAAGCATTCTAATTCTAAAAGGTTCCAGTGTTTGACAGTGTAAAATAACATGCTCCACTGTTTGCTCAACGGTTTCTTTACAAAAGCAGGAAGAAGATTCTCGCAGACCGAATCTTTGAAAATATTGGCCAAATCTTCCATGTCCAGTTAGTAACTGGGGATAACTTGTAAGAGAGTTCTAGATGGTTTGCATTCAGCCTATCTTTGACGGTTGGGAAAAATTTATTTGTTACGCTGCCGTTCCTTGAATGCTTCCATAGTTCCTCCCATTTCTGAAGAAAGGGAAAGAGAGAGAGAGAGAGAGAGAGAGAGAGTATGTGTGTGTGTATATGTGTGTCTGCCTGCTTGCCTGCCTGCCTGTCTGTCTGTCTGTATGTATTTGCGCATGCGCATTTGTTATCTGACCAGCTTCCTGCAGGAAAGAATTGTAACATTGGTGCAAGCACATTATTACATACGTATTAATGTGCTACTTTTCTATAAAAATGGCAAATTAGTTTTATCAAATTTACAATGCCTTAAATATAAAATAAAGGATTACATTTTCGTTTGTCATTTGTCTAGTCATGAAACCGGATATTTATTATTTTTTTGCAACTGTAAATTAAAAATATTGTGCTGTATAAAGTATTTGGACTGTATTCTGTAATAACCTATTACTAGGTATCGTTTTATGACCGATTTGCCCTTGATTACGACTGTGGATCCTGAAGACATCCATACTCCTGACATGGGTTTGCCTCGTTATCCGTATGACATCATGTTCATCATTGGCGGTTGTTCCAATGGCAAAGCTTCCAATCAAATGGCCACCTATGACAGAAAAGGTGACTATTGGAAACGGGTATGAGATAGTGTACATTCATTTTTATTTTAAAACCTCAACGAAAATGCATGAAACCAGAGAGAGAGAGAGAGAGTGGGGTGTCCAATTGGCGTACGCAGGGGGGTGTTGATGGGGGTTTTAACCCCCCATTGCAATGAAATTTTGTATATTTAACATAGGAATATATGAGTTGTAGCTCTGTAACCCTTCCCCATTAAGCCTATAACCCCCTTATGAACTTCCTGCGTACGTCAATGGCTTACGTCACTAACAGAATCCACCACGTAGAGAGATGCCCGGATACTTTTGATCCTTGTTTACATAAATCTGGAATATTTCATTTTCAGAACAGGGGTGTTTGGTAATTTGGAATATGACAATTTGTGGAAAAAACCCTTATCATCTAGCTACTTTCAGAGAATTAGAGAAATACGGCTCACTATATCATCGATAACTTTCTGAATTTTCAAGATATCCCACTGGTATTTTTTTTAAGTTGACCTATACTCTTGGCTATAAAATTATGAAAGAAAGTTATTCATATCTTTCGCGCATGCGCAGTAAAAAATGATTTTCTTCAAATCATATATATATATATATATCGTATCTCATCGTGTATTCAATATATTAATTTCTAATTTAAGTATAATATTTTTCTTGTACGTTGACAAATGTTTTATAAGTTTCGTGAAATTTGACTGAAAATTGTGGATATTATAAGCAAAAAATATGTGACAAAATTTGGGATTTCTCAAAAAAACGTTTCTATCTTCATGAATATACATGTTTGTTTTACGAAAATGCACACAGGCATTAAGCATAGTTGGTTAAATATTTTCTAAAAGTTACAAATAATTTCCAGCTTTTTATGATACAGGGTGATCAAATATATTTTTTCATTCTGTCAATATGTGGGTAGTCCCCTAAATGCACAAGTCACCGAAACTTTATTGGAAAGTGCGCATTCAAGCATGTTCTATATATCTTCAAAGTCAGAGAATAATTGGCAGAGTAGTTTTGTGGAAATTTGAAAAAAAATAAAAAATCCAAATTGTCTGGATACTTTTGGGCATATAGTGTACACTGCTACAATTTGAAATAACGCTTGTTAAGGTAAGTATGGGCAGTGGCAAAACTCAAATCAATCATATGACATATCCCTAATATTTGATAACCTACAACGGGTGGTACACCCCTTAATACAATTAGAAAATGGAGGATAACTCACGTGCTTACTGTGCTGAACGTCTTCTATGGCTTGGACTGCGGGCCAGGATGCTGCTGCGTCACTTCCGTCGGAATCGGCGTACTTAGGAAAAACGTCGAATTTAGCTGATGCGAAGGCAACGATGGACAACCGGGATGCTGCTGCGTGAGTGCGTCGAAGAAAATTTTGTCAGGTGGTAGACGGACTGTATGTAATCCACCGTTGATGTCGTCGCAAGCGGCGACATCAATGGTGGATCACATACAGACTACAAGGTTGGCCCGGACAGAACCATGCGTCTTTCGCTGTGGACCGTAGCGGTCGTGGCGGCTTTGACGAATATAGGCGTTATAGAAAAACCAACTATCCGTAACTACTGACTGAAAACTGAAGCTTCTTCAGCATGGGCGTAGAGTTATGTGGGCCCGTGGGGCCCAAGCCCCCGCCCCCAATAATTTGAAATAAATTGCAATTTTACATATACTGTAATGTATAAATGTACATAAAATGTGCTTGGGCCCCTCAAAAATTTTGAGAACTCTACGCTGATTTTCTCCAGGACAGTTGCTAAGTGCTTGTGAGTGTAGTTTTGGACATTTGGTGGTGATTTTACGTTTACGAAGAGACGTTGTCAGCGTAGGCTTTTATCTCCTGGCAACAATTTGTGATCGTAGTGCTTTACGTTTGCTAAGAGACGTTGTCAAGTAGGCGTTTATCTCCCAACAACCTTTAATGTCCCTAGAGCTTTACGTTTATGAATAGACGCTGTCGACGTAAGCGTTTAATATCGAAGGCTATAACTGTCCGCTTGTGAGACGCAGGTTAGGGGTAGTGTAGGTTTGACAGAAGGGTTCCCGGTAAAGGTTGGACTGCACCAGGGTTCAGCTCTCAGTCCTTACTTATTTGATCTGATAATGGATGTTTTAGTGAAAGACGTAAACTGTAATGCACCATGGAGTATGCTGTTTGCAGATGACATTGTACTATGCGAAACATCCTGTGAAAAAGTAGAAAGGAAAACCGAGGAATGGGGGAAAGTGTTAGAGGTTTGAGAATAAGCAAAACAAAGACAGAATATGTGGTACTAAATGGAGAAAGCGTAAGTAGCATAGGTCTACAAGATGAAGGATTACCATCGGCACAAAAATTTAAGTATTATTTGGATTGTTCATAGGTCGATGGAGTTTTGACCACAGAGATACAATACAGAATCCAATGTGGGTGGTTAAATTGGAGAAAGATGAGTGGAGTGCTCTGTGATAGGAAAGTAAGCGGAAGGATGAAAGGAAAATTGTACAAAACTGTGGTCAGACCTGCAATGTTATGCGGGGCGGAGACTTGGCCAATTACAAGAGCGCATGAAAGGAAGATGGAAGTGGCTGAGATGAGAATGTTGAGGTGGATGAATGGTGTTACAAGGAGGGATAAAATAAGGAATAACCTAATTAGAGGTACGGTCAAGGTTGGACCCATAGGAAGAAAAATACAAGAACATAGGTTAAGATGGCTTGGGCATATGGAGCGGAGAAATGAGGAATATGTGGGAAAGGTATTGGATAAGCTGGTGGTAATGGGTAAGAGGAAGAGGGGAAGACCACGGCTGAGATGGAAGGATAAAGTGACGGAAGATCTGGAAGAGTATGGATGGAGTAGAGAAGAGGCATTGGATAGAAGATTGTGGAAGAGAAGATTAAAGGACCATAACGCCGACCCCATATAACATGGGAAATGGCAAAGCGAAAGAAGAAGAAGATAACTGGCCGCTTGTAGAACTGAGCGATTGAGGCGTCACCGATGATTATAGTTTGCCGGAATTTTACGTTTAGTAGTGGCGATGAAAAATAACTCTACTGAGATGTGGCGTACGATTGGAAACCCGTGTGTGAATCGGGAATCGTCGATTCTAAAATCTTTCCGAAGTTGAGCCCGTGTGATTCTTTTTCACGTAGAAAGATTGTGAATCTTCCCACCTGCGACTCCCAGTCGCCCTCAAGTCTCCGACCGAACTCTAAATCTTACAGCGAGGTGAGGCGTCCACTCGCTCTCAACGCTCCGGCTCAACTCCCTTCTTCGTAATTTTTTCTCTCTCTTTTCTCTCAGAAGAGCTTGCCTGCCAATCAACACTTTTTCTCCAATCAAATTCAAGACTCACTTCTCTAACCAATACCTGAGCTTTTGCGTAAAATATAACGCCTCCGATGGGCCTTTTGATGGGTTTATCCTCTTGGGGTGACATGCGGTTTTTGTTTAACTCCTCCCATGAATTTTATAGCTTAGGGAAATATAACTCCCAATAAAATTAAACGTTTATATGAGTTTCTTTTGTGAACATTTTTTCTGCTTCCCAGAAGCCATAAAAGTACGTCTGGCTTTTCCTTTGTTTGCCCATACTTATACACTTACATACAAAAATACACAGATGAAATGAAAAAATTAATATTTGTATTATAAATGTGCAAGAATAAACATAATATATATATATATGCATATGCAGTATAAATATGGCGATGAGCTCGCCATAGTGTGAGGAACGAAAGGCCATATAATGAGGGACGGCTAACTGACAGTCTAAGCAAACGTCTTTGGAAAGAAATTTTAATTTACTAGCTTTCAAGCCAGAATTAAGCTTTCTTTATTATTTCATCCAGTTTTCCCGATTAGTGATCATCAAGGAATCGTGTAAGGTTTTGTTTTTGATTGTCGTTTACAGCGATTTTAGTTAAACTTCTTTCACTATTTTTCTGTGAAATTTTCTTTTCGCTTTATGTATATAAAAACTTAGTCCTGTAAATACAAGGTTTTAAAGATGGATTTAGGTCACATGACGCTCGGTGCGAGCCCAAAATTTTCCGCCTCTCTTCGGCTAAAAATAAATCATTTTCAAAATCTCTTTTGTGGGCAGTTTTTTTTTATTTCCAGAGATCTCCTCAATAGGCTACTGAATCTTATTAGAAAAAATACTGAATTGTAGTTAGACGGAAATCCACGATAATAATTCAAATTTCCTGACAACAAATAACGTGTAACTAAACCACAAGTATTTTCTCTAATGGGCCAAAAATTAAATTGTTTTAATATAAAAATTAAAGCCTTACATGAGTTTCAATAATCTGGAATGTCCTCTGTGTAGTCAAATGAGTCAATCAATTTTGATGTAATTTTTGCTTCCCTAATTTCTTACTTGCAGTATCATATTGTATCATACGAAAAATCCGTATACATTGTAGTATCCGTATACGTATGTAGTATTTATTCTGTATTAGCTTGAATTTATCCTTATTGGTCTCAAAAGACGTGTGGCAATAAGCATAATTGCATATAAACGAGAACTTATTAAATACCAATTTCATTTATTGAAATTATTTAAGAATAAGCGCTTAGATGATCCAATTGGATTTGGCCTTGTCTGCATTTCAGGCTCGTTAGGCCATTTTGTCTACACCGTCCCCTGGTTTGGCGCCCAGTGTGACGGCACCAGTCACACCGCCTTTACTGTGTTATTGCAAGACTCAGACCCCTTTCCCCTTTACTTTTCACCACAACGTGAAACTGAGGGAACGAATCCTTGTGTGTTCTAATATCACAACATTCCTGTTTAGTTGTCTCGCTCTTGTTGTAAATTATTAAAAATAGTTGAAATGTTTAAATTAAGGTTTTAACTTCTGCCTGCATCTTTCTGTGATCATGACTAAATTCATGGGCGGACACAGACTTCCATTTGGAAGTGTGTGTGTGTGTGGGGGGTCAAGGACAGAATTTGCTATGATTTTGGAATAACGTCCTGCATTTGTTATGAAAGTTGGAATTTTTTACAACGAAAAATATACTTAGGGGGTCATGACCCATGTGACCTTCCCTTTGTGTCCAAGCTTGTTTAAATTTTTACAAGTTTGTTGAAATGTTAAAAGAACACAAAAAAAGAAAGCAAGAAAGAAACGTTTGTTTACAATCGTTAAATACTCATGTAGCTCTAAGAAATTCTTATATATGATATGATACCTTATATTATATTAGAATATTACAAATGTAATATTGCGTATTATAATAATAGTTAATGGTGATATGATACGTACGTTTCTTAATATTATAAATTCGTGAAAATATTAGGAATAATTATGTAATAATATCATGTTATAATACTTATTCGTTAAAAATTCGTCAACGTCGACTATTTTAAAAGAAAATATTTTCACGTATATTTGTTGAAGTGTATACAAATACCATGCATAATATGTATATTTAAAAATCAGAAATTGATATTTCAATAAGAAATTTTATAGTTGCCTTGTGGCGCCATCTTTTGGTAAAAATTAATACTACTATGAAAGGAATGAAAGTAGAGAAAAGTTTCGTTGGCAGTTATCCCGGATCAGAATTATCCCCAGAACAGAATTTCATGAGCTTTATCTTAATTAGAGAAGAAATTATAAGTATTTTAGGGAGTTCGTTAAAAAAGTTAATAGTTTTTGACTGTCGGAGTAAATCGTGCAACTGGAAAAAGTGGCTTAGTACCAAGTTTACTTTGGGGAATCCGTTATTGTCTTCGTGCCATACACTGGCATACGCAGGGGGGTGTTGATGTAACCCCATTGCAATGGAATTTTGTATATTTAATTTAATACAGGAATACATGGATTTGTAGTTCTGTAACCCCGTCATTAGGCTATAACCCCCTTATGAAATTTCTGCGTAGGTCTATGGTGCTATAAAAACTCCACCAATCTACCACCTTTGGGAAATCCAGGTAACAAATCAGTGCATGCACCTACAATGCACGTTGCAACTGCAATGTGTAGTCAAAATGCAAAAACTTACTGGTTCCGTTAATATTAATTAATACGATGGTTTTCCCTGAAATAAGGTGTTATCAGAGATCGTAAGAAGCAGGGGCGGCTTAAGAAACAGGCGACCCGGGTTGCCGCCCGGGCCCCGTTCGGATAAGGGCGCCAAACTGGAGTCGAGTTTCAATTTTTTTTTAATTTACCCAACAGTAGAAAATCTCTCTAAAAAGGAAAAGTTTAAAGAAATTCTTTCAGAGACTTTAGGCCACTGTTATAGGGCATATGGCTCACTGCGCATCTGTGAAAATCTCCTGTTTTCGCCGGAGGGGGCACCGAAAAGCAATTCGCGCCATGCCGCCTGGTTCAAAATCAACCTTAAGCCGCCCCTGGTAAGAAGGCATTTAACTAAACGAAAATATTTACAAAAGTTCCAATTTCTCGTACATTTAATATCTAAAAGCAAAAATGTTTTCCGAAAGGAGTCAAAAGTCATAGGTAGTTACATATTAAGTACAGTAAATTTTAAAGATGCATAGTCTTATTTAACACCTACGTTTAAGTTCAACTAGACTATTTTGTAAAGAAGACACTGTCCTAGCTGGAAGTCGACTAGGGTATCTTCTATAGGAAACTGTTCTACAGAATAGTTTCTTACAGAAGATACCCTATAGGAAGCTGTTCTACGACTGGAGTACAGAAACAATGTTCCTTTTTTTTTCGTCTGTAAGGTTTTACGGCATTATTACCATTTTCAGGGTTAACACATTGCCCAACTGGACAATAGATGACGCCACAGGCAGTGGCGGATTTATCGATAGGCTATGTAGGCTACAGCTCACGGCGGCAACTTTTTGCTGAACAGTTTGCCGACGAGGAATTTCCAAGGGTGGGATTGAATTTTTTGGTGGCTAGTTGAATTCCTTTCGAATTGTTACGTTCAGAACCGTAACTAGACATTGGCAAAGGGGGAGCTGTCGATGGCGCTCCCACAAGAGAGAGGCTCAAACGGCGCCAAATTTACGAATACTTGCGAAAAGACGAATTTTAAATAACCGCCAGGGGGCGTTAAATTAAGAATTTTACAACAGCCATAAAATCTCTGTTGCGCCTGTAGTCACGGTTAAGATTTGGCGGCAAAAAATACGCCACAACCTACAGGCGGCATAATTGTAAATTTGCCTCTGGCCCCAGCGGCATGTCTCTTAAGGATACAACAACAGTCACCAGCAAACTATTATGTTCCTATCATTCTATCATCGATCACGGAATCATCACAATTAATTCCATTTTCAAGGCTCTCAACACCGGTTTTGTCCATAACTTGCGTTACTCTGTTCAGTCCAAGGCAAATACAAACATCCGTATTCGATAGGTTCAGAAGTTAGAAGTACAGCTGGAAAAAGACTTAAAATGATGCTTGAAACCCAAAATCTCTGAGATTTATCATTCTTTTCACAACGCATAGTGATGTGTTCACAATAAACACCTTTTTGAGGTACTGGATTACACTGATGATCATGCATTTAATGCTTTAATTAATTTACGACTAAAATTATACGAACATACACGCATACAAATACTTCAAAACGAAGCAAACAACTATGGACCGTTTTTCGAGTATCTCTAAATAAAGCCCATTAAGGAAATGATTGACTATTGATATTTTTCGTCATTCTAACGCTTCGGTGACCTAGCGGTTAATGCACTCTGGATCCAATGGATGGACCTTAGTTTAACTTTAGGCCTACTCCGATGTCTCTCTGTTTCTCCTATACTTTAAAAGCTCTAGCTTGACCTCAAGCCTGGCTGTCGGAAATTTCTATTATCAAAATCCCCACGAAAAATTGCGAAACTCGCCTCGGTGGCTTTATGTGTTGACCATTATTTGGCAATTGTGTTAACCCTGCGAAGGGTAATAATATCTTACAAACTTATATACGGAGAAAAAGAGCATCGCTCCTGTGCTTCGGTGGGTATAAAGGGAAATGTTTCCATTGTATTTGAAAATTTCGGAACCGAAACTTACTTTTTTTTCCGATTTTCTAAACTGCTTTGGATTTTTGGATGTGTGATTTAGCCTCTTTTAAAACCACAACATCGTTTTTAATTACTCAAGTTGTTTTAAAATTTAATTGCCAGTTTTTCAATGGCAGAATTTGTCAAAAGGTCGTTAATGCTTTTCCATCAATATATTTTCATGTATAAATCCTATTAATTAATCAATCAATAGATGATGATATATGTTTCTAGCAGGTCTGTAGCCAGGACGAAGAGGCAATTGGGGCAAGGCAAAGGGCATATGGAGCACAGGGCACTCTGGGATTGTAATATATATGTAAATGATTCGATGGGGCAACTGGGTTCATGGCCCCTGCTGGCCCCGGATTGGCTACAGGCCTACTCTGTAGTCTCAAAGAGAAAAATGTGCTTTATGCATCACAAGACAAATTATTTATTATTATTTATAATATTTGTATTATTAAGCTTTCAAAATCAAATTTGTCATATATACAGGGTGAGTATAAAGTCTTTCCATGATTAAAAAAATGTACTGCGTGAAAACTAATACACGGAGACATATATGGTTGTTTGGAATTGGTAACGGAAGTAATAAAGTTTTTGTTTGATCACTATTTAATTTACCTTAGTAAACTTCAATACGCTCCCCATTTGTAGTCGAAGAATGTCAAGTCGGTAGTCCAGTTTTCGCTACGTGTTTGTCAGCATTTGTTCTGTAACACTTCACACAGCATCTGTTATTTTGGGCTTCGAAGTTTCAATATCAGGATCTGGTGTGGTAAAGACTCTGTCCTCGATAAAACCCCAAAAAGAAGAAATCAGGTGGAGTAATATCAGGAGAGCGTAGAGGCCATGGTATTGGAGCATCCTGCTCCATCCATCTGCCCGGAAATTCTTTGTCCAGGAACTGACCTCAGTGAGGGGATGCGTCATCATTTTGGTAAATGATCCATGGTCATTGTGTCATGTTTCATGGTCTTGTTGGTAAATGATCCATGGATCTGGCTAATCCATATGGCTAATCCATCTGGCTAATCCATCTGGCGTCCATAAAAACCTCTGAACTGCCGTTGAAAAGACATGGGTGATATTCTTTCATGATACCAAAACGCACAACTCGCTTTTTCAGCTATCGACGCCATTTCGTTCTTACTTAACAACACTGACACCGTGGTGCCATCTATTGCGCAAAAAGACAAAAAACAACAACAACAACAACTTTAAGAACCTGACTAATCAGTGATAAAGATTTCACATTTCTATCTTCCGCGGTTATTCCGCTACAAATTTTTGTAATCAGGAAAAGATCTCATGCTCACCCTGTATATAACCTACTAGAAAGTTTTTGACATAGTAATATATTAAATGTTATTTTAAAAGGAAACCATTCCTTTTTTAAATTTTTAGATTGTAAAAATGCGTTTGCTCACTTCCAAACAGTATTTTTTAAGGCCAATTTACTTGCTCTTTCTGTCCAAGCACTTTTTATTTTTAAGCCATTTTTATCCCACCAAAACAGATACTTTAAAAGCATATCTCCCATAATTTGTTTTCATTTCCAAATGCTCTTTAGTCTTTGTTAAACGAAATTCGCTTTATCTATTTCAATTCTCGTAAACGAAGATGGACCGGGAATTGTCTTCGCTAACAGAGAGCTGAAACAATGTTCTTCATACCATGTTCTCGCGAGACAAAGCAGTCATTCTTTCTTTAAAATTGATTGTAAATGTTTAAAATAATTTGTCGACAATTTTTACAAAAAAGGTTTTCTTGGATGTTAGAAAAAAATTGAAAAATAAATTGATGATGTCACTCATTCTGCATGTAGTTCTATGCCGTAAACCACATATTATATTTTAAAGTTCAGTGCAGATTTGTGGAACGATGAAAAGTTTTTTGATAATGTTTCGTGTTTCTTAAAAATATGATAGCTCTTACTTAAAGTTTCCTGTGTTTTTTTTAAATTTTTTTGCCGTTAACACAAAATTCGTTTTTTGTTGTTGTCCGAGCTCGCGTTAAAATGGCCGCATTCTGTGTTTTAGAGTCTAAAGTAATAATAGTGAGCATCACTAACTTTTTTAAGACACTGTACAATTTTAACTTTGATAATAAGTGGAAAGTACAGAACAACGTTGCTATAAGCGAAAGGGAAATTTTACATGGGCTCCAATCAATAGTCTTTTATTTGCCGTAAACTCCCAAATGGCCAGTGGTGCAGGAAAGGAGGGGCATAGGGAACTCAAGACCCTCCCATTGGATATCAAGGAATATTGTTCTCTTTAACGACCAATCATACGTTTTTTAAAGCTAATTAAACACGCCTCCATAAGTTTTGAAATGCCACTCCTCTCAACTAGGTCATGCTTGCGACGTGTTGCAGTAGAAGGCGTCATTAAAAAATAATAAGGCAGGTCACAACTGCAAAATACCAAATAGAATAGTTCTATGTAAACATTGGATAAATTTCACCCCAAAGCATCTGTTGACCAGTTAAATAAACCTTATCTTTTTTATTACAAAAGCATATTCCGTTCTTACCTTTACGCATTAATAAGTTGTAGGATGAAGATTCCTTTATTTTACAACTTAAGAAGTTACAACTTTTTGTTTTAGTAGCTGTTTAGTAACTTTATTTTACAATTTTTACAACTTAAAAAGAGCTTACAGTTGCAGAAGGATCAACACCACTTACATGTCTAGTGTAGTTGGAGATGCCAAGCGTCCGAGTTTAAAAATAATTTTAATTTTTACACTCTCAAATTCTTTCACTCATCTGCAAGAAATTTGTTTTCCCTTGAAGCCATGGGCTATTTCGTGTTCCTGAAGATTAGTTTCTAAGTACAGAAACAGCAAGAAAGCTACCATGTACAAAATTTTACCCCTTTAGCACGTTTCTTTGCCAACAGAAGCCCGTTAAATTGCTCGGGTGCTATTAATTTAAGCAAATTTATGAACGAAGTTCGTCTGGGCCATTAAATCCAACGTGTAAACCAAAGTTTTGATAGGAAAAAACGTTTATCTTCAAGAGACTGAGGGGTGATGCGTTTGAAAATGCAGTTGAGGTTTTGTTTTTAATACTGAATGCATTTCGCAATTTATCTTTCCTGTTGTAAGAATTCATTCTCTGGTTAGTTTAGTGGAAAATTAGTTGCGAAAAGTTCTTCCAAATTGCTAATTGTATTTACTGCATAAATTATGACCTCTTAAGCCACAGAGCTCAAGATGTTTTAAAATTATTATATTTATCAAAGTGGCGCATAAAGGAAGTGGTTGGGGCTTATCAACGTCTGGACAAAATCTAAATAATAAATAACTTAAATTAAAACAACTACTGGGAGGCTCCATTGTGCAGTTTCATCAGCTCCCCTTTCTTTAAAATCTTGTACATCGGTCCGATTATATACATAGTAGAACTTGTATTTATACAAATACTCTTCATATCGAAGTTAAGGTAAATTCAATTATTTTCAAATCTTTGTTTATTCTGTAGAAAAGCTGTTGCTATATATATATTTTGGAGTATTTTTATGAAACAAACCATCATTCAGTATATAGTAATCTTACTGTAAACACATTTTTCAAATATACTTTTTACCATGTCTACGGTGTTACAAGGAGGGATAAGATGAGGAATAACCTAATCAGAGGTACGGTAAAGGGGCGGGACCCATGGGAAGCAAACTACAGAAATATACTTTGAGATGGCTTATGTGTATGGAGCGAAGAAATGAGGAATACGTGGGAAAGATAATGGATAGTTTAGTGATGGGAAAGAGGAAGAGTGGAAGACCACAGCTGAGATAGAAGGATAAAATGGCGGAAGATCTGGAAGAGTAGGGATGGAGTAGAGAAGAAGCCTCGGATAGGAGATTGTGGAAAGGAAAAATAGAAGAGCATAACATCGACCCCATATGAATATAAGGAATATAGCGAAGTGAAAAAAGAATATATTTTACTATATCTATAGTTATTACAAATAAAGTAGTATGAGGGTGATAGTACTTTCTGACTAATGAGGAATTAGGTACTAGTATTTCGTCATAAGGGAAATGAACGTAAATGATATAAACATCATTCTGAAAGATAGTTAGTGGAACGTTAATAACAAATTTAATAAGGAGATAATATTGCAATAATAATAATAAATGGAGTTAGTTAGACTTGCTTGCTTTGCGGTTTTACTGCTCAAAGACTACAATGGTCATGCTGCGCCGAGACCTACTGGGAGTTAGTTAGGCATACAGGATATAAACAATTCCCAATGCCCGATGTTCTAAAACTAACGGGCTTATACAGGGGAAAAATTTAGCTTCCTATATAAATAGTAGGTTTGGTTAGTCGCAATGCAAAAATCTCCAAACCTTAATTCTTAATTGAAATATTAAAAGTTACGTCATTTGAGATCAGATAGGTGGAGGTCCAACTATGCCCTCGATTTTTGTTACATCGATGCTTCAATTTCGGATTATCGATGCTGTAAGATCGATACCCTATCCCCCACATCGGTGGTTTCGCTAAAACAAAACGTCCTATTAGCAATTACCCAATATATCGGATTCATCAAGCACAACGGTTTTCTTATCGATATATCGTACCATTAGCCATGCAGTAAGTTGGGGCAAGTATGGCCTAGATTTTAGTTAGAGTTGAACTTCGAAAACGTACATTTGAATAGTGTATTTTGGGGTAACGTACAGTCCATAGACATGCAGATGATATTTTGCGCTAGAGCTTGAATGTTTTTATTCAATTAATAATTTTTTTATGTTTTATTTGTAAAAGTTTATTCATTTTTTAAATGGCTATAGACCGAGTAGTTGACCTACAAACACACCAAGGGCAAGTGCAATTTGGACCCGTATTCACCCTAATGAACAGTTTTATCTGGTGCATGGACGTCCATAGAGGGCAGAGAGGGCTTGAGCCCTCTAGCCGTTTAAAATTTGATTTGTCCTAACCTGTATGCATTTACTTCCAGAAGTTTTACAAGCACATTTTAAAATAAGGTACTTTTTAGCTCATTACTAATTGTCAAACAGTATCAATTATTTTTGTAGCGTTTTGGTATCTTGTACATTCACTAAAATTCTCAACGGCTTTGAGAAGCAGGTAATAATTTTTCTCAGGGCCCCCTTTAGAATTACTCGTTAATTTTTCTCAGCCCCGCTAGAAGTATTCGTATGCGCGCCCATGATCTGGTGGAAATATTTAAACGCACTTTCTTCTTAAAGCCTTTAAACTTGCTCCGAAAAGTAATAAAAAAAATTATGATTTTTTATGAAATTTAATTTTAATTGATAAATGAAGAATTTACAAGTGGTTTTAAAGTATCTTTATTCTAAGGTCCTTAAAAGGCTTTAGTACGTAGTTACTAATTGCTGCATATGCTCCATCGCACTTTGTACCTTTAAATATATTGAATGAATTGCAGTTTCAATGCAGAGGTATCTACTATTTTGTCCGAGTTGCTTGCAACACATGATAATCCACTCATATATACAAATAGTCGTAAATAATATGCACGTGAAATAATAATTAAAAAATAATTAATGAAAGATCTGCAGTGTACATTTTGAAATGTTTTTATAAATCCTTGGAAGTGTATTTAAAGAACTACCTTAAGAGATCATTGCAAATACAATAAAACGTTAAGAGATCGTGAAAAGAAATAATAGCTGTGAAACGAGGAAAAAACTAGGACCATTATTACGGTGAATATAGGAGAAAAAGACCGAAGATAACAACTACACAACATCAAGAGTAAAGGAAAAAAAAAGGGAGCCTTTGAGAACCTGATTGCTATAGAGCTAGAACTAGAAATGGTGTTTTTCCTTTTACCAAATGGTTCTCGAAGCGTAACTAGAAACTTGTCAAAGTCTTCAACTTCTGAAAGAAAGGCAAGTCATCTTGCTTGTGTTTTATACGTAATTCGGCATTTAACAAAACAAACGTAACAAAATGCCTTTCATTAATAACACTGAGTGCTTAGTGATGTGGCAGATTTTGCCATTTAAACCAGAGTCCCTGGGATTATATAGGTCGACGCATCAATGGCCATTTTGTTGTACACTTCTGTTATCATTTACCTTGGCGATAAAGGTTTTCCGCATTGGCGCAATGATCGCTATTTTGGCATAAAAATAATCAACAATCCGCGATTATCCGACGAATGTAAACATTGGCGCAACTTTTAAAATGTCGCCAATGAATAACATTTTCAACCATAACTTTGGCATCAAAATGGCTGATGCGCCAGCTCCCCCTTCTTTTTTTAGGAGCATTAATTCAAACAAATGATTGTATAGAATCTTAATAGATCATATTATTTCCTCCGTCTTCTCAGTTCATGTTTTTGTAGGATATACAGCAATACGAAAATTTCTAATTTCGATCATTACATTTTCTGCAGGATTTGATAATTTTGTTGAGAAGCGAATTTTGTCATTTTTGTTGAGTATTGCATTTTGTCAACTTTGCTGTGCGAGTAATGAATTTTGTCAGTTTTTATTGAGTACTGAAGTTTGTTAATTTTGTTGCCTAGCAATTGTTTCTTTTTCTTTTTTTAGTGGGTTTGGTTCATTTTGTTCAGTAGCATTATGCATTATTATATAAAATGATAGAGTGCGCAGACAACGCAGTGTTACGCAGAATAAATATCGAATATAGGTAAAACGTTTATAGGCGTATTGGAAATTTTTTATTATACAAATTTCAACGCATTTCGGACGGACTTTAGCCGTCGTCATCAGGCTTACAACTCACCAACTTTAATATTCCGTTTCATTGTGGACAGATGGCGCCACAGTCAATAATAGCGGCAACTTTTTAAAATAGTGATTTTCAACCTGAGGTTGCTAACAGGTTTCTGGGGGCGCCGCAATTGGCTTTAGCTTCTATTATTTTTATAAGGAAATAATTTTATATCAAATATTTCCAACGCTTTTACATTTCAATATGGCAATATTGTACTAATGGTTAACTTCATACCTATAATATATATTGTTTGTTTGTTTTGTGGTTTTACGGCTCAAAGACTACAATGGTCATGCTGCGCCGGGACCTACTGTTTTCCGAGGAATCCGAACCTCTTATGGCCTAGGGAACCAAACCCCGGACTACAGTGAGCAGTGCGATCTTTTTATGAGATCTCTGAGTAACCTATAATATATATGTATAATATAATTCTATATCTAATGTGTTTTCTTTATTCTGTTAAAAATGCTTTTATTATACAAATGTGTCGGCGGCGGACAGAGGGGTCGCAGATCTTTTGGTTACTATAAAGGGGGTCGCGAATTACTTGGTTACTATAAAAATGGGTCGCGGCTTGAAAAAGGTTGGGAACCATTATTCTAGAGTGAAAGGCGCTCCAACTGGTAACAAAACCGGCGGGCGGAATCGGCAAAATACTTCGATTCTTCTGCAGTCCTAGACCACACGTATTCCGACGTGGGATGGCCAAAGTCCATCCGAAACGCGTTAAGATTTGTATCATAAAATGGGCTTCTGAAACGTCTATAAATTTGTTTCATTATATAAACGCAGAGCTTTAATTTTATAATTTTTCTGAAATTATTTTAATTATACGTGATACAAACACGTATATAGGGAGCTTTCTTAATTTAGGACTTCAGTGGAACCTTAGACAACATTCAGTGGAGGGGGGGGGGGGCGATATTCAATAATATTATTGCTAAATTTTAAAATAAACAACTGTCCTTTATGAGAGGTGTCTCCCGCTGCAGAATCTTTCACACTGTTGAATTAAAAAAAAAAATATCGTTTTTGCAAAAAAATTTTGGTAAGGAGACTGGCACAACTCCAATGAGTTTGCGAGTTTTATTTGGTTTTAGTTTGGCCAGTTAAACATAAATCAAAATCTACCGAATTGATATCATAAAAATAAAAATACCAGCTATTAATAAATACCTCGTAACTTTTTTAAAGTCTCTATCAGGGATGGTTCAAGTAATTGCGAGGCTCTTAACAGTGTATGTGTTCCATATTTGAAAGTTATTTATAAATATTTAAGTTAAAAGGGGAGGGAAACTTGCAAAATGAAAAGAAATGGAATATACATTTAACAGATACTGACTAGACTACTTTAGATAAACTAACTACTATAATGCGCCTTAGGAATATCCAATATTTAGCTTAAATACATCAATTTTTGTCCAAAGACATGCACTTGGTTGTTTAATGATAAATGTATTTATATCTAATCAATAATTGCTGAGATTTTAATATTTTAGAAAACTTTAAAAATAATGAAATTAAAAACTTAAATGTAGTAGCTGATAATGGTCAATAATGAAATTGATAGCTTCAGGAAGAAATTAAATAATAGTATAGGAGTAGATGTTAAATTACACGTGAAGAAAAAAAATAATTTCTCGGCGCCTGGTGGGAGTTGAACCCAGGACCACTTGATTGCTGGTCAAGTGCTCTACCAACTAAGCTATATGCGTTAGTCACTTTCCTCCCTTACGTGCATATATATATATCATCATCATCATATTCAACCATTATCTATCCACTGCTGGATGAAGGTCTCTCCAAATGCTTTCCACACAAGTCTATCCTGAGCAATTCGCTTCCAAGTCACCCCAACCTGTTTTCTTATTTCATCTACCCATCTAGTTTGAGGACGTTTTCTAGGTCTTCGGTGGTCTCTTGGAATCCAGTTCAGAATTTCTGTTGTCCATCGTTGATCAGTTCTTCTTGCAATATGCCCAGCCCATCGCCATTTCAGCCCTTTTACTTTAACAATGATAACCTCTACTCTAGTTTGCTCTCTCTTACACACCACAACAAGAAAATTCTGAACTGGATTTGAGATACCGAGACTTAGAAAACGTTCTCAAACTAGATGGGTGGATGAAATAAGAAAACAGGTTGGGTGACGTGGAAGCGAATTGCTCAGGATAGACTTGTGTGGAAAGCATTTGGAGAGACCTTCATCCAGCAGTGGATAGATAATGGTTGAATGATGATGATATATGTACCGGTGCTCATCTACTCCTTTGGGACCAGTAAATGGACCAACACTGAACTAGAATAACTCCAGCCGAAAATGAGAACCATCCAAAGAAGAGCCGGACAACTACACCCTGCAACGGCAATTGAACGGCAAACACTACCCCGGGAAGAAGGAGGACGCGGACAAGCGGACCTCAAAGACTTACATGACAAGCAGATCCAGAGCATGAGGCAATACTTCCAGTTGAAGAGTCCCCGATCGCCACTCATCCAAGCCATAATACAAGCAGATGCAAATTACACGCCACTAAACCTGTGTAGTACCGAAGAGCGTGTCCTGGAAACAGCCAATGAACAGAAACTAAGAACTTGGGCCGGAAAACCATTACATGGCAGGCACTACAATGACCTGCAACAACCACACGTTGACAAAAAGGCATCAAATTCTTGGCTGGCCAAAGGCACTCTCCAGCCAGAGACAGAAGGATTCATGCTAGCCATCCAAGACCAAGTGATCGCAACAAGGAACAATCAGAAATTCATCCAGAGAAAAGACATAGAAAGCGACAAATGCAGACACTGTCATGCGGCATCGGAGACAATCCAACACGTGATGGCAGGATGCAAGATCCTTGCGCAGTCAGACTACAAACATAGACACGATCAAGTAGCGAAAATAGTCCACCAGAAATTGGCAGCGAATGCTGGCTTTCTGACAGAAAAATGCCCGTACTACAAATATGAGCCAGAGACCGTGCATGAGAACGAAACACACAAGCTTTACTGGGATAGAGCAATCATAACAGACAAGACAGTCCCACATAACCGTCCTGACATAACCCTCGTCGATAAATCGAATAAGACCACGTACTTAATCGACATAGCAGTACCCAACACCAATAACATACAGACAACCTACACAACGAAAATCACCAAGTACCAAGATCTCAGACATGAAGTACGAGATATATGGGGTATGGAAAAGATCCTCATCATCCCGTTAGTCATCTCAGCAACAGGGATAGTACCAAAAACGCTTGCGACGAATTTGGAGATACTCAACATTGACCCAAACACCTACATTGAAATACAAAAAGCCACAATCCTAAACACGTGTCACATTGTCAGGAAGTTTCTAGACATGGCACATTAAGAAGTGATGTAAAAAGAGGCTTGGGAACATGGCGCTCTGCCCGTCCCAAAGCCTGTTTCCGCCAAGAATGGGCGAGGAAAACTTTTATATATATATATATATATCATCATCATCATCATCATATTCAACCATTATCTATCCACTGCTGGATGAAGGTCTCTCCAAATGCTTTCCACACAAGTCTATCCTGGGCCATTCGTTTCCACGTCACCCCAACCTCTTTTCTTATTTCATCCACCCATCTAGTTTGAGGACGTTTTCTAGGTCTTCGGTGGTCTCTTGGAATCCAGTTCAGAATTTCTGTTGTCCATCGTTGATCAGTTCTTCTTGCAATATGCCCAGCCCATCGCCATTTCAGTCCTTTTACTTTAACAATGATGTCTTCCTCTATAGTTTGCTCTCTCGCCCTTGTGTTCCTTTTTCGATCTCTCCTAGTTATTCCAAGCTTGCTCCTCTCCATGCTCCTCCATGCTCCATAATCAGAAATAATTATGGCCTAGGGAACAAACCTCCGGCTACAGTGAACAATTGGCGGTTAAGTGCTGCTTTTGGCACAGTTGGCATTTGAATCCGGGATAACGGGGATTTAAGCGAAAGCGTTACTATTGCTCCACCGAATCGCCCACTTGTTTGGTAATTGTAACCTTAGAAAACATGTATAGGAATTTAAAAAAAAGGCATCGTTATTCGTATACCGACAGCCTAATTGACGTGGTGTGGGCGTTATCATGCAAATGAATTAAAAGGGGTTAGATGGGAAGTGTTGCCGTCAAAGGCGGCGCTGTAATTTGAGACGTGACACAGCGCAACCAACCGTAAAAGGCATATAAAGGGGATATCCCATCATATTCGAAACATAGAGGTGCTTACTCATTGGCAGTGTCTTCATCGAAAGTGAATTAAAGCCAGAAGAATACGGGCACGCCACAGAGAGCGAGTCTAGCGGGATGGACGCAATAGCACCCAAAATCGGAACCAGGAACTACAGCAGATGTAGACAACCTGATCTTTACCGCCCACTAGTGGGGTATATTTAAGCTTCCATGTTGGGCCGTAAGGGTTTTATCGGATGCTGAAGCAGATGAATAAAGCTTAGGAAATTTTAACCAGATATCAAATATTTACTTTCGCAACATCAGCTTCAATGATCTCATTAATAATTAATTAATTATAGGTTAATTTCAATAGACTTCATAGATTTTACATTTAATTTTCTTGTTCTTCAATTTAAGCAGCTTCCGCACTAGCAGGCGCTATATCGATGGAGATGCAGAAATGCTGCATCAAATTGAATTTTATGTGTATTATAAACAAACACGAAGTATAAATAAAATGATAAAGTTTACATATTTTTACTAAACCTCCACTCAAAAATTATGAACCCTGCGGTGGCGCAGTGTGGTAACGCGTTCTCCTATTGCGCGGCTAATCCGGGTTCGACTCCCAGCAGTGCAAAAAGAACGCTTACTCAGAGATCTCATAAAAGATCGCACTGCTCACTGTAGTCCGGGGTTTGGTTCCCCAGGCCTTAAGAGGTTCGGATTCCTCGGAAAACAGTAGGTCCCGGCGCAGCATGACCACTGTAGTCTTTGAGCCGTAAAACCAAAAAACAAACAAACAAACAAAAATTACGAGACCTTTGCAGTTGGACTAAATTAAGTTACTTCGGAATCGGTGGGTGGTAAGAAAATTTTACTATCTACGGAGTTACAGAAGTGGAAGATAGGTATAAAATGGTTAACTACCCCTGAACTACAGCATTGGACTTAGAGGAACCAGTGTCCAGCCACGCCAGGAAGATGTGCAACATCGCAAAGAGAGCGATATGATGGTGGAGAGACCCAGAAAGATCAAGGGGGTCAGACATACCCGGGACGGAAGGCAATAACCAAGTGGCCACAGGCAAGGATGAGCTCAACCTGAAGACGATCAAGGACGAGCACGTGGTGAGGACGTGCACCAGTACTTTCCTGATGCTGGAGAAAAATTGGGTGTTTTTGCCGTCTGAGAAGGTAGAGGAACTGCTGAGCGAATGAGCAACCACGCCCCGAAGCAGAGCCTCGGAGAACGGGACATTCTTATTCAGCAGTGCCCTAGGAGCGAAGCCAAGAGAAGAGAAACAGGGGCTGCCTAAGGACGGTCGATCGCCCGGTTACCCGTTTGGATGAGGGCGCCAAACTCAATTCAAATAATATATTTAATATAATAGAGAGCGTACAAAAAGTCAGTGGGTCGAGATAAGTTTGAAGCTTACATATATGGTCATCTTTTCTTTTCAAATTACCGTAAAACAAAAATAGTCTCCAGTGTGAATTAAAAAGTTGGCGGCTGCGTATTTAATGCAATTTATGCAATTATATTTTATAATTCCCTATACAAACCCTTTTTCTAAAAATACGC
>QLNU02003225.1:42328940-42351077 GCA_006491805.2 Dysdera silvatica | reverse complement strand
TGGGTGGATGAAATAAGGAAAGAGGTTGGAGTGACGTGGAAACGAATTGCTCAGGATGGACTTGTGTGGAAAGCATTTGGAGAGACCTTAATTCTTTTATGAGCAATTTCACACCACATCATCACAATGCCACATCGTCGGTTAATGTGAAAACATCATTGATCTAATGATATGGGCATAATGGTCAATATCTACAAAAAATTTCAAATATGTATATATTTATTAATATTTAAAATTTTAGACAAAACAATGATAGCGCGTGGCCTCTGATGGAGCAAGGCCCCGGGTGGTCACCAAATTCACCTTACCCTACCTAAAGCCGCCTCTGACCTCATACTAGTAATGTAAGTTGCATAACCAGGTTCTACACATTATGGTATTAGTTATGAAGAGAAAGTCTTTTATATTGACTTATTTCAGATCGCATACGTCGATTTAATGTCACTTCGTTTCAGATGGTGTATCACTATATTATCCATTATATATATATTGTACCGACCCCCCATTTACCAGCCATGTGAGATATATCATTTGCTTCTTGACTATATCCCTTTTCGAACTCGACCATAGTATGGAGATTTGCTGATCGACACTCTGTCCATACAAGTCGAATTTCTGACGTAAAATTGCTCTCCCCAGATGTGTGTTGACATCTGGAATTCTACCTTTGACTTGAACACGTGCGAACCATGATCCGGGGATAGGATGGTTACTGCAACTTGAGACCAGAGAGGGGCCTGGACGCCGAGAGATACGCTACCCTTAGACAGTCCTCTCTGTGCTGCCTGTACATAGAGAGAGTAAAGTTATTTCCAATGAATAAAACGTGATTTTAAATTAATTCTTCCAAGCGTCAATTGCCTGTCTCGAATTTTACTAGCTACGTTACGATACAATATACTGATTTATGATCGGTTAAGCATATATTTGTAATTGATTTATTATCTGATATTCATCGATCATATGTCAATTTATTATCGAATAATATGGATAATTAAATTGTTAATGTGAAAACAATCAATAACACTCATTTAATTTTATCAAACAAGGCATCCATTTAATTTTATCAAGAAACAGCTGTACAATTTTATCAAGAAACAGCTGTACAATTTTATCAAGAAACAGCTGTACAATTTTATCAGACGAAACATTCGTTTAATTTTGACAAACATTATCTTTTTCATTTTGTTTTTACTTAGCTTTAGTTTTCGAAATATATTTTTAATGCATATTTGATGATTTGAATAGTTCAGCATAAGTTCAAGGGCTATTGCAGGATGTTATTAGGCGGAGAGGTTTCGGGGTCCCGCGCCGGGAAAAGTTTTAGTTTTGGGCTGTTAAATAAATTTGGCAAATGTTGTTATATTACTAGCCTTCCTTTATACTCACCAAAATATTTAATTTACGTCAATGAATTAAAGATGGTCTTTTCTTTAATTAAACTATATGGTTTAGGGTAGATTATAGTCAAGTATGACAGAAGGATAAGCTAGTAAAGGAGACATATACAATAACCAAAACGATAATTTACAATGTAATTAATAGAACAAGTTTAAATTTAAACTACAAAAACATCGTAATTATTTTACTATTTTTATAATAAGCGACTTTTTAAAAAACTTGAAGTTTATAGTGCAAAGTCAAGCCATCTTGGTTTCTTTGAAAATTTGTCAATCACTTTATTTACATCAATATGTCTCTGTGGGGGTATATTAAAAGTCTCTCTTCTGTCATCCGCTTTCGAAGCCAAGTTTGAAGGCGAATCAACGATAAAAACTACATTCTGCTGAAGCAACATTTACTGAAAATGTAGTTTGAAGAGAGAGAGAGAGAGAGAGAGAAAGAGAGAAACTTGTAAATTCTCGGAAAAACGTCTGGATTGCATATTTTCAAGACTTGAAGACTTTGGACGCCAATGTAAGACTTTTGTTTATTACAGTCATAACAAACAACACATAAAATATTCTTCATCGTCTTTATTTTTTCCTATTTAACTCTGACAGGAGGAGGTGACCGCCCCCTCCGCCCCTCCCTGGATCCGCCCTTGCATCAGCTTGGATTTCGCCATATTGTACGTCCTATGTTTCCTTGAGTATCGATGGATCATTCATATTTGACAATTTCTATTGATGCGTTTTCTTTCTTTTTTTATTATAAACGTAGTTTTATTTATTTTCTTTCTATTATATGGGAGTTGCTACGGGCGTTTTCTCTGCCACTCAATGTTGACATAAAAGTTAGGTTTTTATTTGGGTCTATGGCATTCTGTTTTTATTTAAGGGCGGGAGACCGATCCATCTTTAATATTTTTTCACTGTATCCTTTCTCTATTAAACGCTTAGTCGATGTTGAGTAAAGGAATAGGATTCATTTCTACGTTATAGAAAAAATATATAAACGCTGGGCATATGAGTTTCCTTTGATAGTAGTAGAAAATGTCTAGGTTACGAAGAAAAATATTTTTGACAAAACGATCGAGTTTAAACAATATTAAGAGCTTCTCAAAGTTTTAAGATAAACACTAACCCCTACTGATAGTATTTATAAAGAGATAAAGGGGAACCTACGAATAATCTAATTATATCAATAATGTTTCTTTCTATGACAATTTCACTAATGGAAACTTACTTACAAATCTGAAACTCGGCTTAACAATGATTGACGCTCTAAGGGAGGTCATCACTTGCATTCTCGTGGTACAATAGCACTCGCAGGAGACAAAAATAGACTTAAATTAAATCAAAATTTACAAAAATTATCAGTTACTCGAACGGTTATAGTTTTTTACCCCATATAAATCAAAAGCTTATCGCTAGATTACTATTGAGTGTTGTAAGCCTTTTGGATGTTTCTAAAGGAATTCTCAGACCCCAGTCTGATGGCTAACTTTCTGGCAGGGTACTGAGGCTTAGATGAAGGAGGTAGCCGTTTAAATTTATCGTATCTCGGTGCTACTTAAGCCACTTTTCAATTCAAGAGCACATTTACTTTAGAGATTAATTAATTGTTGTAAAACTTGGGTCTACAGTTACACTCTATGTTCAGATGTATGAAAGTCTTCTACAACATGTATGTTAAAGACAAAAAAAAAATGGTGGCTTAAGTTACTTACTAAAGCCAGCAGTGAGAATTCATTGTTTCGTTTAGGTTAGTTGGTGATGGGGTATAAAAATTCATATAAAGGCCTAAAATAAATGTAGATATACTGCTCAAGATATTTATTAGTAAAAATGAAAGTAAAAAGTAAATTTTTTTACATTTTAGTGTTTCGGATGTTTAATTTACACTAAAAAAGTTCAAGATGTTTAATTTAACATGTGTTACCAAAATCGGTGTCCGAAATTTACCCAGCATAATGGCTTTATATAATAATTTTCACCACCTATGTATAAATAGCTCAAGATGGATCTTTTTTGATTTTGGAGAAAAAGAGACGCCGTCCTCATCCTGGATTCGAACTAGGTCCCTCCGTTGAGCCTGGTGTGTCTTGACTGCTAGATGAAAAAGCACAGAAAGAACTCTCTCTCTCTTTCTCCGTATAGAAGGGTGTAAGATATTTTTAACCTTCTCGGGGATTACACAATTGCCAAATAATTGTCAACACAAAAAGCCTCCGGGGCGAGTTTTTGTGAGTTTTCGGGGTGGGGGGGAATTATTTTTACTCAATAATTTTCGACACCCACGTAGAAACAAGCTCAAACTAGAGCTGCTTTTGTTTAGGAGAAAAAAAGACACCGCCCTCATCCTAGGTGAGGACGGCAAAAGCCACTCCTGTTCGGTGGCCTTTGTTACCCCGTACAGGGAGCAACAATGAATTTAAAAATATAGAAAAAAACAAAACAAAATGGAAATATAATCTAGGAAGTATAACAACCGTAAGAGTATTGTTTGAGGTTATGTTTAAAAATGATTTTAGTGAATTTAACTTAAAAATGTGATTTTGGCGATTAAAGTTATGGACTGTATAAATTTATGACGAAATTATCCTAAATACAAATAAAGGTTTATAAACTTAATTTTAGAACATACACACTATTAAAATATGTGGCCCAAAGCTTCGTCAAAATATGGAATTGATGGCATGAAAGTTAACAATCAAACTCAAAACAGTGTTGCCAGAATCAGTGTCCGAAATTTACCCAGCATAGTGGCTTAAGTTACTCCAGCGGCTTAAGTAGCCCCGAGATACGGTAATGCATTTTTTTTGTGGACATAAACGAAGATACGTTCCGTTCGCCCTATAACGTTAGTTTGAACGTTTATCCTGTCTTCCATTGTGTTTCCAAATTTCTGCATACAACAAGTGTATACGTGCGTAGTTCCTGTTCAAATAATTTCGTATGCCTTCACCCTCACACACACCGCACATTAATGTGTACCTTTTGTCGTGTGAAATAGGTATGAAAGTACTTGGCGAAGCTTTGATCTGTGCTGAAATTCATAAAAGAAATTAAGAGTAGCTGGAAAATTGTGCTGCTCTATGCATGTCAAACGTGAAAAGTAACCAAAGCAATAATAAATCAAATAGGATGATTTTCATATATAACTCTTGCCATCCGTATTGAATATCTACTGGCCATAAATGGGAAGCAGTGTAGAATGATTTAAAAAGCAGTGTAGAAATTTTCCGCCCAAAAACCTGCATCAGAAATAGTTAGACAATGAAATACAGTTGGCTATGATACTCAAGTAGAGACGAAACAATGTCTAGTAGCTAATAGCAATCTAGTAGCTAATAGAGTAGAGACGAATGCAATCTAGTAGCTAATAGCTAATAGCTAGTGGCAATGTCTAAAGCTAAGCAATGGATTGAAATTTCTAAGAAAGAAAAGGGTAAGCAAACCAAAAAACATATGAAGAAGAGCTTGAGGAAACGAATTTATGAAGGAAGTAAAATTATGGACAAAAATTCAGAATTCGTCAAAGACTGTGGATAATAAAGATCTATTGTAAAATCTCTACATTCCTCTAGGGCAGTAGTTCCCAACAGGTGGTCCGTGGACCACTGGTGGTCCGCCAAGGAGTCCCAAATGGTCCGCGAGACGGGTCATTATTTAAAAAGAAATAATAATTAATAAAAACGCTTATAAAATTATTTATTAAATATTAAAATTAAATATAAAAATGAAATTGATTGCATATTTGTAGTATTTTACAATCTGACGGAACTTCAGAAAACGGTTCGTATTAAAAGTAATTCGTCTTAAGCGTGTTCGTCTTAACGAGGTTTGACCGTATTATCGTTAGATTTTATTTTGTTTTTTTTCTTCCAAAGAACGATTTTACAAATACATTTCCCCCAAAAAAGGACCCGGGTCCCTTTTTTTTATTAAGGTCTTGCATCCAACTCGTAAGAATTTTTCAAAGTGGTCCGCGGGCGCAATTGAAGTGGAAAAGTGGTCCGCGGCTTAAATTGAGTTGGGAACCACTGCCCTAGGGATTGATGGAAAAAAAGATGAAGTAGTGGTGGCTGTTCAGGAAGCGGATGACAATCTCAGAACTATCTCCATGAGGATTTTTTTTTAAAAAAAGAGAGAGAAACGGAATCGTATAAATTCAAAATTTTATTAACGGAGAATTTTCCAAAAAATCTGCGTAGAGGGAAATATGATGTAAAAGGAAGAACATTTTTGTTTTGTTCTCAAGTAGTACCCAAATATTTGGTTTTTATTTAGTTATTTATGTCTAATTATTATATAAGGCTCCTAGAAAAGAGAGTTGGAGCATAGCCGCCATTTTCCTGCCATTGTATCACGTGATCCTATTCACTGCTTTGTTAAAGTTGAGTGATTTACAAGTGTGTTATTTTTAATAAAATAAGGTGAAATGGGTGAGTGTTCCACTGGGAATTGTTCTAATCATTCGAGGAATAAACATAGAATGTTTGCAGCGTAAAGTTTGTTTTGATTATTTGCATTATAATTTTGCATTAATCGGAAACTAAGTTACGGTTGCAAATTGTATTTATTGGCGACATCTTAAAAGTTGCGCCAATGTTTACATTCGTTGGATAATCGCGGATTGTTGATTATTTTTATGCCAAAATAGCGATCCTTGATTCAAAGCTGAAAACCTTTTTCGCCAAGGTAAATGAAACCGGAAGTGTACAAGAAAATGGTGGCTTATGCGTCGGCCTATAATTTTAGAGTCTCTAATATTATACTTGGAAACTTACTTAAGACTTAAATCACTTACTAGACACTTACTAGACTAAATATAATAGCTTACATTATACTTAGATATTCGCGTCTAATATGCTATATCGCACATATTTTTAATAACTATGTTTAGTATTAGACGATCATGTCTAATATGTTATATTTAGACACATATGTCTAATTTTAAAGTTGGTTTATCAATCCTTCGTTGAAAACTTCTATTACAAAAATTGTAAATGCTTTATAAGTGTCTGTTACCAAAGTATATTACGTTTTAGCAAAGATGTAAAACATAGGAACATAATCAACCATGGCATGGAGTTTATTGATTTGAAATAATGTAATATGTTTTACATAGATTTTACATACCAACATGTCATACTACGTAGGAATGAGTGTAATTTTTTCACTAATCGAAGGAAAAAAACAAAGTATGACAATGCCATTTGCAAATTATTGAACAAAACAAAATTCAATATGCTTCCAGAATAGGCCTAACGTCTTTGGTACTTGCTGTTCGAAAATTCAAACTTCAGTATAAAATCCAGTATTAAAGTGTACTTAAAATAAAAAGAAGGAAATGTGGCTGCCACATTTCTATTTCCAGCGAAAGTTCTATTTCATGCATAGAAGAAATCCTGAAACAAATACTTCAAAGACATTTAACAACGACGGAAATAAAACAGCGTTTTTGGAAAGACGAAGCATTGTTTACTAAAATATTAAAGGCACAAGCGGGAAAAACAAGAGAAAAACTGAAAGTATTAAAAGTCTCTTTGATCTTTTTATAGCAAGTGAAAGAAAAGCTTTCCGTTGTACATTACAAAAGAAAACAAAAGCTGAGAAGCAACAGGCAAGACAGTAAGTAGCGGTTTAAAGCCCATGGACATAGAGTAAAATAAAACGGAGAAAAATAATTGAAAAGAGAACCATTGGGATATGCAACTCGGGATTTAAAAGCGATAAAAGCCAAAAGGGAGACATAAAATCGGACAAAACATAGACCATTTGTCATAAACGTGATTTTAGCTTGCACAACCAGGGAAGAGCATAAAATGTGAAGCAATGAAACATACTGCATATTTATTCTTTAACTTTTATTCCTTTTTTTTCTATCTCTTTCATTTCACTTGATTGCTTACACGTGAATGTTTTAACTCATGTTTCACCGAAGTGTAGAAGCTACCATAAAAGCAAAGATTAAGATACTTTTTCTTTTGCTGATAACTTTTGACATGCTTCGTGATCGGTTTTTTTCTGACGCCATGAATAAGATGGAGATTTTTTTATGACAAAGAAGCAAGTAAATGGAAATAGGTTAAGCAGCTGCTGCTGCTGCTGAAACACGAATTAGATGCAGATGACGACGAGGAATGATACGGATTATGAAATGAGCGACAATCAACAATGAATTGAATGACAATTGATAATGAAATGAATGATAATTGATAATGAAATGAATAATGATTGATAATGAATTGACAATTATGACATATGAAATCTGACACCAATGAGATCTTAATTAATAATAGTATTGAAAAAACAATTCATTGTAGTTATCAAGGTTTGTTTAATATTGGTATTGGGATTTGTCATCAAGATAAATAAATCGACACATACTTAACGTTAAGTTTATTAATATATCTTAAATGAAAATGCTAAGGCTACTAAAACAGTAATATATCTAAATATAAATCTTATTTCAACTAACGTTAAGTCTATGGAAAATTTTGTTTCTTTGTTTGTTTGAATTTTTTATGGCGCAAGGGCATCTGGGCTATACTGCGCCAGTGGAAAATTTGATAAGGTATTTCCATCTTAGTTTATCTAAGAAAAAAAATAATTTTCAAAATTCTGATTGCTTTAATGTTAAGAAAGAAAAAATCAAAGATCCATAAAAAATAGCTTATATATATATATAAAACACTGTTATTTAAAAAACAAACTATTGATATTCTTCACAATTGTTAATTAATTAACATGAAAATAAGGTGGTATTAATGTCATCGATATTCTGATAGATGAATGAAAAGAAAGGAAAGAAAAGAAAAAGAAACTAAGGAAGAATTATTTTCCTAGTCTTTCTTTCTTGCTCAAGTTCCTTTTTATTTCGCTTACTTTATCTGCTCCATTTATTTTACCTTATCCTGTTCCTTATTCATACTGCTTCACACACTCCTACGCGTTTTGCTCCATATATATCCCTACATTCATTTTTTAAATTTATTACACATCATTCATGAATCCAATTTATCTCAGTCGGAATTCTTATTTTACTCCACTCATGAATCCAATTCATTTCAGCTGGAATTCCTATTTCACTCTATTCACGAATTCAATTCATTTCATTCGGAATTCCTCTTTCACTCCATTTATGTATTCAACGCATTTCAGTCAGAATTCTTATTTCACACCATTCATGAATCCAATTCATTTCACTCGGAATTATTATTTAACTTCATTCATGAATTCAACACATTTTAATCGATATTCTTATTTCACTCCATTTGTGAATCCAATTCATTTCAGCCGGAATTTTTGGTTCAACGGCTAGAAGTTCACCGTGAATCTAGAATGATGTTTTAGACTTGTATGTTTTACGTAGTTTATTATCGACGGTGATTATGAGTAACTTCGTTACTGTAAGATGTTATTACCCTTCATAAGGTATAACACAATTACTAAATAACATTCAACGCACAATGCACCGAAGCGAGTTTTTTGTGAGTTTTCGTGGGAGGAATTTATTATACTTAATAATTTTCGACACCCACGTATAAGCAATTCAAGCTAGCGCTTTTTAGGTATATCCTTGTTGGTATAGCAGTCAAGGCACTCCGGGCTTAACGAAGGGACCTGAGTTCGACTCCAGGGCGGGGACGACGTCTCTTTGTCTCCTATACCTAAAAAAATTTTAGCTTAAGCTGCTTATACGTGGGTGTCGAAAATTATTAAGTATCCCTTCATTATATTTTTAAACATTACAGAATAAATTGAGAGTCACGTTAGCAAAGCAGGTGAGAACGTTGGAAGGTTTGTTTTCTTCTTCTCTTGGAAATTCAAATATCCTTTAAAGGTTTTCATTAGCTTTCGAGGTTAAAGCATAAAGGGGAGAAGAAACGTAGTGGTCTCAAAGCAAGTATGGAATAATGGGAGGCTTTGTTCGGGGCCGACTGGGCTGCCGACCTACCGGCCTCCGGGCCGATGTGCCCTCATAGACGATAGGACTCGGGCCTCCGAATGGAAAAGGATTCGCGTCCTTCGAAAATTCAAGGTTTACGCCCTTTGAGAGGACCCAGTCCGCCCCTGGCTTTGCTTGAATCCCAGGGATTAGTATTTTAATTGCTCGAAATAGCGTCTAACGAATTCCTGGTAATTAGATCACTGAGTGGCAGTTACTGAAAACGTTCCTAATAAGACTTTAAAGCGAAATGAGTTTACTCGATTCTCATTTAAAGCCGAAAGCTCTTATTGCTATAGTTACGAGTTATTGTTAGCAGTTTGAGCCTTTTACACTAACTGCAGTGTACAAAATTAGTGCACAACGTGGATTATTCCACTAGTTTAATTGCACGTTTCTAATATTAATGGCTTTAGAAGAAAAGTGAGTGGTTGGAGTTTTTTAAATATGGTGTAATGTAATTTGGTACCTTACATATTACATCTAAGACTAAGGTAAGGGATTTTGGGCCAATTTCTAATTTGAACGACGTTATTGCAAATCCTTATGGGAGAATTTTTTTTATCGAAAACTGCCTCATTTTCACCAACCTCTCCTCCCTTTTGAAATCTTGGACACGGTCCTAATTATATCCAGTAATGATATCATAAATTCAGATTAAAGAGGGAATGATAATTACTTATGTTAGAAAAATGCACTCCGCGAATTTAAGTGAATCAAAAGAAAAAAATGTGTTTTCTAAAGAGAATAGGGTATCTCAAACAAGAAAGCGTTCCGTAAAACGAATGGGGATATCTAAAAAAGGAAGCATTCCGTTAAATGAATGGGAATATCTAAAAAAAAAAGAACGCATTCCGTAAAGTGAGTGGGAATATCTTAAAAAAGAAAGCATTCCATAAAGTGAATGGAAATAATAATTCATTATTTGTGACAGCCGTTTTCAAAATTTTCTTTCTTCGGTATGCCTACAAATAAAGAAAACAGACAGTGGTGTCTCAAACGGTTGCAGGATTGAATTGAACAATTGAATGATCGAATTGAACAATTGAATGATTGAATTGAATAATTGAATGATTGAATTGAATAATTGAATGATTGAATTGAACAATTGAACGATTGCATGAATGATTGAATTGAACAACTGAGTCATTGAATTGAACAATTGAATCACTGAATTGAACAATTGAATCATTGAATTGAATAATTGAATCATTTAATTGGCCAATTGAATGATTGAATTTAACATTTGAATAACTGAAAGATCGAATGTTTGAATTGAATATTTGAACAACTGAAGGATCGAATGCTTGAATTGATCATTCGAAGAATTGAACGATTGAACTGAACATGCTTCCTTGAAGATGCATAACTTAATTTGTTTGTTCAATTAGTTCATAAATACGTAACGTTACGGAATCGGATATCCATGTAGCACGATTCGCGCTGCTGAAGCCTGAAGCATACAATATTTCTGATGGTCAACCAAACCAAGCTTTATTTTCCAAATTTATAATAATTATGAATTATGACACAATTAATATATTTAAACTGATTTCGGCAACAGAAAGGGGCCTTGAATTTGGGCCTAACATCCGTTGTATCGAAACGATTATGAGATTTAAACTTCATAAACACATAGGCTAAAAAACTACAATCACAAAACCATGTTATCGAAAATGTCAAAACATGGATTTGGATATTTCAGTAAAGTTTAAAATGATATAATTCCTAATTCTTGATTGTAAAAATAGTTTGGACACTACCATTCTAAACATGCTGTAAGATCTTTATCGCACAGTTTGAGTAAAGGTGCTGCAGCAGAATAGTAAGAAAATGAGATTCGTCTTTCAAGCTACGATTTTGAAATAACGTGGAAAGATTATATTTGCATATCTAGTGTCCGATCACTTACCCCAGACAGGACAGAGACCTATAGGCTAAACCCAGCAAATTTCAAGTCAAGGAACTTCAACACAGTCCCCATGTATTCAAAATTAGCAACAGCGTTTATTCTAAAAGTGTAACTAGCACGCTATTTGCTTACATTACTCGTTGAAGATGCATTAGCAGGTTCTTTGTTTTTGCCTGAATGCTTAGACTAAACTTACGTTTTTTTAAATTTATTAAAACCGTTTTAAAGGCTTTTAAGCTCATTAACACCTGCTTTTAACTTTTGTCATCATTTGCATTAGAATGTATTATATCCAATTTATACTAACATATTCTTTAACAAAAATTCTCACTCTTCTCATTAACAAGTTTTCAAACTTTACTTTTAACTCATTTTTCAAAGTATAAATCTTCTTCAGGCGTTCTTAACTTTAACTTTAAAGTAACACTTGGTCTTCATTTCTTTTATTATCTTCTAATCAATCTTCAGCTTATTACTTTATTGCATATATATTCCACTTCACATGCAAACGCAGGTTAAAGGAATATAATGGACTTGAAAAAATATCACTGCCATTACTATTGCAAAATTTCAAGTAATGTTTCACTACGCTAGAAAACATTGTTGTCAACACTGTGTAATTGTATAGTGGCTTATTATTAGTATTATTTACTTTGTTCTCGTGGATTTGTATTCAATATAATTGTACTAAGTATTGCCATAGACGCTTACTAAGCTACTATGTATGCAACAAAATACATTTTTGAACGAAAACTGAAATATTTAAAATATAGCAGATATCTGTAGGAAACTCTAAATATTGAAATATAAAAACTGTATGCTGGATGCATTTCCTCGGAAATTAAAGGCTACATCGTTAACCTATTAGGTAATCGCCGTCAACGCCTCTCCCAATAGGAGGTTTCACAGTAAGGTTTCCATAAAAATCGTTAGCAAGATATAAAGCAGGGATGGGCAGGGGCGGACTGGCCCACCGCCCCCCAGGCCGGTGCGCCCTCATTGGCTTTAGGACTTGCGCCCTTTGAGAGGACTCAGCCAGCCCCTGGGGGGAGTGAGTACTATAATTATATCATTATAAAGATAAATAAGATATCTGAATTACAGCGCATCTACTTCTTTACAATAGAAAGAAAATAAGGATAATTAACAATAACGAAATAACATAATTCCTAGGTGATTACAAAAAGCAGTAATCCCATGATAAAAAAGCACTGATTTAGACGGCTGTGTTGTGTGAGGAATTCATTTAATAGAATGCGAGTATATACTAGTTGTATTGCATGAAGCATAAGCTTCAAAGCTGGAAGGGTTTCAGTTTGTTTATGGTCTTGCACTGCCATCCCAGGCGAGAACTGTCCACAAACATCCTTCAGAAATCCTGCAGGTGGATCAGAAGGACTAATGCATTTTCTCTCAAGTACAAATACAAGTTCTTAACGATGTTTCTCCGCACCGCAGTTTGCCGTAATCTATTTTTGCTGACAGACTGATATTTTTGGCAAGTTATCATTGTCTTTGGGAACAACAAGGTAGGATTTGACCGAAATAAAAGATACGTAAACTATGCAAATATAACAAAGTAACAAGGTATCATGGAATTCTGGAAGAGTCTAAATTCTTTTGTTAAAAAATGGCGCTGATTCGTTGAACGAAGTCGCCAACCATAAAATTAGATGGCGGGCTTATGTTAATTAGGACTAATTTTTAATAATTAAAGGATAAAAGATTACTTAATTATAGGATAATCTACAAGAATAATGAAATAATTGAAAGCTATAATAATACAAATTATATTTGCTTTTTTAGTACACGAAACCATTAAAATATTCCTTGTTCACGTTAGGAAGTATAGTGTATTCGCGTTTTTACGAACCTCAAGTTTACGAATTATTCGTTATTCCGAACAAATGAGTTGTTCCCAAAACATATCCCATAGAACTAACGTTAATTTCCTCTCCAATTAACGAACTAAAATTTCAAAAACCTCATTTTTACAAACTCGATTTTTCACCTTTTTTTTTTTTGGACACCGAAAATTTGAATCGATTTCAAAACCACAACTGATTGGACAATCCACGTATCAGGGTTGTATCCATAAAATCCATTGTTTTAAACGAAAATATAGGCATCGGATGCTTCTGATTGATTGATTGTTTGGCTTTTTTATGGCGCAAGAGCATCTGGGCTATACTGCGCCATCGGATGCTTCTGAAATGGGTTATTTTGAACGTGGAACTTGAAAACGGTACGAGATGGATGCACTCTGTGCAATGAATCTGTCAGTTGGCGCATGGAATGACCAGGGCCAGATTAAGGTTTCGTTAGGCCCTAGATAACCTTTTTCCGGGCCCTTTTTAGGAAAAATTAAGCTCGTGTATTTATGGTGGGACCCGTATACAGCACCAATGTTTTTAGAAAACAAATGCAGAAACTTACCAGGCATTAGGTAATCATATTATAGATATATTTAATTTGACTTTTGGACTATACAACATTAGGGGTGTATTCTAGATTGGTATATAGATTAATTTTAGATGGACACGAATTGGTTTTATGTTGATCGATTATACGTACATTTGAGAAATGATTTTAGAGTAATGTTCTTAAACTTTGTTTTCTCACGGACCCCTTTAGGTATTCTTTTAGTTCTGGTGGACCCCCAGGGGAAAGTAAATCTGGGGACACTCCTCGTAATAAAATTGAAAAATATACTGTCTGGAGCTAAGGCTTATATTTCTGTTTAATAGTGTTGGCCCTCACTGAACACCACAAGTTACAAGATAATATTATTATTAAAATATCATTATTATTAAAATATCATTATTATTAAAATATATTATTAAAATATCATTATTATTAAAATATCATAATTATTAAAATATCATTATTATTAAAATATCATTATTATTAAAATATCATTATTATTAAAATATTAATAACATTCCTCAATGTCAGATACTTAGACCCTAATGCAGATTTCATAAATAAACAGACATCTGCGAGAATGCAATTTTTAGAAATTATTTTTCGTACCGATTTGCAACTCGTCGGGAACTGTTTAGACTCATGATATTAAACATGTTATTTTATTATTTTTTTCCGAAATTTACTAAATATTCTATGCATTATTTTATAATGCCACGCAACTGATTGCCAGTGGTTGGCGGATTACGCTTTTGGAAACACTATTCTAGATACTCAGGAATCAACCAGTGCAAATCCTTCAGCAAATATGTAGTAACTGCATACTATATTGTGTTATTATTTATAGTGCCAATTTTGCATCGTATTTTAAAATGATTTGTAGTATTTGGCAACATGTAGCTCTCTTTCAGTGACAGCCTATCATACATTTGGTAAAAATTTAATTTAATTATTTGAACCAAATTAAATCGCGAAAATTTTTAGGGATCACATTTAGTAGCGGGAGACTTAGACATGATATGAATTTCATCTTAAATGTAACTCGTGGTATATGCTAGATAGATTTCGCTTTCCTTTTAGCTTTCGTTTGGTGCCGAACATCTGCAACCGAGGGCTTATCATGCTTGTGTTGCAATAGACAAAGAAATTTATGTAATTGGTGGTCGTGACGAATCTCAGTGCATCCAATCTTGCCAATGCTTCAACGTGGTTACCAAAGAATGGCGAGACATCGCTCCTCTGACGATGCCAAGGTTAGTGTGAAGATATAGATATTGACGAGGTCATGAAATTACATCCACTTGAAATAATATTTATTAATGCTTTAAACGTCTATGTTAGTTCATTAATACGCACAAAAAATAAATTAAGACAAATCTGACGTTAGAGAAATTTAGTGCGCCTTTTTGGCGGAGCTTTCGTAGCACGTGTGTACACGTTGATGGTTAATCGAAGACTTATTACTATCTTAGAATTCGAAATGCAGTTTCATATCGTTGCCAAATGTAAAAAGTGAAATTCTAACTATACGACATATGTTGCCAGATACGGAGAGTAAAATCATGTATATTTGGAAAACATCATGTAAATGGAAACAATTTGGCATGTTGCCAAGTTTAGAAATTGTACTTATTAAGTTTGCGTTCTTGAAATCCTTAGTGGCAACAACCAACGAAGCCTGTAAAGCGAACACGTGGTATTTTTATTGTGGGAGCCCACAAGTGTATTCTTAATTAATGTTCGCCGCAATATCGTAATCACGTAATGAACCTAATGTCAGACCATTAAATCGTAATAATATCAAAGTAACATCAACATATTACAAATATTACCATACACAAATTTTACGATATTACGTAAACACATATAACATAAAGCACTCTGATAATTACAATATATTCAAATATATGTTGTATAGTTTATAAACTAAAATATACAAGAAAGATAGTAGCACGACATTATATAACGACACGGTATAACGGTACAATATAACAACGACAATAATAATAATAACAACAACAACGATAATAATACCGACGACGATAACCATAACATCGCATACTAGTAATTCTATTAATATACGTCTCTCGTGATTAATAGGAAAAATGTTCATTTTTTTGATTAAGCAGAGGTGTGCAGTCATGGGCGTCGTTTGGGGAGGGAGGGGAAGGGAGGGAAGGGGTCAGTTGTTCCCCTGGAATTGAAATATATGCAATATTTTTAATACATTAAAATGGTTTTTGCTTCAGGTTAACATTGAAAGAAAGAAAGAAAGAAAGAAAGAAAGAAAGAAAAAGTCACCCCTCCGTAATTTGCCTTAACGACGCCCTTGTTTGCAACTAAACTGGTACTTTTTCAAAATAATTTATTTTTCCAACTGAACAGGAGTTTTTCTTCCCATTTACATTTATGTTCAGTAAACGATTCAAAAATGACGGATTTCAACTAAAATGAATAACCCAAAAAATGACGGATTTCATCCAAAATGAATGACCCAAAAATGATGAATTTCATCTAAAATGAATGACCCAAAATAGACGAATTTCATCTAAAACGAAATAATGTAAAGCGAATTAGTTTCAAGTGTATTCACGGGACTGAAAATATTAACAAACATAAATATATCTTTGAAAAGAATTAATTTTCTTAAAAGAATGGGCGTGAATTTAAAGATTGCATTCTACAGATATTTAACTGACGTTAATCATGAAATGCATTTCCATCCCCTCTCTTTCTCCCAAAAACTCTGCCCATCTTTACTTTAAAGAAGAGGGAGGGAGTGGATGAATAAAAAAACACAATACACATTATTTCTGTGATCTAAATTTTATATGTCACTTTTTATATAACGTTATTAGCGGAACATTTTTATTTTCAATATTATCAAGGCAATGGAATGTTTTATTTTGAATTCTTAGGTCTTCACTTTGTGCTGCAGTGCTGGACGGTTGTATTTATGCAATATCTGGTTCCGGTATTGAATGCGTCACCCAAAGTACCGAAAAGTACGATCCTAAAACAAACGAGGTAACTATTTAGTCTTTAAAAAATTATCACAAAAGTATTGAGAGTATTATAAAATTATTCAAATGCCCATAAGAAAATTATATAGTCGAATATCGAGGCATCAAAATTGTTTCAATCTTCTTAATGCTATCTGAAGCCGCTTAATTGCGATTTTAGGCATGCACAAACCGCATAAGTGCAAGTATTTTTTGAAGCCAAATGAATGTTTTATTATAGAATTTAAACCGGATATATGCAAACAAACTTTATGAACAAGTTTTCATCCACAATAAATAGCTGGCAACCCTTATTTTTAAGGAGTGGCTTTCCCCACCGGAAATGGCTGCCAACCATAGAAGTTTCACTCACCAGGTTTATTTATGGTTTTGTTTACGCCTTCGTCCTCTTTCTGTATTCGGAATCACTGTCAAAATTTGTTTTTGTAATGGCTTTTGTCTAGTAAAGAGGCTGTTTCTGCTCCAATGCTTTTGCAAGATTATTTGCGATCAAATAATCATGATATGAAAAAGTTAATGCTTTAGCATATGGATAAAAGTTACTTTTCGATTGTACACCACAGAAATAAAAAGAAAAGAAAGATTAGCTATAACATGTCTCGGCCATTTTGTAATAACCCTTTAGTAGCTAAATTAAAATGCGTCGTTACCAGGTGTTTTATAATCTCTGTTGTTGGTTTATGTTTGGCAGTGGAGGCGCCTCGCAATCCACGCCGCCACCGCCAAGTGTCACGGTTTTTTTTTATCATTTTCTAAAAGATATTACCATGCGTGACTTATATACTGGGTTTGGATTACAAATATTCTTTATACGACAAAAGGTGAACCTGGATATTGTATTAAAGCTATAAGAAATGCACAACTTTGGAGTAGAAGCAGGAAAAATCTAATGCGTCACCTTGAAAACCTCAAATTTTTGGTGCTATGCAGAAATAAAGAAGTGACTCCAGACTTTATAAAAATAAAACGTAAATTTAGAGCGGAATTTGAAAAGCGAGTGGTGAAAACAACCGAGCTGAAGATGTTATGAGGTCACATATCAGATCTACATTCCGTGGTAGAACGTTTAGAAATGCAAATATATATAGACTGTACAAAGAAATGACAATGGAGTTTACATCCAATAAAAGTGGACGAAATAACCCAAAAGACTTTTAGTGAAATCCAGGAAATAAGAAAGAGCATGCAAGAACGCCAACTGAGAAAATTGGAAAGATGGGAAAACAAAGAAGGGGAGGAAAAGAAATTCATACCGGTAAAATATGGACGTACGCCAAAAAATAAAAAGGTAAGTGGATGTATTTTGCTATCCTTAGAGCGGCCTAGGTCTGGTATCACAAAAAGATATTTGGTTATCAAAAACCTTTCTTCGCATGTTCTTACCCCAATAGAAAAAAAGAGCTCTAGAAAAAGGCCTAAAATTTACATTTGCACCATCAAAAATAAATATAAATGAATACATCGCAGCAACAGAGACATTATTAACAGCCTTGCCAAGTGAGAAACGGGAAGCAATACGGTTGGAGGTGGCAAGAAGCTTGAAAGTTCTAAAACAACTCCCTAATTTAAAAAATGACTTAAAAAGCGTTAAAGCATTAAAAAATTAAAAAAAAAATTCTTCTATAGCCATCTTACCTGCAGACAAAACAGATGAAATGGTTATACTAAATAAAGAAGACTTTGTGACAAATGGGCAAAAAACATTGGAAAAATTGAAATGTGTGCCAGTGAAAAAAAGACACATCACCCAGAATTGTCAGACAACTAGTTAAATTAAAAAAACACTTTCTTTTTGGTTTTACGGCTCAAAGACTACAGTGGTCATGCTGCGCCGGGACCTACTGTTTTCCGAGGAATCCGAACCTCTTAAGGCCTAGGGAACCAAACCCCGGACTACAGTGAGCAGTGCGATCTTTATGAGATCTCTGAGTAAGCGTTCTTTTTGCACTGCTGGGAGTCGAACCCGGATTAGCGGCGCACTAGGAGAACGCGTTACCACCTCACCACCGCAGGGCCTAAATTAAAAAAAAACAAAAAACACCTTCATTACCACTGTGTATAAAGGATGCAATATATTACCCTACTGGGTACGGCATTCCGAAGATGTGTTTTAAGGTAAAAACGCATAAGGACGAAACATCTATGCCATTCCGACCGATAGTGGTTAAAAGATCAACACCAATATACCCACTAGAAAAAGCGTTAGCCGGGATACTAGGGACACTAACAGGGGAAAGACAACATAGTGTAACATTATCCATCGAAGCTAAAGAACGAATAGAAAAATATAGAGTAACAAAGAATACACGTATGTTAAGTTTTGATTTTTTAAACATACCCTAATACGCCATTAGATCTAGCTATGGAAATTGTGCAGTGAGAATTACGAGAAAGGGCAATATGGAACCCTATGGAAATAAGTACTATTTTAGATGGATTTAAATTCGGTTTAGAAAATAACTTTTTCCGGTTTAACGACACAATATATAAACAAATTGACGGGTCATATGTGGGTAGCCCAATCTCATCAGGACTGGCCGAATTAACACTTAGGGAACTTGAAAAACAAATTGTCATGGGATGTCCCGCGATATTATGGACTCGATATGTCGACGATATATATATATCTTTTATACGAAAAACACATAGTTGACACAGACAAACTTTTTCAGGATATTAATGGTTTTAACCCAACAATATAGTTTACTATAGAAAATGAAAAAAACAATTCTATTGCCTTTCTTGATTTGCTGTTAAAGCGGAGAAGAGATCATGTCAACTTCTCAGTTTTTAGTGAACCTACTGAATCCAATACTTTTACAGAATTCAGTTCATATCAACCCTTCGCTACTAAATTTTCTGTTATTTTTGCACACTTTATACAGGGCATTTCGGCTAATTAGTAATGATAAAGACTTTGAAGTTGAAATTAGTAATATTTTTAGAAAAGACAATAAAGCACGATGTTCCATAAAAAAAGTTCAATAAATTTATCAAAGAATAAAGACCACACTTATACGCAATAATGTTACCACATTAAATTACTCTAATAGCGAAAAACTCCATTTTATAGGACCAACACCATTCTTTGTTTGTTTGTTTTTTGGTTTTACGGCTCAAAGACTACAGTGGTCATGCTGCGCCGGGACCTACAGTTTTCCGAGGAATCCGAACCTCTTAAGGCCTGGGGAACCAAACCCCGGACTACAGTGAGCAGTGCGATCCATTCTTTGCAGAACTGTTTTACCCATTTAAAAGAACGATGAAACAAAACAGGTTGGCATTGGCACCCAGAGCTTCACCCAATGTAATAAAAGTGGTAAAAACAGAGATAAAACAATATGTAATGAATGTGTAGTAGTTTATAGTATTCCAATACCCGGTAAAGAACAAATTGAAGAAAAAACATACGTAGGATCAACAAAAAGACCTTTAAAAATACACTTAAAAGAACATGAGGCAGATATAAGACTAAAACGAAAAACGACAGCATTGTCCCAATGGTGCCAAGCATACAATCTTATCCCAGCGTTTAATGAAACTAAGATAATTGTAAAAGTACCTAAAAGAGAAAATGAATTAAGGTGGCGGGAGACAACAGAAATCTTTTGTAGTAGAAAGAATATTTGTAATTCAGACCCAGTATATATCTTAAGTCCGGCATGTCAATATCTTTTAGAAAATACTGAAAAAAAAACGCGACACTTGGCGGTGGTGGCGCGGATGGCGAGGCGCCTCCACTGGCAAAAATAAGCCAACAACAGAGATTATAAAACACCTGGTAATGACGTATTTCCATTTAGCTACTAGAGGGCTATTATAAAATGGTCAAGCATGTTATTAGCTAATCTGCTTCTTTTCTTTTTGTTTCTGTGGTGTATAATCGAAGAGTAATTTTTATCCATCATGATTTTAAACATTCTTATGATATTTTAAATAAAGTGAGTGTGTCTAAGTAGTATTAGCCCTTGTCATTTTACACCAGCGGAACGGAAAAGTAACCTTGACCATAATTTACAGAGTTATTAGAATCTTATTTACAATTTATTCCATTTTTCAGACATACAAATTAAAAACGCATTATTGCTTGTAATCTTTTTTGGACTCAAATTTTGGCATGTGTTTTCTGGATTCTAGTGTTGCTCTAATAAATCCATCCCTATTCTGTGGTCCAACTGTTTTTTCAGAGGCTTCAGTGATTAGTTTTACAATTCGCTCAACTACTTGTGTGTGTGAAGTGTATATTTAATAAAGTCCCAGCCGTCCATTGGCACACCGTCCTGTATCATCTTCAGAAGTTCATGAGAATTGATCTCTCTGAGAACTGGAGGCGATGTCACATAACAAGTTTGGCAGTCAATGAGATCTACGGAGTCTGTAGCTCCAAGGTTAACAGCAGGAATAGCGAATCTGCGAACACAATTTCCATCTGGGCCATTTTTCCTTGCCTTGATAATCTGCTTAGTTGCAAGCGTCCTAATATGGCATCTCTCATCAGTTAACATGGCCAAAAGCATGTTTTCTGGAGTCGCAAAGTAAGCGCTGCGAGAAGTTACTGGTTCGATTATGTCAGGATACTTCTTAGTCAAGTACCGAGATGAGCTGATGAAATGCCACAGGTGTCTAGCACTGTCCTTTATGGAATGGTGAATCTTAATTCAAAACCATGAGGGTGCGTAGACTCATAGAATGGACACAACCAAAATTAGCAACTCATTTGGTGGGTCTAATGTAGATATATAAAACCTCAGTATTCGATTGGCAGTTGTTAGCCAGCGGGCCGAATTCAACGTTGATGGTTGACGCTTAGCTAGATCTGAAGAACAAACGCCAGAACTCATCGCGGTTCAAATGTTTAAGAAGTATTTCTGATTAGAACTTAGGGCGGTGGGATCAATGCCTGACAAGTCGCTTCTTCTTCTATTTTAGTTTCCCCTTCATTTTCCACTGAATATTCGCTTGAATCAGAAGACGCCTGTTTTGCAGAAGGAATAGTATCCTGCTCCTTTGGCATTTGGCGTTTGGCGTTTCTTGAGCCGTTTTGTTTCTGGAACAGCAACACTTCCGATAAAAATTTTTCTTTCAGTTCTTTCTTCAATGAGGAACGCCTATCGTTTGCAGGAACTTTGCTTTCTTTCGGACAGATACACTCCGAAAAAATCGCGCATTTGCAAGCAGATATGTCAGATAGTTTTTTTTGCTTCCATTTTAAAGTTCTCAACATTTTCTCGAGTATTCTTGCTTTTTTCCACACGTCTTATATTTTTCGTGGTTGATCGACATTTTCCATAGTATGCGTGTATCATATCACAAACACGTTTATGTAAGACTGAAGAAATGGATGCATCGAGGTATAAAGTTTCGATCTTCAAAGCAACAGTTTCTGCAATAACTGAAAAGCGTGGTTCTTTGTTTCCATCAGTCTCGCAACCGATACGC
>QLNU02003225.1:42318426-42328840 GCA_006491805.2 Dysdera silvatica | reverse complement strand
CATTAAAAAGTTAAAGTGGTTATTTGCTTCGGGTTAACATTGACAGAAAGAAAGAAAGAAAGAAAGAAAGAAAGAAAAAGTCACCCCTCCGTAATTTGCCTTAACGACGCCCTTGTTTGCAACTAAACTGGTACTTTTTCAAAATAATTTATTTTTCCAACTGAACAGGAGTTTTTCTTCCCATTTACATTTATGTTCAGTAAACGATTCAAAAATGACGGATTTCAACTAAAATGAATAACCCAAAAAATGACGGATTTCATCCAAAATGAATGACCCAAAAATGATGAATTTCATCTAAAATGAATGACCCAAAATAGACGAATTTCATCTAAAACGAAATAATGTAAAGCGAATTAGTTTCAAGTGTATTCACGGGACTGAAAATATTAACAAACATAAATATATCTTTGAAAAGAATTAATTTTCTTAAAAGAATGGGCGTGAATTTAAAGATTGCATTCTACAGATATTTAACTGACGTTAATCATGAAATGCATTTCCATCCCCTCTCTTTCTCCCAAAAACTCTGCCCATCTTTACTTTAAAGAAGAGGGAGGGAGTGGATGAATAAAAAAACACAATACACATTATTTCTGTGATCTAAATTTTATATGTCACTTTTTATATAACGTTATTAGCGGAACATTTTTATTTTCAATATTATCAAGGCAATGGAATGTTTTATTTTGAATTCTTAGGTCTTCACTTTGTGCTGCAGTGCTGGACGGTTGTATTTATGCAATATCTGGTTCCGGTATTGAATGCGTCACCCAAAGTACCGAAAAGTACGATCCTAAAACAAACGAGGTAACTATTTAGTCTTTAAAAAATTATCACAAAAGTATTGAGAGTATTATAAAATTATTCAAATGCCCATAAGAAAATTATATAGTCGAATATCGAGGCATCAAAATTGTTTCAATCTTCTTAATGCTATCTGAAGCCGCTTAATTGCGATTTTAGGCATGCACAAACCGCATAAGTGCAAGTATTTTTTGAAGCCAAACGAATGTTTTATTACAGAATTTAAACCAGATATATGCAAACAAATTTTATGAACAAGTTTTCATTAACAGTAAGTAGCTGGAATCCCTTATTTTTTAGGAATGGCTTTCCCCACCGGAAATGGCTGCCAACCATAGAAGTTTCACTCACCAGGTTTATTTATGGTTTTGTTTACGCCTTCGTCCTCTTTCTGTATTCGGAATCACTGTCAAAATTTGTTTTTGTAATGGCTTTTGTCTAGTAAAGAGGCTGTTTCTGCTCCAATGCTTTTGCAAGATTATTTGCGATCAAATAATCATGATATGAAAAAGTTAATGCTTTAGCATATGGATAAAAGTTACTTTTCGATTGTACACCACAGAAATAAAAAGAAAAGAAAGATTAGCTATAACATGTCTCGGCCATTTTGTAATAACCCTTTAGTAGCTAAATTAAAATGCGTCGTTACCAGGTGTTTTATAATCTCTGTTGTTGGTTTATGTTTGGCAGTGGAGGCGCCTCGCAATCCACGCCGCCACCGCCAAGTGTCACGGTTTTTTTTTATCATTTTCTAAAAGATATTACCATGCGTGACTTATATACTGGGTTTGGATTACAAATATTCTTTATACGACAAAAGGTGAACCTGGATATTGTATTAAAGCTATAAGAAATGCACAACTTTGGAGTAGAAGCAGGAAAAATCTAATGCGTCACCTTGAAAACCTCAAATTTTTGGTGCTATGCAGAAATAAAGAAGTGACTCCAGACTTTATAAAAATAAAACGTAAATTTAGAGCGGAATTTGAAAAGCGAGTGGTGAAAACAACCGAGCTGAAGATGTTATGAGGTCACATATCAGATCTACATTCCGTGGTAGAACGTTTAGAAATGCAAATATATATAGACTGTACAAAGAAATGACAATGGAGTTTACATCCAATAAAAGTGGACGAAATAACCCAAAAGACTGTTAGTGAAATCCAGGAAATAAGAAAGAGCATGCAAGAACGCCAACTGAGAAAATTGGAAAGATGGGAAAACAAAGAAGGGGAGGAAAAGAAATTCATACCGGTAAAATATGGACGTACGCCAAAAAATAAAAAGGTAAGTGGATGTATTTTGCTATCCTTAGAGCGGCCTAGGTCTGGTATCACAAAAAGATATTTGGTTATCAAAAACCTTTCTTCGCATGTTCTTACCCCAATAGAAAAAAAGAGCTCTAGAAAAAGGCCTAAAATTTACATTTGCACCATCAAAAATAAATATAAATGAATACATCGCAGCAACAGAGACATTATTAACAGCCTTGCCAAGTGAGAAACGGGAAGCAATACGGTTGGAGGTGGCAAGAAGCTTGAAAGTTCTAAAACAACTCCCTAATTTAAAAAATGACTTAAAAAGCGTTAAAGCATTAAAAAATTAAAAAAAAAATTCTTCTATAGCCATCTTACCTGCAGACAAAACAGATGAAATGGTTATACTAAATAAAGAAGACTTTGTGACAAATGGGCAAAAAACATTGGAAAAATTGAAATGTGTGCCAGTGAAAAAAAGACACATCACCCAGAATTGTCAGACAACTAGTTAAATTAAAAAAACACTTTCTTTTTGGTTTTACGGCTCAAAGACTACAGTGGTCATGCTGCGCCGGGACCTACTGTTTTCCGAGGAATCCGAACCTCTTAAGGCCTGGGGAACCAAACCCTGACTTCAGTGCGCAATGCGATCTTTATGAGATCTCTGAGTAAGCGTTCTTTTTGCACTGCTGGGAGTCGAACCCGGATTAGCGGCGCACTAGGAGAACGCGTTACCACCTCACCACCGCAGGGCCTAAATTAAAAAAAAACAAAAAACACCTTCATTACCACTGTGTATAAAGGATGCAATATATTACCCTACTGGGTACGGCATTCCGAAGATGTGTTTTAAGGTAAAAACGCATAAGGACGAAACATCTATGCCATTCCGACCGATAGTGGTTAAAAGATCAACACCAATATACCCACTAGAAAAAGCGTTAGCCGGGATACTAGGGACACTAACAGGGGAAAGACAACATAGTGTAACATTATCCATCGAAGCTAAAGAACGAATAGAAAAATATAGAGTAACAAAGAATACACGTATGTTAAGTTTTGATTTTTTAAACATACCCTAATACGCCATTAGATCTAGCTATGGAAATTGTGCAGTGAGAATTACGAGAAAGGGCAATATGGAACCCTATGGAAATAAGTACTATTTTAGATGGATTTAAATTCGGTTTAGAAAATAACTTTTTCCGGTTTAACGACACAATATATAAACAAATTGACGGGTCATATGTGGGTAGCCCAATCTCATCAGGACTGGCCGAATTAACACTTAGGGAACTTGAAAAACAAATTGTCATGGGATGTCCCGCGATATTATGGACTCGATATGTCGACGATATATATATATCTTTTATACGAAAAACACATAGTTGACACAGACAAACTTTTTCAGGATATTAATGGTTTTAACCCAACAATATAGTTTACTATAGAAAATGAAAAAAACAATTCTATTGCCTTTCTTGATTTGCTGTTAAAGCGGAGAAGAGATCATGTCAACTTCTCAGTTTTTAGTGAACCTACTGAATCCAATACTTTTACAGAATTCAGTTCATATCAACCCTTCGCTACTAAATTTTCTGTTATTTTTGCACACTTTATACAGGGCATTTCGGCTAATTAGTAATGATAAAGACTTTGAAGTTGAAATTAGTAATATTTTTAGAAAAGACAATAAAGCACGATGTTCCATAAAAAAAGTTCAATAAATTTATCAAAGAATAAAGACCACACTTATACGCAATAATGTTACCACATTAAATTACTCTAATAGCGAAAAACTCCATTTTATAGGACCAACACCATTCTTTGTTTGTTTGTTTTTTGGTTTTACGGCTCAAAGACTACAGTGGTCATGCTGCGACGGGACCTACAATTTTCCGAGGAATCCGAACCTTTTAAGGCCTGGGGAACCAAACCCAGGACTACAGTGAGCAGTGCGATCCATTCTTTGCAGAACTGTTTTACCCATTTAAAAGAACGATGAAACAAAACAGGTTGGCATTGGCACCCAGAGCTTCACCCAATGTAATAAAAGTGGTAAAAACAGAGATAAAACAATATGTAATGAATGTGTAGTAGTTTATAGTATTCCAATATCCGGTAAAGAGCAAATTGAAGAAAAAATATATGTAGGATCAACAAAAAGACCTTTAAAAATACGCTTTAAAGAACATGAGGCAGATGTAAAATTAAAACGAAAAACGATAGCATTAGCCCAATGGTTTCAAACATACGATTTTATCCCAGCGTTTAATGAAACTAAAATAATTGTAAAAGCACCTAAAAGAGAAAATGAATTAAGGTGGCGGGAGGTAATAGAAATCTTTTGCAGTAGAAAGAATATTTGTAATTCAGACCCAGTATATATCGTAAGTCAGGCATGTCAATATCTTTTAGAAAATAATAAAAAAAACTTTGACACTTGGCCGTGGTGGCGCGGATGGCGAGGCGCCAAACGTAAGCCAACAACAGAGATCATAAAACACCTGGTAATGACGCGTTTCAATTTAGCTACTAGAGGGCTACTACAAAATGGCCGAGACATGTTAAAACTAATCTTTCTTTTCTTCTTGTTTCTGCGATGTATAATCGAAAAGTGATTTTTATCCTTCATGATTTTAAACACTCTGATGATATTTTAAATAAAATAAAATTAAGTGAGTGTGTTTGGGTAGTATCAATACTTGTCACTTTACACCAGCGGAATGGAAAAGTAACTTCGACCATAGTTTACAAAGTTATAAGAATTTTATTTACAATTTTGAAACCTGGTAGAAAAATCTAGCTACATTGCAATTGCTGATCAAAAATCTTTCATCAGTCATTAGAACATCCGTTCGTGCAGAGAAAGTTAACTGATTTTTTTTCACTAATACTGTACCTGTGTTTATGTAAGCACTACTACATTACTTCCTGTTATTTTTATTAATAGATTAATAGTACTGTAAATTATAAATATTGAAATAAATGTGTATGATTTATAAAATTAGAAATAAGAATATCTAATTTAATAATAAAATTCATTAAAAATTTAATGAGCAAATTATTTCCACGCTATAGTTCAGAGAATACCGTCTATATGTAAAATATCTTATACGCAAAACTCGCTTATATGGGTAGAATTTTGTTACCGCGTCCATTTATATACATGCGGTTTCAACTGTATTACGCTTTATGCTATTCGAATAGATTTTTTTAAAATCTATTTTCATAACTGAATAATCCCATAGGAGTTTGCAAATGACTATTGGTTTAGCATTGCAAAACACTAACATGGATTTTGATTTCAGTTGAAATGTACATTATAGGTGCTATTGATTAGCAATGAGTTCGGGTTCATTTTTCGAGGCCAGGGTCCGAAGTACTTGTGGGAATTTCAGCTCGGGCCCGAAGTCTCAAATAGAACGTCAATTCCTTGACGTACCAATTAAATTGAAAAAAAAATTGCTAAACTACACTATTTAATTTCCTTCAAATTTGCATATGCAAGTATTTCTACAATCCTCGAAAACGAATCACATAGTGGCATTCCTTGGAGAATTTAAATATAGAAAATAGTATAGAAATTTGAATATAAAAGTAGTATAGAAATTTGAATATAAAAGTAGTATAGAAATTTGAATATAGAAAGTAGTATAGAAATTTGAATATAGAAAGTAGTATTGAAATTTGAATATAGAAAGTAGTATAGAAATTTGAATATAGAAAGTAGTATAGAAATTTGAATATAGAAAGTAGTATAGAAATTTGAATATAGAAAGTAGTATATAGAAAATAGTTATCAGCTGCAGTTGTATCCTTCTAAGAAGCCCGGGCATGCCCGAGTCCGAAAATTTCATGAAATATAGCGTCTGATTCCTTCTCATCCCCACTATTGATATTGCTTGGAGATTTTAATTCGTCAATTTTGACACGATTCCAATATCCTGTTTTGGAGAACTTTTTTTATTCCCCCTGTTTAATTCTTTTCTGTCTATGTCTTCTTATTATTTTACCTTCTTCTTGCCTTCTATTCCTGGGTTGCTAGTGAACTTGATTTAGTTACATTTTACAAAATACCACACGAGTATTTCTAAGGGGGGCTGAAGAAAACTAACGAGTATTTCTAGGAGGGGGGCAGGGTTGAGAAAACTAATACCTCCTTCTCATAGCTGTCAAGAATTTTAGTGAATGTACAAGATACCAAAACGCTACAAAAATAATTGATATTGCTTGACAATTAGTAATGAGCTAAAAAGTACCTTATTTTAAAATGTGACTGTAAAACTTTTGAAAGTAAATGCATAGCAGGTTCGGGCAAATCAAATTTTTAAACGGCTAGGTGGGGGGTCCTTGATCCTCCTCTGCCCTCTATATGGGTTCCCGTGGACAATATCAATGATATCTGAATTTTAACGACAAGGGTACATCTCAATAAATACAGTTTAAACTCTATTTCCAGTGTTTTGGTGTTTAAATGTTTCTAAAAAAATTTTATATAAAAATATTTTATCCAAAAGTTTTCTTAAAAAATCCGATATCAAAATATTTGACCTTAATTTAGTTAGTCAAGTTGACATGTGATTGTTTCTAGATTTTAAAATTAATTTAAGTAACTTTTAAACCTAATTGAATTAATTAATTATGCAAAATTTCGATTATTTGCTTAATTAGGCTCAGCTTATTTTCTGTAGTTATCACACTGGACACAGTGAAATAATTTTTATTATTCTAGGTTGGCTTTTAATTTAATTTAACAATTTATTAGCATTACTTATTGAATTATAAATAATATTCTACGATTATTAGTTTAAAAGTAAAATAAGGAATTTCACTGTTTTCTGCTTTGAATGGACACCACAAGTTTGCTCTAAATTTACTGCACTCGGGATGAACTCTTTTGTGCTCTAATGATCTCTCTCATCGTCATTTTCCAGAACCAGAAAAGAACTGCTTAACTTTGCACTTTTTATTACATTGTTTTTTGCTTCTTTTGATGTGTCTTTCTTTACTCAAGCTTCGGCCTTTATCTTGGGCTTCGAAGCATGTAAATTATTCTCGATGACGTCATCGCTTTCATAGAACGAATGTAAGACAGTAAACGCAATCTATTGGCGACATAAAAGCAATTATTTTTGGGGGGGGAGGGGGGTTGATTGGATTAGTTTTATTATTTCATTTTTAATGACACTTTTATTAAAATTTTGTAACTCAATTTAAAGAAAGCATGTAAACAGTAACTTTATAAATGGGCTATATATATATTTATTAAATATATATTTAACTAATGCTGCATATATGTGGGTTTGTAATAATTGGCAATCGAAAAATGTCTACAGAATTAACATTAATTTTAAAAGCCAAATGTGCACACCATCCGTCAGATAACAACCAACGAAGTTGGGTTATACAAGCAAGAAGAAGCACTGTGCGTGGTTTCTCTTTCTCTTTTCTTTTTGGTTTACGGCTCAAAGACTACAGTGGTCATGCTGCGCCGGGACCTACTGTTTTCCGAGGAATCCGAACCTCTTAAGGCCTAGGGAACCAAACCCCGGACTACAGTGAGCAGTGCGATCTTTATGAGATCTCTGAGTAAGCGTTCTTTGCACTGCTGGGAGTCGAACCCGGATTAGCGGCGCACTAGGAGAACGCGTTACCACACTGCGCCACCGCAGGGCTCATTGTGTGTGGTAGTTGTGGGTTGAAAAGAGAAGACACTTGTTTTGAACTGTGCAGGTGATGTGTTTGTTCTTTGTCTGTTCAACTGCATTTTGTAAAAGTTACAATTTAATGTTCATGTTTGAAGGTGGAAGTGTTTTCTTGCGTAAGATGATTTTGTAGTGTATCTCCTAGTGTCTACATCTATATTTTTCTTACAGTGGCATCCTTCAGCTGATTTGAATATACAAAGAGTGCGTGCGGCTGGAGTCACACTTGGCAATTATATTTTTGTTGCTGGAGGATATGACGGAAAAGAGTATCTGGATTCCTTCGAGAGCTATAGTGTGGCAAATGGTGGTTGGAACTTTCTGAGCGCCATGACTCAAGCAAGAAGTGAATTATGTATGACAGTGTACAGGTGAGTTATTCTTCAGCAATGATCTGTTTGTTCCAGTCAGGGTCTTTCAGAGAAAATGCGAGGCCCAGGGCAACTAATATTATGGAGGTCCTTCAAATACACCTCTAAAATATATTGAGTTACCAACATGAGGCTCCTAATGTTGTGAGGCCAGGGAACGCAGCCCCTCCTGCCCCCCCCCACCTCTGATAAGCTTTGGTTAAAGTCATTCATTAACGTCAGTTCAAAGTAAAGAGTGCCTATAATTCAAGTCCACATTTCGAAAGTCTGTTGATTGGGAAATAATTTAGCGGAAACGGTTCGCATTTAACACGAAGACGTCTGGGGGTGATGGAATTTTATATCGCCTTAAACAAACGTTAATTCCGAAAATTGCGCTTGTGTAATACATGAAGCTGCAATGCTACAGTGAAAAATTTAAAACGTTACAAAACTTACAACATACACATATATATATATATGTGTGTGTGTGTGTGTGTGTGTGTGTGTGTGTGTGCGTTGTATGTTTTAAATTTTTAAATTTTTCACTGTAGCATTGCAGCTTCATGTATTACACAAGCGCAATTTTCGGAATTAACGTTTGTTTAAGGCGATATATATAAAAGTTTTCCTCGCCCATTCTTGGCGGAAACAGGCTTTGGGACGGGCAGAGTGCCATGTTCCCAAGCCTCTTTTTTACATCACTTCTTAATGTGCCATGTCTAGAAACTTCCTGACAATGTGACACGTGTTTAGGATTGTGGCTTTTTGTATTTCAATGTAGGTGTTTGGGTCAATGTTGAGTATCTCCAAATTCGTCGCAAGCGTTTTTGGTACTATCCCTGTTGCTGAGATGACTAACGGGATGATGAGGATCTTTTCCATACCCCATATATCTCGTACTTCATGTCTGAGATCTTGGTACTTGGTGATTTTCGTTGTGTAGGTTGTCTGTATGTTATTGGTGTTGGGTACTGCTATGTCGATTAAGTACGTGGTCTTATTCGATTTATCGACGAGGGTTATGTCAGGACGGTTATGTGGGACTGTCTTGTCTGTTATGATTGCTCTATCCCAGTAAAGCTTGTGTGTTTCGTTCTCATGCACGGTCTCTGGCTCATATTTGTAGTACGGGCATTTTTCTGTCAGAAAGCCAGCATTCGCTGCCAATTTCTGGTGGACTATTTTCGCTACTTGATCGTGTCTATGTTTGTAGTCTGACTGCGCAAGGATCTTGCATCCTGCCATCACGTGTTGGATTGTCTCCGATGCCGCATGACAGTGTCTGCATTTGTCGCTTTCTATGTCTTTTCTCTGGATGAATTTCTGATTGTTCCTTGTTGCGATCACTTGGTCTTGGATGGCTAGCATGAATCCTTCTGTCTCTGGCTGGAGAGTGCCTTTGGCCAGCCAAGAATTTGATGCCTTTTTGTCAACGTGTGGTTGTTGCAGGTCATTGTAGTGCCTGCCATGTAATGGTTTTCCCGCCCAAGTTCTCAGTTTCTGTTCGTTGGCTGTTTCGAGGACACGCTCTTCGGTACTACACAGGTTTAGTGGCGTGTAATTTGCATCTGCTTGTATTATGGCTTGGATGAGTGGCGATCGGGGACTCTTCAACTGGAAGTATTGCCTCATGCTCTGGATCTGCTTGTCATGTAAGTCTTTGAGGTCCGCTTGTCCGCGTCCTCCTTCTTCCCGGGGTAGTGTTTGCCGTTCAATTGCCGTTGCAGGGTGTAGTTGTCCGGCTCTTCTCTGGATGGTTCTCATTTTCCGCTGGAGTTGTTCTAGTTCAGTGTTGGTCCATTTGATGATCCCGAAGGAGTAGGTGAGCACTGGTACCGCATATGCGTTAATTGCTTGCGTGGTGTTCTTGCCGCTCAATTTCGTCTTCACAATGCTTCTGAGTCGTTCTTGGAATACTTGCTTGAGCTGAGCCTTGATTTTCTTGTGATCCTGCTGCCGTGTTTGCATTACCCCTAGGTATTTGTAGATTTCACCCTCGTCCAAGGTCTTCAGTAGTCTCCCGTCTTCGAGTTCGATGCCTGGTAAATCTTCTTTGCTATTCTTCTGTATTTTGCACTTATCGAGGCCGAATTCCATTCCTATGTCCTTGGAGAATGTCTCTGTTATACTGATGAGTTGTCGGAGTTGGGTGATGGTTGGCTTTTATATATATATTGAATAATTCTACAAAAATATATTGAATAATATATACAAATAAATATATACAAATAAATATATACAAATAAATATATACAAATAAATATATATAAATATATGCACAAATATA
>QLNU02003225.1:42270841-42309348 GCA_006491805.2 Dysdera silvatica | reverse complement strand
TATGAAAATATTTAAAGTACCTATTATTACCCATATCGAGAGAGAGAGAATGTGGGAAAGGTGGCCTCCGAAGGCGGCGCTGTAATCCCAGACCGGACGCTCAAACAACGCAACAAACCGTCAGAGGCAGCTTGGGGATTAGGGGAATAGTCAACCATGCATGATATATAGGGATTCACACTCGTACATGTGTAGTCATTCAGCGTAAGCAGAGTCCAGCATACCATAGGACCACAACGGAGAGCGTACCCGAGAGAGAGAGGGGGGAAGAAGGAACTATAAACATACAATAGAATTTTCCAGTAAAGACGTTTGAAGTCCAAGTAATAGTTTCGAAACTTTAGAAATAAAATACTCTAAATACCTGAAACGGACGGCTGATGAATAATGAGAACAAATTGTAAAACAATTATTTCCATTGGCTCGCCGTATTGGAGATTCCGAGGCCTCGTTTAATCTTATTACCATTAATTTATTTGTTTACTGTGTGTTACTCCATCTAAATGGTTCTAAACCGTTACCTTCTATAATTGCTGACGCACGTAGTTTTCAAAGATCTCCTAATTTTATTGGAACTAAGAAGGTAAATAATTTAGTGACCAAAGATCTCGAAGTTTCACAGAATGCTGAATGTGATCCTTTGTGTCGTCAACCCTTTCTTTGAGAAGTGTTTCCATTATGGCTTTTATTTTAGTTTCTGGAAGAAACGAGGCAGACAATTATGATGGCTTTATTATATTCCAAATTTTAGATATAAATCGATAAAAAAGCGTCACTTGAGAGTTGAATGTTATATTTATTTACTGTATGGTTCCGTATAATTCGAACTCAATGAGACAGGGACTAACTCGGATTACTGAATACTCGGATTTTCCAAAGAACAATAATAAAATATGTCCAAGACATGTTATTAATTTGGAGAATTAATTATTAATTAATTAATATTTATTAATTAATAATTAATTATTAATTCTTGTGTTGTTGGATGCCCTGGTGCAAAACCTGTATCTCGTCGCCCTTATTAATTCAATATTATTATATTTCACTTATGTAGATTTCTTATATGTGAAGTGTTTACTTTTATACCAACATATGCAGAGTTTGAAATAGTTGTCATGAGCGAAAGAGAAATATTTTTCAATTTTTATTTTCCCAAAATAAAACTAAAATCCACCATATTGGCCTTTTTTATTAAAAGATAAAAAATAATGGTTTGCGGCCGCCCCAAGAATTGGCCGCCCAGGTGTGGGGGCACCTTTTGCTCTCCTGCAAACGATGGCTCTGCACTTAAAAATATCTCACAAAATACTCACATACCTTTATTTTTTTAATAATGATGAATAGAAGATCTTGTAACTTAAAGAAATCGTTATCCCTCCTTCAAACTGAAAGTGCTCGAATTTTTCATTTCTGAAAAAGTACCAGGGTATAGTTTTGAACAGGAGAGTCCAAACATTTCACCGCCTCGAATTTAATGGAACCTTGACCTTTGAGACTCTACTGTGCATCATGTTAAAAATTACAAGCCGCAAGTTTGAAAATATTATCAAATTCATATAAATATTGTTGGTTTGGGTTTCTATGGTACAAGGATAGCAGAGGTCATGTTTCTCTGAGACCTATAATTTTACGAAGGACCTGAAGGAAACCTATTACTGTGCGTCCCATGATTTAAACCAGTGGCTTTTAACATCGGCGAAGCGCGAGTTGCTAGCGCCTGGGCAAATTAAGTAATGCGTCCGCTAAAACCCGTTAGCACTCCCTTTCCCCAGTCCAGTATTGAAATTATGCGCTCCTAAGAATTTTATGCCCGGGGCTTTCGGCCCGGTGGCAACCCTCACACTACGCCAACGGTTCTTAATCCACATGGAAATCTTTTCTTACTACATATCTAGCCACCGAACCCCTTTAAAAATATTTAAGGAAAACCTAAAGAGATACTTTTTTCCTGCTTATAAAGAAATATAAAATAAGCAATAAATATATAAGCATGAAAGGTAAGAAATATTTTTAGTGTTGTTGTTGTTGTTGGATACTAGTTATACGGAGTATTCGAAGAGATATACGATTTCAAATTTTAATTGCACTGAAAACGCAATAATCAAGAATTTAATTTATTTGTTAAATACGTGGCTGATAGTCAAAGTCTTTTTCTGCGTAGTTAGAATCATCAACGCTCATAATATCATCATAATATTATCATAAATAATCATCAACGCTCAACATTAAAATTATAAATTCAATTGGAGCATGCCCCTTCTAAGCATCAGCACGAAAAAATTTTACTTTCGAAATACACGTATTTGACGCCACTGAGATTAAACAAAATCTTAAAGGAGTTTTCTGAAGGAGCTTACTGCACAATGCATTCAATTTATCAAATTTATAGCTATCTGCTCCGGCTTAAGCTCCACTCTTAATTTAACATCCGTGGCTTTAATCAGATATTTGCCACTTAATCTTAACGATATTTACCATTTAATCTTACGATATTTGAAGAGAATTATTCGTTTTCATAGTGATTTGCAGTCAGTGGCGTCCATGGGCGTGGTTCTTCCGTGAGACTGAGAAAAATCATTACCTCCTTCAAAGTTATCAAACATTCCAGTAAATGTACAAGATGATAAAATATTACAAAATTAATTAATACTGCTAGATACTTTCAAGCGTTATTAACGATAATTAGTAATGAGCTAAAAAGTATCTTATTTTAAAATGTGACTGTAAAACTTTTGAAAGTAAATGCATAACAGAATTAGGCAAATAAAATTTTTGAACAACGGTGGGAGGGGAATTCTAACCCCTGTCCTCATATATGGCCGTCCATGCTTGCAGTATAGACATTCCCTAAGGAAACACATAGGTTAGGTAAATAAATAAAATAGGTAAGATAAAATAATAAGACTTCGTTTTGCCAGCGAATAACATGAGGCCTGCAAACACTGTAGAGTGCAGAATAAGAGCCAATCTCTTGAAACTTGTTCAAAACTGTCTGATGAAGAAAGAAAGAACAGTAGAACAAATTTTTTGCTTCTGGAGAAATAATTTGGGGTGATTTTGAGACTAGGGAATCAGTCTACTCTTCACAATACTCAATTCCTGAAATAAAGCTCGCATCAAAAGATCTCTGATTATTATAAATGATCCGAATTCTCACAAATTTTTGGTCAGGCTGACTTGAGAACAATATACAACGTTGGTCTGTCAGTTTTAATTGAAAACACTTTTCACATTAAGTAGTTCTTCGCGTGTGACAGTGAAAATGGCGACAATATCGCTGGGTGAATGCTCTTGAAGTATTTGCTTAAATCGCCTTGATTTACAATACATACTAGCTAAATATTGCACAATAACATCGGCTTCTTCTTCTTTTTGCAAGGGTTTCATTGGGAAGGGTGGCCGCCGGGGGCGGCGCTGTAATCCCAGACAGGACGCTTGAACAGCGTAATCAGCCGCCGAGGCGGCTGAGGGGGAGATGGATTGCCGATCAACACGGCATTCATAGATGCACGTTCACGTAAAGTCGTCATTTAACAATAACATCGGCTTATGGAATACAATGCAAATATTGAACCAATTGAAGGTCACATGTTATCAGTAGTGCTTAAAATGCAGATAAATTAATACAAATTACGGTTGATAAATTAACACATTATTATAAATATCGTATTAATAACATGTGCAACAGCTCATTACAATTTTACTTTTATTAGTATAACAGGACATTATTTTATACATGCAGCATACACGCGTATTTAATAGCAACTTAAATTAATCGTTACTTCTGTAGATAATTCAACAGATGAATTCTGAAGCGATTTATCACGCGTGGCTTTGCAATTGTCATAGGAGTAAAGTTACATTGACTCTAAGACTCCGAGCCCCCTATTAATTTAAAATAAACTGCAACGTTACATGCATTATCATCTTTAAATGTATATAATATGTGTTTGAAAATAGACGACTTGTAAGCCTTGCTATAACTTTGAAAGGGTCTGAATGTTATTTTTATTATGTAAAACTCTGTGAACATAATTCACGTAAACACATTTAATCGCAACATACACAGTTTTATATATTCTAATAGTTGTATGGAGAGAAATGGTAATGTGTGCTAATAATAACGAGACTAATTATATGTTCTTTTATAATTTTCATAGAAATCCTTTAAAATAATTATGATTGTAGCAGAAAATTCAGATAGTTTTCCTTAAAATAAAAACTACAACATGAATACGATAACATCACATTATTTGGAGAATGGCACCTCTCGCCCATTCTTTATGAGCTACATAGTTTAATGCCTTTATTGCCCAATTCCATTATATTTTGTCACTATCCATTGTAAAAGTGACATAAGTTGTCAAAGGAATACAATTGAAACATCAATATCAGTTTAGGCTTGTCAGAAATAGGAAAAAAGTTACGTAACTCTTCAGTTCCGTGATTCTTTTGATCCACTCCCCCTTTTTTTATCGCATGAGCTATTTTTTACGGTGAAGATACATGTATATTTGTGGAAGCATTGGCTGGTCCTTATATGCAATTTCAGTTTGATTTATTTTGGTTTAAAAACAGCCCCACCCCAATAAATTAAAGCTAAATTTGAATATAAGATAGTTATATATCTGCATTTAACAAATATGTTTTGTCTAAATTAGTTGGCATATTACATATAAAAATGGTCTGGATCATAGATGAAAAATTGTACGACCTATATTTAAAAATTTAATAATTTATTTAAATTTCAACGTAATTATTAAGAAATTAATTTGGTCAGTTAGGGATAAGTTAGGTGAAAATAAATGCTTCGTTAGAAATATGAAAAGTCATTCATTGATACGAAGTCAAGAAATTCACACAGGGATCAAATGATTTTTTGAAAACCTGTCACATTCTATATTCTGTCCTCTCACTATTTTATTGTGGTTCAGAGCACAGAAAGCCTCTTCATTTTCTGAATAAAAGCTTGAATTTTTGTTATGTAAAATATGGGATAAAAGTATGCACCATTTATATACAGTAGAACCTCCATATAATGAAATCGACGGTTCCATAAAAAAAAATTCGTTATATAGGAAATTCGCTATGTGGAAACGATGTATTCATGAACCAGGGCAGTGCAATATGATACCACAATTAAAATCCCATTTTTCAGTAAACGACTGTTTCTCATAAATAACATTCAACCATTTAAAAATAGATGTTTTTAAGTGTGAAATATACATGCATATAAAAAAAAAAATAGTTGAACAATTCTTTCCTTAAAACGAAAATTTATCTAATGCTTTTTCCATGGCATTCATGCTTTTGTAGAAAAATTTCTAACATCCTGCTGCACAACAAATGGTGATGTTGATTCATCATACAAGTGTTAGCACCCCTGTGGGAAATTTGCAAGGTCTGGATTTCTGGTAATCAACCGAGCAAAAAAGCGCGACAAATAATACTATTCAAATAATACAGTGGATTCAAGGATGATCTGGCCTGTTCTGGCCTAGCAGCTTGGCACTTAATAAGGCAACCAGACACAGGTGTGTGTGCTTAGGAAAACTCTTTATTAGGGAGTTTAAAGTTCCTTAGATGTGCCTCATTCTGTTCGTTTGCCACTTACCTTAAAACCATATTGTGTTCTCATGGTATGAGGGAACCCGATGTCACTGACGTGACCACTCGATTTTCTGTTTTGGTCGTTAAAAATTTCGTTATATAGAAATTTATATCTTTATATAGAAACACTTTCGTGTATAATGACCATGGGGATTTACCAAAACTTCGCTATATAGAGAATTTCGCTATACGGAAGTACGTTATATGGAGGTTCTAGTGTATATAATATATATATACACGGTTCTGTCGCTAGGAATGCTGTCATCGCCAGCCCGCGTGTGTATAGACAGGCAAATAAAGTAAGTAACGAAAGTTTTTGATCTAGGAAGCTTCTGTTCTCGTTTAACGAAGACTTTTCGTAAGGTGATAATTTATCGAAATATTAATATTAGTGATTTTTATGCTCTATGTAGGACTTGATTTTATATTCAGTGCATGTCATTGGTTTAGGTAAGTTCTTAGTAGAAGGGTATGTAAGGTATGTGCCGTCAGATTAATTTGTTCAGAAGGTACAAGCGTCCATGTTAATTTGACGGGTCACACACAATCAGTCCTAAAGATATCAGATAAGTGCCAGTGATTCAGCCTTCAACGTTTACACTAGTTCCTCCTCTTGTCACTTCCTTACAAGTATTTTTTTTACTAGTATTAAGAGAGAAACAATTCTAATTATCACTAAAGTGAATTCAAACTTCAAAATCACTTAGACGTCATTCGGTAAAATTACAAAATGTGTAAATATCTTCGATGTCCTTCGTCATCCATTGTAAAATCCTAACTTTCGTATTATGTTTTTAAAATTCCGAACGACGATTTAAAAAACCTGATGCGGAGATTACCATAAGGAACTTAAGAGGATTAGAAAATCAATGGATACGTGAAATCGAGAATACTCATATGTTTCGCTGTTTTTAAGGTCACATAAAGTTAAAACAAATATGGTAAGGACATGTATGTCTTCATGAATAAGCACTTTAACCATAACAAAGTTTAACACAATACCAACAAAGTGATTATCGTTAGTTGGAACACTCTATTTACGGAGTTGACGTAGAAGGTGCTTACTTCGACGCTTACTTAACTTATTATTGCGGGATAATAAGCTCAGCAATAACGTCGACCAGAAAGCATCGTGGAAACTCAAGCAGTATTATAAACCTTATCTTCCATTGCCGAATGCCTAAAGAACAATAAGAAAGTGAGCTTGAAAGACGATGAAGTCCCAACTGAGACACGACGGTAGCAAAGTGAATTCAATAAGAGCAATTCGTAACTTAAGAATGGATGTCACAACTGGAAGACAGCAACAGCAATAGAAATTCGGTAACAGGAATTCGTGACTTAAGAATGGATAAGTTACAACTGAGAACACAGCAACAGCAATGGAAATTCTGTAACAAGAACTCGTGACTTAAGGCTTCGAGAGGTGATAATTGGAACACAACAACAGGAACACGTGACTTAAGAGGCGGTGGGCCATTACTGGAATATGGCGACAGTAAGGGTTAACACGAGAACATTGGCTGCAAGTATTCGGCATGTACTTTACAAAGAACGGTAAAAGTTATATTATATCAACGGTAACACCATACGACGAAACTAGTGCAAGCTCTCGTCAGGTAACATGGGGGGAGGGCAGTTAAAACGCAGTAATAGACAGAAACGTCAAGAACGACCATAAACTAATTCAAAATAAATCCATTGATAACTGGTAAGGTCATCATAAAAATGGTCTGGCCAGAACGAACGCGCTTCAGAAAACGAACAGAGCTGGTTTACTCGGTGGCTAATGCAACCTGCATGCTGTATCCCTGCCTTTGTCATAAGTGAAAACCGAATTACTCCATTTAAATAGTAACTGATTCAAAAATACTGGTCCAATAGGTTCTGCGGAAGTCTGTATTGCTTCATGAACAAAGCAGTGAATGTCTGCTATAAATACTAGTTGTTTGTGAGTTTTTTTTACGGTGCAAGGACATCAGGAGTCTGTTACATCGGCATCCACAGATTTCCGAGGAATTCGAACATATTAAAGCCTAGGGAAGAAATCGTCGGGCTACTGCCGACAGCCAATAAGCGTTCTTTTCTGTTTAGCGCCGTTTACTATCGGAAACCTAGGATAACACGACGCTAGGTGAACTTCACGTAGGTGCACTGTGAGCGGCAGGCTAGATGAACGCATTCACCTAGGCTACCGCTTACCTAGTGTTCATCACTGCAGGAATTACAAATAGTATTTGACGATAAGTGGTTCACTGCTAAAACAGAATTTTAAAAATAGGGCCAAAATCTTTAGGGTTCACGTCGCCCATAGATTAAAGTTATTAGCAGGTTTCAATAGATATTGAACCCGCTATTGCTTTTGGCTTTCCTGTCTGCCTGTCTATACGCAATGAAAAGGACAAGGCAAAGGTCTTCCGTAAATGCAATAATGATGGCTATTGTTAACGTTACAAATCTACCGAGTTACTTGAGAATTAGAGAGTTGTGAATTAGAGAGTTGCGGATTAGAGAGTTTAGAATTAGAGAGTTGCGGATTAGAGAGTTGCAAATTAGCGCGTTGCTGATTAGAGAGTTGCGGATTAGAGAGTTGAGCATTAGTGTCTCGGATTAGAGAATTACGGATTAGAGAGTTGCAGATTAGAGAGTTGCGGACTAGAGAGTTGCGAATTAGAGAGTTGCGAATTAATGTTAATTGAAACCCGCTAAATTTAAATATCGACCTTGGGCGATTTTCTTTCACTGGCTTGCTTTTCTTGTATCTAGATATAAAAGTTGAAAATGGGAGATCGAAGAAAAATAATGTTTGTTCTTTTTATAACTAGCGGTGAGGGATGGGGATTTGAGATATTTACCCGTTAGAAACGTGGCCTCACCAGTATTTGTCGGAACAAGATGTCGGTCGGCTTCTTCGATCCGGCATTCCGTAGATGACTTCATCCGAATTTTGTGCACCTGGTGAAAAAATTCTTTTCAACGGGAGCTAAAATCAATTTAATCATTGAAAAGCGATAGACAAGAAACTACTTACGAAAAAATGGTTAAAAAGAAAAGTTCTCAACCACTTGTAGTAAGTAATTGTGTATGTTGAAGATTTGGAATGCTTTCAAATAGATTTTATTAAAAAGGCCGATGCCCAAACTCACAGAATTATCGGAAAATTTTCAATTATGAAGAAAAAATAGCGAAATATAGGTTGTCGTTCTAAGCTCTTATAAGTGGAAATTTTTGTTTAAATAATTAGTTGAAAACGCTTAACGTGAAAATCAACTGCTTATAAATAAATAATTTGTTTCTCAGTTCATTTTAAACTAAAATTACGGGACATATGATAAATAGTATAGTTAAAAAAAGGCATTTTCACAAATAACTGTAAAAATTACGTTACTTAAAGATGTTTAAATTTACAAAATTAAAGAATATTGTAAATATAGATTAGGGAAATTATTGTAAATATAGATTAGGGAAATTATTTTAAATATAGATTAGGGAAATTGTTGTGTATATAGATTGGGGAAATTATTGTAAATATAGATTAGGGAAATTATTGTAAATATAGATTAGGGAAATCATTGTAAATACAGATTAGGAAAATCATTGTAAATACAGATTGGGGAAATTATTGTAAATGCAGATTAGGGAAATTATTGTAAATGCAGATTAGGGAAATTATTGTAGACATAGATTAGGGAACCAGTTGTAACTATAGATTAGGGAACCAGTTGTAAATATAGATTAGGGAAATTATTAAAAATTTAACTTTGGGGAAAATGGTAAGGAATTTAGATTGGGAGACACATTAATGTAAATTCAGTTTACTCTAGTAGGAATTCATTAAACGCTACTGACAACGTTGTACGTTTTTTTAATATTGAAGGGAGAAACTTTCATTAACCATGTTATTGTTAACCTTTAACTTAATCAACGAAGAGTTACGTCAAGTTTTTCGCTCAATAAGGAAAGTTTGATGTTTATCTCACGCAGAAGTATTGATTATGTTAAATCATGAATATTTTAAATGTAAGAAACCTCGGATATTTATTAAAGATCATAAAATAAATGCGCAGAAATATATGAAACTTCAAGCCTGAATTCGCAAACATGGTTTAGTATTTTCTGAATTTTGCACTCAAAAGCAGCTTATTGAATTACACAAAGTGGGACTGTCATTTACCTTGAACTTTGACTTTCAATATATTTAAAGAAATCAAGAATATTGAAAACAAGTTCATGATTTTAAAGACCTGTATAATGAGATTGAATTAAGAATTAAATTGGTGAAATTTTTGAAGAAAATTATTTGTTTGCTTTATTATACACAACAATAAATAAATTATATAATTAAATAACTGGTAGCATATATGACTCACATTTGTATGCACAATATGCAGACGACACAAATAGACTTTACCTGTGTTATGTGTTGACCGTCAGCCGTCGAAAAAAATTGAAAGAAGTGGAAGCCTCTTAAATAAGTTGCTTAACAAATATCAAAAATCCATATTTATACTAAATTATTTAAAAAAATGTTGAAATACAAGAATAAAATCTTGAAGCTTACTTACTTTAGGGTCCAAAATATTTTTTAAATTTATTTTTTATAAAAAATGAGATCGTTAATTACCACATTTTATAAATATCATCCCTTAAAATAAAAATTATTTCGCTGAAAAATGATCACCAGAATAAAAACTATATAAGTGATGCAATTTGATTTTTAACAACTCGGCAAATCTTCTACTGAAAAACATAATTTTCTCTTTATATGGCTAAATTGATACAGAGAAATACTTCTCTAATTGGAATTTTTTTCTAGCGGAGGATTCATGTAAAAGTTTCAAATTCATATTTCTGGGCATATAAGCAGGGATTTTCAAGGCATTCATGCATATTTCAAGGTAGTTCCTTAGGAAGTATATTACACATTCAACATCCTCTAATAATTTAAGCTCTTTTGTCATCTCGACAATTTTTATTCGATTCAGAAAAAAAAATTGCAGTAGCATCTATTTTGAATCAACCTGCATGTAAGTTCGGGATCAGAATGGACAAAGCTAAGTAGATTTAGAATTGAGGAGAAGTCACTAAACGGTTTAAGAACTGAATATGTGCTACATAACAGCTGAACCCACGAAAAAGTGGCTATTCATTTCTTAGAAAATTTAACAATTATTGAGACAATTATACTTAAATTAATTAAATTTAACAATTATATGAAACAAAATCAACATATTGAGCGATTGTCTTTATTTTTTAGGTTTATGTTGATTTTTTAAAAAACTGTTTCAACCTGGTTTTGAAAAATCCTTAAATATAATTATTAGTTTAAACAACATGCGTTTACTCCCATAAAGTTGACGAAGAATGCGATTGCAATGCAAATATGAAAGGAATCTTCCATAATAACAAAATATAATCGAGCTGTAATTGCTTTCCATCAAAGGAAAATAAGAGAGGAAGATTGTTTTGAACAAATCATGAAAAAGAGAAAGAAGCCTCAAGAGGATTATCGAATTAGATACACTGAAAACTAATAAAAATAAAATTGGCAGAAAGGTTTTGGAAACGGCAGCTTAAATGGAGTAAATAGAGAACTCATAAATTTCAATAAAACTCATCCAACTACTTCAGAGAAATTACAGATCCTAGTAGGATTCATAGAAAATAAAATTTGCTTTCAGATGTTAGAAATATCTTTAGAAGTCTAGGGCGTTTCTTTCCTTATGGATAGACTCTGGGCAAAAAAAAAGCTTATTACGCTATAAAAGCACACGATGCCCCATATAGCATATCACTAACTTTTAAAGGCCATGGTATCAATTTGTTTAGGCTGCATTCTAAAATTAATAATATTCGAAATTAAATTTCTTATGAACATGAGCTGGAAAAAAAGCAATTTCCTAATTGATAGCTAGTGATATCGATAAAATCGTTAAAAATAAAATGAAAATCGATATAATACTAAATACAATGCATTAAGTATTATTTTCAGCGTTATAGAGCATAGTTTTTGACGTTTGGTCGAACATATCGATGCTTTTTGGAGAAATGTGATTGAACCTCGTAAGGAAGGGGCTCAAACGAACCTCGGTTGAAGACAGGATATTTTCATTTCAAGCTATTGTCCTTTTTCTGACGCAGGGCTCCCTATGGGTGGGAAATTTTGGAAGCAGAGAAATAAAGAGGAAGCGACGAGAATAGGGAGGAGAATAATTAACGTGCAGAGTTCAATAGGGCCTTCCTCATAATATGGAAGCAGTGTTGCCAGATCTGAAGATTAAAAAGTAGCAAACTGTGCTCCAAAAGTAGCAGATTTGAACTATTTGTAGCCCAAACATAAAAATGAATTATTTTGCAACTACTACTAGTAGTAGTATTTCCAATAGCAGCTTAGAAAAAGGATGGGGGCTCCGGTTCCCTCCGATACGGCCCTGACATGCAACATTTCAAGTGCCCTCACGTACGCTCTCTGAATACGGAATATCGTAATCGTATCTCCAATAGCAGCCTAGAGAGAGGATCGGTCTGTGGACCGTCCCCGATACGCCCCTGATATGTTCGGAGATCTTTTTAACCCTAGGATTTGGGATTTTTGAAATGGCCACAATGCGTTGTAGTCTTTTTTTTTTCGTTCATTGAGCGTTTTCGATATGTGAGCCTAACAGATATGCTTATATAAGCGGGTCAATATTATCGTTTTTATACTTTCATTGGCGAACGAAAAATATAACGAAAATTGAATGAAACGCAAGTTAAAATAAAAATATTGGCTTCACCATGGAAAGTACTGCCAAGTTAACTATTTTCCACAGTATCCCGCAGTGTACAATCTACACTTAAACAAGCACGCACCATTATAATCAAGAGCGGATACAGACTTTAAGTTTGGGGGAAGCGGGGTCAAGGACAAAATTTGCCATGGTCTTGGAATAACACCCTTCATTTATCATGAAAGTTTGAATTTTTTAGTGAAAAAAAAAATTTTTGGAGGGGTCATAACCCCTGTGACCCCTCCTATATTCGCGCTTGATTATAATTACGTACTGTAACACAGGAAAATAGAAAAATTGACCTCACTAATGTGTCTCCATGGTTTGCACCTTCGAGCCTATATAGCGTATATATGCTCGAAGGTTTGCACAGAACTGCAATGTTAAACGTGTTTCGGAGTCACGTGACGTCCATTTGAGTCTATAATATAGAGTCTATCCATATAAATAATGATAGCTATCCATATTAAATAATGATAGCATATCCATATAAATAATGAATCTATCCATAAGATCTCTGTGATTGAAAGTACCAAAACAAGAATTGAACCACAGAGATCTTTTAGGAATTGAACGAGTATCGAACATGTTATGTTTTAGTGAAACTATCATTCACTGCGAATAGAAATATTCAAAAAACAAAATTTGTATTGTATTATGTAATACTAATAATATTTTGTGATTTTATATATGAAAATAAAAAAGTAGCATATTTTTCAGATTTATAGCCTGAAGGTAATTAAAAGTATCCCAATAAGTAGCGTGTCGCCCAATTCGAAATGTTTGTAGCGAGGGCACTTAAAACATCGCCCAATACCATACTTGTAGCCCAATCTGGCATCACTGTATGGAAGGAGGCATTAGGTCAGAAGGGAAAGAAGGCATGATCTTAAATCTACGCCGTCTTTCACTTTTTTTTGGAAGACCTTTTTAAACCCTACACATTAACTATCTCCTTTTGTCACTTTCTTCCCATTTACCTGGATCTAATACTTTCATTCAATAGTTGGAGGCAGCGCGCCTGAAAAGGAAAGGAACAGTAGCGTGAAAGTGCAAAAGTTTTTGTTCAGTTACAGTTAACTCCAAATGAGTCTTGATGAAGAACAGCAAGGTCTATCTGAAATCAGTTAACACATTAAACTTTAAAAACTATGCTCCATGCGACGTTGAGACTGATTTTTAATACCTAATAAATCACTTCAAATCTTTTTTTCCTTACACTATTGCAAAAACTATGAATTACATTAGAAACAAATAAAAAATGTAAATTTGATTTAATAATTTTCATCCTTCACGTCCTACTTATTATAGGTTTAATTATGCCCATATTCGTGAAAATTATAGGTTTGAAAATTAGCAAAAAATGTTTGTATTTTTTGTGTAGGTTCTTCTGGAATTCCACCTTTCAAATTTATTACAAATTTTAGGGATATTTAAGAGATTGAGATATTCGGGCGGCGTTGTATGATCAAGGTGCTACGTTATTTGCAAATAAGAGAATGAGCACACTGTAACCGTAATCAGATCGTTTTTTTTATCTATATGTAGGCATCCATGCTTATAGGCAAATATTAAAAAACTCAGCTTTCGATCACTGGACTTTCCTTTCATTCACATTCATTCAAGCTCAGTGCTTACAGCGGTGGCGTATGAATGAGAGGAGGTAAGAGGGCTAAAGCCCCCATTAGATGCCGAAACACATTTTCTTTAATGCAATATCACATGATCTCCTTTAAAGATACTTAAACCTTATCATCATTTTTTGGGTTTCTACACTACTTATGCACAGTATAAAATTAAGTATAAAATTAATTAAGTTACACATGGAGCGTTTTTATTACATTGCATTTATTATATTATTAAGTTTCATTGTAACAGTTTGGTTATAGTGATTTGATCACAGTACTTATTGCATGTTCCAATGTACTTGATATAGTTCTCTAAGAGCCCTGTAAGAAATATACAATTTAAATTATTTCGTGTTGAAGTGAAGTATCTTAAATATAATTTAAAAAAGGAACACTCCAAAATATAAAAACTGAAAATTTTTAAATCCAAGACTAATTACGGTAAGTAGCTTTTAGCAACGTTAAGCAAAAAGTTGTAATTTGTCAATTGGTAAGAAATCACTAGATTTGGAATTACTTCCACTTCAAAATATTTCTAGCAGACAAAAACAAAATCATGCAAATGTATTCGCTTTAAAGAATTCAATTAAATATTTCGCGATTTATTTGCTTCTATAGCAGACAGGAAAATAGATGTGCAGGGGTTTGTGGAGCGTTTTATATTTTTTTGACTAAAATGAAAAAGGTTTATAGATTAATTTGGCTAAACTAAATGCATAAGCATACAGAATAATGCACATGAAAATTTAAATTTTGCCATCGAATATTTATTTTCGCTCTATAAAAATTTCCAAAATCCATTTTTGCCCCATTAAAATCCTGTCACATAAAACCTTCGAGTTCCGTCATGTCTCGTTATATTTTATAGCCTCCTGTAAAATTTCTTATCAAGTTATTGAATTTTTTTAGAGTTCCCTTTTTGTATTCCCCTTTGGGATGAAAACAAATATTATCGTTCATATTTCTTTGGAGTCTAAAAGGTGTAATATTCCGAATGAAATGTTTCCTTTGCAAAGTTTCTATTTACGAGAAGCTTTTGTTTATTTGTTAGTTTTAGCAACAAAAGGTGTCAAGAACGTGGCTGCGCCGGAACTTGTTGTTTTTTAAGAAATCAGTATAAGGGAACCACCACACTTAGTTAGTAAGCCAGTGTCTGAGAGTAGTTGGGAGCCGAAACTAATGTAGAAAGACAAGTTAGATATATTATTACTTCCTCCTCATGGAACATAATTGTCATGTCAACACAAGAAGTTTGGGCGAGATTTTTCAGAAGCTATGGGGATGAGTTTACATTATTTCTGTTAACCATCGCATTGATTAGTTGAACGTATTGTTTGGGAGAAAAAGAGTTTCATCCTTGATTGGACCAGGTCCCCTCCGCTTCAGCCCGAGTGTCTTGACCGCTAGACGAACGAGGACATGAAACGCAAAGGTGGCAAAAATTATTGTAAAATAAATTCCCACTAGTTTCCCTAATTACAAATTAGTTGGTTTCAACGGAGGGACCCTGGTTCGAATCCAGGATGGGGAAAGCGTCTCTTTTTCTCCAAAATTACATAAGCTCTAGTTTGAGCTGTAATTAATACGTGGGTGGCAAAAATTATAGTATAATAAATTCCCCCACGAAAACTCACAAAAATCTCGCCCCGGAGGCTTTCTTGTGTTGACCATATTTGGCAATTGTGTTATCCCTGCGGAGGGTAATAATACCTTAACATCTTTACATACGGAGAAAGAGAGCGTTGTTTCCTGTCCTCATTCGTCTAGCGGTCCAAGACACTCCGGGCTAAACGGAGGGACCCTGGTTCGAATCCAGGATGGGGAAAGCGTCTCTTTTTCTCCAAAACGAATAAAGCTCTAGTTTGAGCTAATTAATACGTGGGTGGCAAAAATTATTGTAAATGCTAGATAAATGCATTACCAATGCACCACCTCAACTGTTTGTTTGCTTATAGTAGGGCTAAAAGACTACAATGGTCATGCTGCGCCGGGACCTACTGTTTTCCGAGGAATTTGAACATCTGGACCTATGATTTTCCGAGGAATCCAAACCTCTTAAGGCCTAGGGAACCAAACCCAGTGAGCAGTGTGATCTTCATGAGATCTCTGAATAAGCGTTCTTTGCACTGCTAGGGGTCAAACTCGGATTAACTGCGCACTAGGCGAACACGTTACCACACTGCCCCGCCGCCGGGCCGCACCACCTCAAGACCTTAGAAGGTATCTTTCTTGTCTTAAAGTAATGGTAATATAGAAGCCAATATACACATTCGAATTACCTTGATGTAGCCAACAACCAAGATCGAGAGATTTTGCTGCATTCAACAGCCATACGAGATGGAAGTGGCTCAATAAAATGATAAAGAGTTGTTATTCACAAATCCCTTTTTTATTTAGGTCCTGCAGTCAACTCGTGCAGGGACGCATTTAGAGGTCATTCAAGGGTGGCGATTAATGACTTGATTTTTGAAAATGATACCTCATTGGACCTTTACCTTGTATCTTTTCAATGTTACATTTTCATTGGGGGTTATCGCCCCTTAACTCGTGGAAATTTTTCGAAGTGGTCCGCGGGTAAAATTGAAGTGGAAAAGTGGTCCGCGGCTTAAATTGAGTTGGGAACCACTGGTTTAGAACAACGAGAGACACATTGCGATATACAGTCATAGAATTTGCGATGTATAAAACATATGATTTAATGTATATCGAATTTTTCTACTTGGCGGTTAATAATAAATGTGTTTTAAAATATGGGATATAAAATTTCAAGAGTTAAAAAATTTTTAATTACATATTTATTCATTTCAAGCGCATGTTTATTCATTTCAAGCGCATGTTTATTCATTTTAAGTGGATATTTTGAAACTGTAATTAAATGGATATTTTGAAGTGCATATAATCCGGGTTCTAGTCATAACTGTAGTTTTACCACGAATCATGGGCGCCCATATGAGTACTTTTAGGGGGGGGCTGAAAAATTATTACCTTCTTCTTAAGGCTGTCAAAAATTTTAGTGAATGTACAAGATACTAAAATGCTACAAAAATAATTTATACTGCTTGGCAATTAGTAATGAGCTAAAAAGTATCTTACTTTAAAATGTGCTTGTAAAACGTGTAACGGTCTGGAGATACTAGTTTATGTGTAAGGTCAGAATCAAAACCAACTGGGTTGTTACTATTACCGTAAGGGAGCGCCGGAGGCGGGACGACGTCAGTCCGGCCTTTTTCTGGTGTGCGATTTGTAAATGAGACTAAGGTATTTAACATCCACTTTGGAGATGTTGTGTGGGCTTTCAATAGAACGTAATGTAAGCGTTGTAATTCTGTCTTTTCGCTTGGTAAGCGTAGGCTTGCCTCTTTTAATTAAGTTATTCGTTTGCTTACTGAACTCTGGTTACGTTGAGGAGAACGGTCTTGTGCTGGTGGGGCAAGGACTGGAGTCGGAAGTTATTCGCTAAATTCTAGTTGCCGAGTCATTGCTGGTGTAAAAAATGCCCAGTGGAAGCAGTGTGATTAACGTTACTAGTCTGCGGATTAAAGAAACGTGTTCGACAACTGTAGACCTTGCGTCATAGAGGATGTAGAGCTATTTATATCGTAATGAAGAGACTGGCTCAACGAACTGCCAAAATGGGTGATATTGTTTTTGTTATATTTTTAGTTCAGAAATAACCAGTGTAGATCTGTGTTTAATAATTTATCTAACTCAGACATTAGTTAGCCCGTTAGGACATTTCAGGACTTATGAATAAGGAACAAGAGTAACTTGAGAGAATCCATCAGTTATAAAGAGCTACTTTGTTGGTTTAAAAGGACTTGTTGGTTAAACCCGATATTGAGTCCACGTGCTTAGAAGGACCTATGTAGAACAGCCCGAGACGTCAGCTGCTGGATACTAAATCCAGATTATTGCTATTGTTTAATATTGTTGTAATTAACCTAAATTGCTAGTTAGATATTAGGTTATTTGTTTGGTTAATTTATTTAATATATTTATAGTAATACTATTCCGGTTTGGTCTTCACAAGTGGATGGGTTCTTAAGCAATTCCAGAGTTTGCAGTGTGATGTGATTTTGACGTACTGATTACAGTTCCCGTGAATACATCCGCTCGAAATGATGGATGGTTTTGGCTTGAATGTTATTACTACTATTGTAACTTCTAGAACACAATAAATACCTGCTCACGATCTCGTATATTGTTTACCAATGTTTACCAAAACTTAACTACTTGGTTTCCCAACAGATAAATTAATTTGTAACAGCTGATACACTTTTATATGCTAAGTTAAAAGTAAATCACCGTTAGGGGCCATTGACTCTAACGCTAGTTGTTATAAACTTGTGAAAATAAATGCATAGGAGAATCGGGCAAATCAAATTTTTGAACGGCTAGGGGGGGAGGGGGAATCGAGCCCTTCTCTGCCCCCATATGGGCGCCCATGCCATGCCATGTATAATTAAATAAATGAAATTAGAATTAAATGAAATAAAATCGTAATGGCGGAAATCCTGTTCTCAACAACGCCATTTTTCTTATAAAAAACTGAGGAGAGGAACGATTTTGATTTAACATCTAAGCACGCGCCTTAATACTTAATCTGTGTGTGTATGTGTACACACACACTTGAGCGCGAGAATGCTGAAGGTAATTGGACGTTATTGTTTAAATAATATTTCTGCGTAACAATCGGAGCTCCTGGATAAATCTTCGAGGACGAGAGGACGTTTATTTCCTGCTCCGACTGCTTTAATTTTTCTAAAAATCCCTGAACTATTATTAATACTATCGTTTTAAAGAAGTAATCCTTATTATAAAATAAATAAAACATAATTAAAAAACTAATAAATAAAAAAGGAAAGAAAATATTTGTCTATTATGGGGTGAATGATCAATGCGATTATTGGTGAATTAATATGATTAATGATTATTATTGAAGTATTTATCGCTTGGATATATACCAGGACATAAAGAGTCCAATCGAATTGTATGTACTGTTTATTCTATTTTTGAAGAATTTATGAAAAATAATAATTATATAGATGAATGATGGTAAAAAATTTATGTTTGGAAGCCCGATATAATATCTCAAGTGATATTAAAAAGTTATAAATGATAAAGGAAGTTTGCAAGAACATTTGCAAAGAACATTAGTATATATTATTAAAAAGGAAGAAATCATAAGAACGTAGGAAACTGATAAATAAATAGCCAGAAGTACTATTCAATAATAGTAGGAAGTATATAAAGAAAATGAAACTTTTCCTAATGTAGAAATTACTTCGAAAATATTTTTAATCATGCCAATATCAAATGCAACAGGTGAAAGACTGTTTTCAGTTTTAAAACGCGATAAAAACTATTTAAGGAGTACGATAGGAGAAGACAGATTGAACAACATGGCCATATTAAACCTAGAACAAAAAATTTTGGACGAAATAGATACAGCAAAAATAATTGCTGAATCTGCGAAAGAAAAATCAAGACACAAATTTATATACAAAGCATTTCTTAAGCACTAAGGTAATTTACTGTTAAATTTTTTGAATAAATATATGGTTTTTCTTGAAACGTTTAGTTTATTATTAGCTATATATTGCCGGTTTAAGCAACTCACTTAAAATCTAATACGGAAATCTTTCCGGAAAAATCCTCAGACCCTTATACAATATTTTTGTTTTGGGGCTTGGGTCTCAGGGCCTCGAAATTCTTACCGCCAGGGGCCTCCAATAGGTTTAATCCGCCTCTGCAGATATTGTAATGATAGTTCGCTGATATGTATTTTTGCTATAGACCAGCGTTCACCAACGGGTGGTCCACGGACCATTGGTAGTGCGGGAAAAAATTTTGGTGGTCCGCAGAAAAATCTGGACATTATTTGCATTTTTAACGTTCTTTTAAAAATAAAAAAAATATTCTAAGAAATTATCATATTCTGAATGACAATTTTCACCTTTGTATTGCACTAAATTCACGAAATGTGGTCCGCGGGATTTAAAATTATGAATTTAGTGGTCTGTGAGATCCGAAAGGTTGGCGACCGCTGCTACAAACTAAAATAAATTATCATTAATAAATAGTTAAATAGGATAAAACAATATCATCAGAGCTTGCTAAAGACATTTTCGGGCATTACGGTAAGATTTTCCTTTGAAATTAAATGAAGTATGCAACAAACATATTTAAATAATTAATAATTGAAATTCTTTTTTCTGTCCATCAAATTTGTTGTAGGCTAACAATTAATTTGCATGTATAGATTTAAATTTTTATGTAATAAAAAAACAAAAATAATAATAAAATCTATGAATTTAGAGGCCCCTAGATATTCTTGGACAAAGCCATTAAATCGGCGATTCAATTCTAGATTTATATAAAAAAATTGCCAAATTTAAAATATTAACATACGGAATTTGTTTCATGGGTGGTTTGTGAAATTTTGATTGTTTCCGTAGCTAAAGTACATATACTCCTAAATTTTAGTGAAATTGCAAATGTGATTCAATTGATAAATTTGATTTCATTACACACCTCTAAATTAATACATGTGGGTTATTGCGAGTGCTTTTTGTGGCAACATTTCTTAATTTTAACATTGACCAATGTCAACAAGGCTTATTTAAGTAATGGAAAGGTGTGTGAATGGCACGAATCAATTTAAGATAACAAAACCAATTGAACTACTAATTTGTTTATTAATATCATTAGGAAAATCTTAACTAGACATCTCAGATTCCGTATCATGACCATTTTCTGCGGGAATGAAAACGGGTAAGTTTTCAGGTATATCTTCATCAGAAAAACCATCTTCGTCCGCAGAGTTATTTACAACAGCTTCAATTTCATCTTGATTGCGATATACTGGACGTTTTCGTTTATTATTTACTAAACTATTCGTTGACATCTGATTTTCAATCTTAAATTCACAAATTACGTTAAAACTGCATATATAGTAAGGAAGCAAGTTCAAACTTTATCTCAGTAAAAGCGGAAAAACAGAGACAAAAACCGTGTACAAAAAGAGAAAAACTATATCGCAACAACGGTCTCGGAGACGCACACGAAGTAACGCAACTGCTGTCATGATGTCTACCAGACTCCAAATCGGTTAAATGCGTAAAAAAAGTTATCCAATCAGAAAGCAGTGTGCGATGTGGCCTTGAATCACTTTTAAAGGAAGCTACTGGTGAGGGTAAGGAGCATTTCCGATTCTAAGGGGTGGAAACATCTATTTTGGGAAGTTGGAAGGGCTGTGAGACCCCCACGACAGTGGTTCAAGGTTAAACTGGTTCCTCTCAAAATGCCCACAATTACCACAATGACAGTTACGCTACCAGTCTTCTGGTTCAAGAAATTGGTGGTTTAACTGTTTCCTTTTCAGTAGAGTACGTGCCAAAACATCACGTAAATTACTCTTTCAGACTCAACGTTGAATTTTTACGATTCCGTTGGTTTAAGCAAGGTCTCTAACCACCTTGTGCAGCGGTCAACTTTAAATTGTTTCACGGACCTCGCAATCTAGCGGTTTCGTAAAAAAAAACCCTCTCATTATCCTTCGAGTAACGGCAAGCAGGAGGAGTGAATTAGACTGCCCTATGGTTAAAATACGTTGAATGCTTTTCCCTCTTGTACTTTTTCTCGAATCAACGTCGCGACGTGGGTTTATTTGCGAATTTTAACAAAATAGTTGCTGATAACTCTGCCTTTCAAAACTCCTTTATTCTCTGAAATTTCCTCTATTCTTTATGCCGATAAGTAATCCGCCTCCACCGCAGATAGCACTCGGAACTTAGAATAATTGGTCTTTTTAAATTGAAGTTACTGTGGCGAAAGCAGTGCGTGGCCATTGCATTGTACATGTATGTCCCACACGAGCCATGAACTTCGGGGCGATAATTTCACAGGACAGACCCTGCCCCACCGTTACCAAATGGTTAAAAGCCTCTAATCAGAGTTTCTTCCGGTTATTTGTCTACTCACTTGCGATATGGAAGGATTCGTACCGCGATTTTTCCTTATTTCGGAAAAGCAAAATCTTTATTTGTTTTGGAGAATTTTTTCTATTCCAAACACTTGTCGGTGGGCCGGATTATGGACTGCGAGCCACATGTTGGACAAATATGGGTTAGAATAACCTATCAAGTGCTTTAACCAAACTTTAATGACGTAACTTAAACCAAATACTACCAGATTTGTCACATGATAGATATAAGCAATATTTTAATTTACAACAGTATAATTCATATGTGAAATAAATATTAAATTACACGAATCAACCTAAGCTGTAGCCAGGGGGACACAACCCCACTTTAACACAATTTCTTCTCAAAATAAAATATAGCAGAATTTCTTTTTTAATTTTTGTTTATATCAAATCCTACACGGCATAAGGAATTATTATTTTGATGTCAAAATGTAATCAAAACAGGTTCTCACGGTAAATTTTGTATACATCATGTTTTTCTACAGAGTTTGGAATCGTCATTTACTCTATACTAAAGGAAAATAAGAGATTTATAAATTTTAATATACCTCTCTAAGTTTTCAATACAAAATTTATGTTACGAAATTTATTCATTAAAACTAAATAATTTTGTCTATTTAGGAATTCCGTGTGATTAAATCTATAAATAAAATATATCAAAATGTTAACGAATTCTACATCCCCTAACTTCCAGAGTCTCCCCCCTCTCTAGAAAGCATCAAGCTACGGTCCTGATTCAACTCAGGTTATGTTATTCAATTTCCATTAATCTATTAATAATCATTACAATGAATCAGGTTAATTAAGCTCACATTGTGGAATCTCAATTGTCCCGATATTTCCATAATTGGCTGAAAATTTCTTACCAGTGGTTGAATATCTTGAGGTACAGAGTTCCAGGGCCATAGCAGAATACCAGATAATGGCGGCCATAGATTTTCGTATTCACTAATTTGGCACTACAGAGCGGTTTCGTTACATCGATGTATTAATCGCCGACACTCGACAATAAATGAATAACGTTCCACAAAAAAAAAATAACATTAAATAAATTAACGTTCCATGGCACAGCTCGAGTATTAGCTTCAAAACGTAGGTGGCAATTTTTAATTATCTTATTATTTATCTTATTTTTTATATTACAAGCTCATTATTTCCAACCGATATTTACATCTTCTGTATATCCATCAGGTCTACTAAGTTAAATTCTCCGAATCCATATTACGCACTTTCTTTTAAACATCAAAAAATATTTTTGGGACCAGCCCAACTACTCCTCCTCAGCTCTACATCCACAACTTTTATTCTTGCTCAATGCGAATCCTTTATATTCAGAGAACTAACCAGTTAGAAATCTCCCCCAAAACCCCAAGTCCGGAATAACCAAAGTGAGCCCAGTTGGTTCCTTCGTCAACGTAAATTGCTCCATTGAAAATTTGTTGTGATGTAACCTTTAGAATTTCACCAACACAATGGAAATGCGGAACCGTACTTGTTATTATATGAAAATGCATTTCTTATACATTAATTTTTAATTAAAACTGGAACAAAAGTTATTAGACAAAAGTTTTAAAAGGTACTGCGAAGAAGTTTGTATTATCTGTTGGAACAAAATTAAAAAGGTATGTGTTTTAGACACAATGGCAATTATCGCTTAGACAAAAAATGACAAAAAGCGATGGGAAAACTTTTCTATGAAAAATAGATAAAGGTCCTACACATTGCTCTTTAAACCTTAGTCTAAAATTCTGAACGTAATCAGCCAATTTAAATGGATTAAAGTTCAATACTTATTTTAAAAGACTATTACTAAAAAGACAGCTCGCTCAAGAATTTGCCTTTGAAAGAGAATCTTTTCCATTCAGCCCTTTTATCCATCTTACCTTTCTTCGTAGCAAAAAACTTTTCTTCATCGACATTCTATGGAGATTTAGTATTTCTTTAAGGTACTGCTTTTATAAGAATTAGTAAATTTTCAGAGAGGATAGTGTAAATCAAAGGTTGCGTTAACTTTTTAACAAAAAACTTACATGAATAAAAGAAAAATTGAATCTTTTCATTTCCGATGTGTATCCATATTTCGACATTCTTAAAAAGTAAGGTTTAATTAACTTAACTCGAGAAAATAGCGCCTTTCTCGAAGGAAAACGTATGGTAAAGTTTCATCCACTTTAAAATCCCAAGATTTCTTAAAAACTGCATTTAACTAAGATTCAAGAGATTTGTGCCTAATAGCCTAATATAAATCAGTATAAAGCGGAAATGCATGAAAGATTTAAATAAATGCAAAAACAAATAGAAATTTAGTGTGATCTGAGACCATAAAACACACATAGATTTTTGAGAAGTTAAGAAAAGTATTTTTTCCATTTGCCTTCGGAATTAGCGTTATATTACGTATGGGTTTGTTACAATATTTTCCTATTCATAGACATCCATTATACCTTTTTCGAATAAAACAATAAACATATAGGCTCAAATCCAAGTTTGCAATCTACATACCCGTCAACTATGTAACCAAACTATGTACATAGGAGCCTCCTTCAGAAATTAATATCTGGGCTTTTTCTTTCGCACTCGGTGTATAACGTTTAAACTTTGTCAAAAATAAACATTTTAAGGTAATGGGGACTATTTTTGACCATATATGCAGTTTTAAATATAATAGTCTTATAAAAACACTATTATAATGCTACAGTTATTTATATATTTAAGATATGAACGGCCACACACAATATTTCTCATTTTATAGCACATGAAAACTGTATAATTATATTCAATGAATATTATTAAAAAATAAGAATTGATTAAAAATAATAAATAAATGTAATAAAAAATATTAATATGTTAAATTACTCGTAAAGAAAAAATGATTCTAAGGAGCCTGGTTGGACCAATTTAACAACTATTCAATATCAAGTAATTTAACATCAATTGTTACATCAGCTAATATGAAAAAAATATTGATTTAATAACTATTATTTTACCATCTAGTTCACGTTATACAAAAAAGGTTAATTCTCATGTGTTTTGCTCAGTGCTATTGTTATTTAAATTTGTATTCATTTTGTATGTATTACATATTGTTTTAATCGGCATTGTACATTTGTTATTTACTTATTTTCAAAAAACATTTTATGTAAATTATTATATATATCATATCATCATCATATTCAACCATTATCTGTCCACTGCTGGATAAAGGTGCGTCTCTCCAAATGCTTTCCACACAAGTCTATCCTGAGCAATTCGCTTCCACGTCACCCCAACCTGTTTTCTTATTTCATCCACCCATCTAGTTTGAGGACGTTTTCTGGGTCTTCGGTGGTCTCTTGAAATCCAGTTCAGGATTTCCGTTGTCCATCGTTGATCAGTTCTTCTTGCAATATGCCCAGCCCATCTCCATTTCAGCCCTTTTACTTTAACAATGATGTGCTCTACCCTAGTTTACTCTCTCACCCACGTGTTTCTTTTTCGATCTTTCCTAGTTATTCCAAGCATGCACCTCTCTATACTCCTTTGGGTCGTCTGTAACTTCAGTATTGCTGCAATTGTTAAATTATATGTCTCTGATCTACAAGAGAGGACTGGCAATACGCATTAGTTGAAGATGAAATAAGAAAACAGGTTGGGGTAAGGTGGTAGCGAATTTCTCATGATAGACTTGCGTGGAAAACGTTTGGAGAGACCTTCATCCAGCAGTGGACGGATAATGGTTGAATATGATGATGATGATGATATAGTAATACTTTACATTTATTTTCTATATAAAAAGACGCTGGAAAAAAGTAATAATTATTTTCTTGGAGTTCGATCACAAACATTTATGGAATTTTCAAACGCATGTTCACAATCCGTTATCATTTCAGTTTTTTTTCTTTAAGAATAACGTCTTCAACTCTTATTTGCTCTTCAACATAAAAGTTTCATTTCCGATTCTTCCAATTCATCCGATCTGGGAATGCTCTTTCTGTATAAATTTTCTAAAGAATGTAATACAAATCTTGAAATGTCATTCTTAAGTAATTAATCTAATTTCAATGTTATAGTTAGGGACTTATTTAATTGATTGTATCACCAATGCAAATTCGAATATTTTATCGACATTTACGAAACGAATTGGCGATTAGTTTCACAATTAAAAACATCGCGGAACGTAGATAATAAATTTAAACTTTAGCACTAAAATACAGCTCTAACCTTTGTTGATCAAATTTATCACAATAGAACATATTTGCATTGTTTAGAATTTCAAGTGCCATGGACTTACTTACATGGACATTACTTACGCCATGGACTATACGTCCGTGGCGCCGTATAAACCTGATTGGATAAGCCGTTGTAATGCCATTATGGTGGCAAGCTCATGTTTAATTTTCCATTCCTGGGAAATTGAGATTTTGTATATTAAGAGCCACATCTCTTCGCTTAGTTGCATATTTAAGACGGTATGCGCGAGTCAATGGAAGGGCTAGAAACCTTCTGGCGCGTTTAATTGCTGTTCTGAATATTAATATAATTGGGGGAAAATGTAAATAACATACAGCGCACCATCTTTAAAAGCCATCTTTCTAAAGATATGGGATTATCAGGAAAGTAGTTTGAGAGAGACAGTTTAAGTCGAAGTTTGATTGAAATAACAGTCGGCGATAAAGTAGGGCTCAAGTCTGTGAGATGAAAGCATGACGACATTCATTGGGTAAAGACTGTGAGTATTCCACAGGGAAACCACTTTAATATATTTTTTATTAAAAGATTAGTTTCATCTGCAAAAATAGGTACAAAGATTATTACGTTCTTCTCCCTCTTCTCTTCTATGCATTTTCAAGAATTCTGCTTATTTGAAGATGGTGATAGGTGTACGCAGAAAGTTCATAAGGGGGTTATAGGCTCAATGGGGGTTACAGAACTACAACTCACATATTCCTATGTTAAATATACAAAATTTCATTGCAATGGTGGGTTACAACCCTCATCAACACCCCTGTCTACGCCAATGGTGTTACAACAGCTTTCGTTTGAATAACATAGTAGTGTGCGATTCTCAAAAGCAGCAGCGATGCAAGTAAATACCATGATAAAGGTATTTTGAAAATTATGATTTCATTAGTACTTTTCCATGCTGGAAAATAAATATTTTTTTATTCATAAGTATTTAAATACCTAAAAACTGAGGTTTCAGATTTTGAAAAGCTTTACCATATATGACCCCTATAATTAAAACTAATGTACTTTCTTTATCATGAACAAGTCCAAGTAAATTCGAAGCTCCTTGTACTTTTATATGTTGTATTTTCTATTTCTTTCTCATTTATAGAACTTTCTCTTGGTACAAGACTAGCTATCAAACAGACATGACATCTTTCAGTTACTATGGTGTCTGGAAATTTGATCGATACGTAATTTTCAAATTATATTTAAAATTCCTGCAAATTTTTGGAACTTCTATTTCTAATAACTGTTGAGAATTTTGATTGAACTAAATTTTATCCACATTCAGAAAGTCGCTCTCTCTCTCTTAAATATTTCAACACTTAATTAGTGCAGCATATGAAATAAATGGACAGATAGTTTGATTTCCTTTGTGTGCAGTTCAAACATATTTTTCAAAAATCTGATGGATATTTCACACTAATTCTTATACATTCATTAAATTGAATTAAAACAAAATGGATTAAGTCTGCAGAACAATACTGGAAACTACAATCATACTGAAGGCGTAAAAGAAAATTTCTGCAATGTAAGCTTATGACAAAACTATTTTTAACGAGGAAAAAATATAACGATAAAGATTTCTTGGTCAAAAATTAAAAATGAACGAAACCATGACAGAAATTAATTGTATTACATGACAGAAACTAGGAGGAAATAATTCTGAAGAGGGATATCTGATATCTTAAAAGGGAGGAATGGATAACTCGTAAAATACATTAAATGTCATCTAACTCCCTCAGAGCAATTAGGGATCTAATTAGTAGAAGTAGAAAATTAAATTTGTATCCAAAATTTTCGAAAATTTTACGAAAATCTATATGTGCATAGAAAGCTTATTGCGTTGCAAATGCTCGCGATGCTTCAGATTTTGTATCGCCAATTTACAAAGGCAGTGTTACCAATTTCCAAAGTGTATAGCAGTAGTTTACAAATGCTATGATATCAATTCCCAAACGTTGGGATATCAACTCGCAAAAGCTAGTTATCAATTTTTAAAAATCGTACTTGTATTATTATTTGTTGCATATGTATTTATATAAATACATAGGCTGCAACGTGCATTTCGATCAATTTAATACCAGTCTCTTTGCAATTTGGTTTAAATAGTAGTCTATGTACTACACCATTCTGCGAAATAACTGGCAACAATATATATACGTTCGTAAAGAGATTATATATTGTCCTTCGTAGCTCAGTGGGTAGAGCCTCCGCCCGGCAAGTGGAAGGTCGTGGGTTCAGGTCCCACCGAAGGCAGAAATATTTATTTTCTTTCGAACGTTTCACCATCTAATCACGCCATACCATCGGCGTTGGTATCACTACGCCAATAAACGTTGATTGATTGACATTGTTGTTTGATTTAATCTGCGTAGTGTTCGATTTATATAAATATTTACTATATTCTAAGAAATCGTATTTTCTAACAGAAAGCTTATTAATATGTTAATAGGATAGCTAAAATAGTTCAAATATGTTTCATATATACTAATGCAGACATTTCAAATCAATAGGTAAAGGAAATTTTGAAATCAGGTTTAGGTTTTTGATTTCTTCATATCTTGTTTCCTGTAATTTATTTTCATCTGTAATAGTTCGGTTGATTCGTTTCGCTTCCTTTTTGGTTTTACGGCTCAAAGACTACAGTGGTCATGCTGCGCCGGGACCTACTGTTTTCCGAGGAATCCGAACCTCTTAAGGCCTAGGGAACCAAACCCCGGACTACAGTGAGCAGTGCGATCTTTATGAGATCTCTGAGTAAGCGTTCTTTTTGCACTGCTGGGAGTCGAACCCGGATTAGCCGCGCAATAGGAGAACGCGTTACCACACTGCGCCACCGCAGGGCCATAATAGTTCGGTTGAAAAATTGAATAAATAATTGTAATATTTTGTAATATTTATGTTTTGCAAGCTTCCATGCACAGTTAAGAGATTGAAATTTTCGGATTGCATTATATAAGCCTGACTTCTGCATTTTACATATAATTGTGAGTACAGGTAAAATAGTAGCATCCGATTTATTTTCTCTACATTTTTGTACGAAATCGTGCACACGTGATTAAAAGGGGAAATAAATCGTTTGAATTACTGCACTACGCACTTATTCGCGCTTTAATAGAAATATTGCGTGAGAAGAAAGATACTTGAAATCTGTCGCGCGAATAAGTGTGTGTTTACTGGACTGCACATTTATTCGCGCTTTAATAGAAATATTGCGTGAGAAGAAGCATACTTGAAACCTGTCGCGCGAATAAATGTGTGTTTACTGGACTGCACATTTATTCGCGCTTTAATAGAAATATTGCGTGAGAAGAAGCATATTTGAAACCTGTCGCGCGAATAAATGTGTATTTACAGGACACACACTTACTCGCGTGACAGGTTTCAAGTATATTTCGTCTCAGAAAATATTTCTATTAAAGCAAGGGTTCTCTACCAGCAGGGGATTTCAAGGTTTCAGGTGGGAGGAGGGATTATAGACTCAACTTGGCAGAATTAAGCTTTTGAAATATTCAGGCTACTAACCAAAAAACTCTTAAAAGGGGATGTCATCATATTGAAAGTGTGCGTGGGAAAAACAAAGAAGTGGGGACCATTGTGTTAGAGCATGTTTCTCATATGTTTCAATACACATGATATACTTCTCCAAGAACTTCGTAAGAAACTTCCCACAATTGAAACTCGGTCAAATGAAGCGAATTAAACAAATATTCAAAACAGGGATACTTCAAACTATAAAAACTGAAAAAAGCCGAAGATGTTTGAAGCTAATTAAAATAAGTAGCTTGTTAAAATGATAAAATTGCTAAGCAAAAAGTTGAAATTTGTCAATTGCGGAGGAATGATTTTCCTTGGGTTTATCCCCACTTCAAAATATTTCAAGCATAAAAACTATAAATATGTAATCCCTGTAAAGAATTCAATTTAAAATTTTCACGATTTATTTGTTACAACGGAAGATAAAAAAATGGATGGGAGGTGGCTCACAAAGTGTCTTGTACTTTTCCATCTAAAAACAAGAACATAAAAAAAATTGTCAGATAATCTTTTTGCATTAAATGCTTACAGGTGACACCTTAATGCACATAAAAATGTGAGCTTTCCATCAAGAAATCTATTACCATGCTATAGAAATTTCTTAAACGTATTTTCGCCATTTATTTCCATTAAAATCCTGTCACATAAAACTTTCGAGTTTCTGACAGGTTTGTTATATTTCATAGCTTTTCGCAAAGCTTCTTATCAAGTTGTCGATTTTTTTTTTGTTTTTGGGGCTTTCCTTTATATTTGCCTTCCATATGAAAGCAGCTATCAGATGAATGTCGTTGGGGTCCAGAAGGCGTGACATTTTGAACAGAAATATTTCTTTTTCAAAATTTTATATATACCAAAATTGTGTCTCACTTTAGATATATTTTTAATACAGCCTGACTCGCTTATAACGTATACGGATGTATCAAAATTTTATATATATCAAAGTTTCCATTCTCACCTCTTCGGTGGCCCTTGAACTTCGTTTTATATATTCGTTGGTATGGATATATCAAAACCGGCGTATATCGAATATTTTGGCGGTTGTTTTCAGTTTTTATAAGTGGGTTCAGTTGCACTACATAAACCAGTGGTTCCCAACCTGGGGTCACGACCCTCATTGGATTCGTGAACAGGTTGCGGGGGTCGCCGCAATTATTTTTATAAGGAATTTCATACCAAATGTTTCCAACGCTTTTATATTTCAACATGGCTAATTGCAATATTCTACTAACGGTTGTTAATTTTATATCTATAATTAATATATATAAAATATTTAGTAATATAATTCTATATTTAATGTGTTTTCTTTACTTTGTTAAAAATGCTTTTATTATACAAATGTGGCGGCGGCGGACAGAGGGGTCGCAGATCTTTTGGTTACTATAAAGGGGGTCGCGAATTACTTGACTACAGTAAAAGTGGGTCGAGGCCACTCGAAAGGTTGGGAACCACTGTTATAAACCAATATATATCCAACATGGCCTGCAAAAGGGTTGCTGGTATCTAACTGGAAGGAGACCCACACACTGAACGTATGTGACGATGTGTGGAATAGTAACATAGTGTAACCAGTAACCTAGTGTCCTACCCCGCCTTCAAGTGGTGCAGGCTGGGCTTTCTATTTATGAGGCAAATTAATATTTGCTGCACGGATAGAAAGGCGGAAGGGGAGGGCTAATTCACCAACCCGTCTAGCCAGCGTGGTGAAATTATGGCTAATTCCTCCATTATGTTGACACACCAGAAACCATGGCCCCTAGTCTCCAGGTGCTGGAGTGCTCCTGATCAAGGCAGCGGTCAGTGTGGCATGAAAGCAGGGGGTGCTAAGAATCACTGGAATGGCCCAGGCTGCCGTTTGTTATTGACCTTGGCAACGTATAATGGACGATCCCTTGCTTCTGAAGCAAAACTTCAGGAATTGGAAGAGGAACTTGAAAAGATCAAATGGGACATTATAGGACTCAGTGAAGTCAGAAGAAAAGGTGAAGAGTTGGTGGAACTGAAAAGCGGACATTTGTTTTATTATAGAGGAACGGAAACTGGAAGAACAAGTGGTGTTGGCTTCTTAATCAACAAAAGAATTAAAGACTGTCTTCTGGAAGTTGAAAGTACATCAGATCGAGCAGCGAGGCTTGTTGTTCAACTAACCCAGCGATACCAACTTCAAATAGTACAGGTATATGCACCAACATCAAGCCATACCGACGAAGAGGTTGAAGAATTTTATGAAGAAATCAAAGAGTTACACACCAAAGGGAAACAACATATCAAGCTCATCATGGGGGATTTCAATGCAAGAATTGGACAACAGGAACAAGGAGAGACATCGGTTGGTAAATACGGATATGGGGAAAGGAATGAACGTGGCGATCAACTCATCGAATTTGCAGAAGCTGAAAACCTTAGCATCATGAATTCATTTTTTAAGAAGAAACCGCAAAGAAAATGGACATGGAAACACCCAAATGGGGGAACTAGTGAAATTGACTATATCCTGGCAAACAAGAAATCAATTATTGAAGATTGCAGCGTACTGAACAGATTTAATACTGGAAGTGATCATCGAATGGTGAGATGTAAAATGCACTTAAATACTAAACTAGAAAGGCAGAAGCTCATTAGGAAACAAGTATGTAAGAGGGTGGATTTAAAGAAATTAAAAGAAAATACCGAGGCATTCAAGTTGGAATTAAAAAATCGCTTTTCTGCACTGGAAGGACTTATTGAAGAAATTGATATCTCAGAAGCAAATGAAAACATTGTTAAGACAATAGTTGAAACTGCTGGGGAAATTGGTGGTGTAACCTGTAAAAAGCACAATAGCAAATTATCTGAGAAGACGAAACAGCTCATGAAAAGGCGAAGAGATATGAAGGTGGACAATCGAAATACCAGTTCCAGGATTGAGTACATAGAACTTTGTAAAACTCTGCGCAAAAGCATGAAAGAAGACATAAGAAAATTCAACTGTGAGCTAGTAAGGAAAGCCATTGAAAATAACAAGAGCCTTAGGGTTGTTAAAGGAAGTTTGTCTGTTGGGAAGAAACACATCATTGCATTAAAAGGAGAGGATGGCACTGTAACAAGAAATAGGGAAGAAATACTTAGAAGAGTTGAAGAATTCTACAGAAAACTATATGAAGGAAACAGTGGATTAAACGAAGACTCTGAGATAGTCGAAGGAACAGCTCCTAAAATCTTAAAAGAAGAAGTAGCATTTGCAATAAAAAGTATGAAGAAAGGAAGATCCCCTGGCGATGATGGCATTACATTAGATATCTTAAAAGAAGCTGGAGAACATGTAGAAGACATACTCGCAAAATTCTTTACCAAATGCCTCAACAGTGGTAACATACCAAACCAATGGGATTCTGCAACAGTAATTCTTTTGCATAAAAAAGGTGATAAAGAGGATTTAAAAAATTACCGACCAATTAGCTTGTTACCTGCTATTTATAAAATCTTCACAAAAGTGCTAACACATCGCCTGCAGAAAAAATTAGATGCAGCTCAACCAAGAGAACAAGCTGGATTTCGAAGTGGATTCAGTACAGTGGACCATATTCAAGTATTAAGAGAATTAATTGAAAGAACACATGAATATGAACTTCCATTGTGTGTTGCATTTATTGACTATGAGAAGGCCTTTGACTCTATTAAAACATCAGCAGTCATCAACTCTTTAAGATCAACAGACATTGAGGATGTGTACATTGACATGGTGAAACGTGTGTATAAAAATGCAAGTGCAAAATTTCGGTTACATAAAGATACCAAAACTATCAAAATTGGTAAAGGTGTGAGGCAGGGAGATACCATTTCTCCAAAACTTTTTACTTCAGCTTTACAGATGATTTTTCAGCAAATAAATTGGAATAACAGGGGAATAAAAATAAATGGTGAATATTTAAATCATTTGCGGTTTGCTGATGACATTGTTATTTTTTCAACGAACCCATCAGAACTCCAAGACATGGTACAGGAGCTCTCAACTAGAAGTAAAGAAGTTGGACTCAAGATGAACCTACAAAAAACTAAGATCATGTTCAATAATTTCGTAGAGGAAACAAAAATACAAGTTGACAACATTGAGCTAGAAATTGCTGATTCATATATTTACCTTGGCCAGCTGATTTCAATGGATGGCAACATTATGAAAGAACTCAACAGACGTATTAAACTTGGCTGGAGTGCATTTGGAAGAAACAGTTTTATCCTGAAGGGGAAATTGCCTTTGTGTCTAAAAAGAAAGGTCTTCAACCAGTGTGTATTGCCAGTCCTCTCTTATGGATCAGAGACATGGAGTCTAACAGTTGGAGCAATACGAAAGTTACAGACAACGCAAAGGAGCATGGAGAGGTGCATGCTTGGAATAACTAGGAGAGATCGGAAAAGGAACACTTGGGTGAGAGAGCAAACTAGAGTAGAGGACATCATTGTTAAAGTAAAAGGGCTGAAATGGCGATGGGCCGGTCAGCATTGCAAAGAAGAACTGGATCATGATGGACAACAAAAAATTTGATCTGGATTCCAAGAGAGACCACCGAAAACTTAGGAAACGTCCTCAAACTAGATGCCGGTGGATGAAATAAGAAAACAGGTTTGGGTAACGGGAAGGAATTGCCCAGGATAATTTGTGTGGAAAGCATTTGAGAGACCTCATCCAGCAGTGGATATAACAATAAATATGATGATGATGATATCCAACATATTAAAAACGTTATATATATATATATAAATGTATAACTAATATAAAAAACAATACATAAATCAGTATATAACCAATACGTAAATCAAAATACAGGGTGTTTATAATTAAAGTTCCACTTTGAAATGGCCATAAAATGAAAACTACTGGACCAAATGTTATCAAACTTGGTAATAACTTACAAGTGGTCATGGGATTTTATTTTCCGCAAAAAAAAAATAAATAAATAAAAAACATAAAAAAAAATAAACCTAAAGTTCAAAAATTACAGCCAGCGGAAATGGCGCTGTGTGTAATATTGTTAAACGAAATAAAACACGAAGACATCGTTTTAAAACGTTTTTAATCGTTTCTAAAACGTGTTACAAAGCATGTTGAATGTGGCGACTACCATTTTCTGAAAGCAAGTTAAATCGCATCTTTCAATTCCGCCAAATTGTTTATGTTATCACCATAAACAATTTGCCAAATTGTTTATGTCATCACCGTAAACAATTTGCATATCCCCCACAAACGGTTTCGGTTTAGAAACGGTTTAAACCGATGTTCTCATGTCTTATTTCGTTTAACAATATTGTATACAGCGCCATTCCCGCTGGTGGTGATTTTTTATTTATTTATTTATTTATTTTTTCGGAAAATGAAATTCCATGACATCTTGCAAACTATTACCAAGTTTAATAACATTTGATCCAATAGTTTTCATTTTATGGCCATTTGAAAGTGGAACTTTAATTATAAAACCCTGAATAACCAATATATAACCAGCATATAAATCAATATATAACCAATATACAAATCAATACATAAAATAATATTTAAGCTAATAATAAAGCAATTGAGAGGACAAAAAATTAAGGCCGTTGAATAGTACTGTATATTTAAACGTTTACAGCTGTTTCTATAGCCATGAGCTATTTTCGTCAGACTAGCAACTGATACAAAACAACGTGTTACAAATGGCGGTTTCAGGTGTAGTGAAAATGAACAGTAAAACAAATTAAACACATGAATTAGAGGAAACATCTCTGGTGGTGGAACTTGAGTTTGAAGAAACGTCTCTGGTAGTAGAACGCGAGTTTGAAAAGAAACGTCCCTCATAATATAAAATTATTCTGTATGGGATGAAATACGTCGTGGGTCGGAAGAAACATTGAATGGAGAATTATTGTTCGCAGTAGGGAAAAATATGGGTTGGCAGTACACGTTGTGTTGCATCAGTTGCCGTTCTGACGAAAATAGTCCAGGGCTATTGAAACAGCTGTGAACGATTAAATTTATTATTCAACTGTGTTAATTTGTTGCCTTCTCAATCATTTTATTAGTGCGCATTATCGTCTGTTTTTAGAATGAGGATGAAGCGAGATGTGACATTTGACCCGACTTTTTTTTCACCCCTGGATACCCCTTTCCTACCGTCAAATTTGTTCCCGGTTACCCATTCTCCCCCTACTTTCCTTTCAGGTTGAGTATTTGACAAACAGCTGGTGGACAAACAGTTATCACCTGAGTGTAAGAGGGCTGATCAGCTTCGATTTTGCTGTTGTATGTGTTCGGTGTTAGTTGCGATTGTTTCCAATTTCTTCGCCAGTGATATGATTAAGGTGAAACAACAACAATTTTCTTCGGGAAGAAAAAGAAAACTATTATTTCTGAGATCAATAATGGATAAAGGAAAAACTATATGCCAAAAAATTATTGCACTTTCCATCAATTTCATGAATATTTTTAATATTCGCTATAAGCATTCATGTTATCTTCAGTTAAGAATTCATTTGTCAAAATAAAAATCGCACATTTTCCGTAATTGGTTAAATAAAGGTTAGCCTTTCATTTTCGAATCTTGTTTCACAAAATAATAAATTTATGTTCAAGGTTAATTTAATTATTATTCCCTCAAAATCAAATTTGGTTAGGATGTTATTTTATATGCTTATTTACGTGAACACATCATAAAATTAAGAAATTAATATTAATCTAATTATAACAATTATTTAGCGCTCCTTTGGAAAACTGTGGAATTTGTCATAACGAGAATAAAGTATATATATATATATTAACAAGCATAATATATTTAATAATAAATATATTCTTTGTATTATTTGTTTCATAAAACCGAAATGAGCGCCCGTATACCCAAGTTACGTCATTATTTTGCAGAAATTCTTATTGTAAATAAACATTATAAAGTTCTTATGTAAAATTTTTATTGTATCCAATAAATTTACATTAGTAGGTAGGTGTTTCAAGACACTCTAAGAACTAAAATGCGAACTCAACACAATTTAATATGACTAAAATTGAGCAAAAGCTACGAGAAAATATTTCATTGAAAATTAGATAGATATACAATATTTCATTGAAAAATAGATGGTGGGATAGATAGTCCTATGCATCGTTCTTTAAATTTTATTTAAAAACACTCAAGGTGGATAGTCAATTCAAACGGATTAAGGTTCAATACTTATTTAAAGACTTTGCTTGAAAGGACAGCTTACTCAAAGATTTTACTTTCAAAAGTCAAATCCTTGAGCCAAACCTTGACTCCTTAAGTCAAACCTTTTTGTATTCCTTTTCTGTCCCGTCACTAAAAAAATAATTCTTCAAAGATAGTTTGAGGATTTAAATTTTCTATATTGTACGGCTTTTACAAAAATTATGAAGTTTTCGGGCAGTAATGCAAATCGATGATTAAACTGCATCCTTTACGCCACACGGAAGCAGGTTTGAAACAGGATAAAGAAAATCCTTTCGTTTTCCAAATTCATTCATACTTCGGCATTATTAAATGGGAGGATTAACTAAACTGAAATCTAAGTTATCCCCTTCTCACCAATGAAAATATATGGAAATTTTTAATTCATCTTAAGTTTTCGTAGATTCCTTAAAAATTCTTTCAACGAAGACATTAGATTTTCGCATGATTTTTTATTGGGGGTAAGACTAAAGCCCCAATTCTTGTAATGGTCCAAGCAAGTACAACAATTAGAAACAAAAGTGAGGTTGAAAGATGACCGTGCAATGTTATTCGATTTCGAGAAATCAAAAAATTTTACAATCTTTAAGTTTTCATTTGGAAGTAGCGTTACATCTGCCATGTGCCAATTATAAGACTTTTCAATTATAAAGCCTGTTCTATGTATCTTTTCCGATAATGAGTTCCCTCACATAAAATTTTAAAAAAAATGGATAATCGTGATCACGTTTTGGGCCCCTGAACAAAGATCTGCTCCAAAAATGCACTTCTGATCATTTTTTTTTGAAGTCCTACTGTCACACATAAATAAATATTTTAAAATATTGTGCACCAACTGAATATTCAAGACCTTATTTTTGGTTTTAAATATATGGAATAAATAACCATATGAGAACGTATATTAATAGCATTGTAGTTACTATGGTTTATATATGCCGGATTGCATATTATTTACTGTTTTGTAATATCATCATCATCATATTCAACCATTATCTATCCACTGCTGGATGAAGGTCTCTCCAAATGCTTTCCACACAAGTCTATCCTGAGCAATTCGCTTCCACGTCACCCCAACCTGTTTTCTTATTTCATCCACCCATCTAGTTTGAGGACGTTTTCTAGGTCTTCGGTGGTCTCTTGGAATCCAGTTCAGAATTTCTGTTGTCCATCGTTGATCAGTTCTTCTTGCAATATGCCCAGCCCATCGCCATTTCAGCCCTTTTACTTTAACAATGATGTCCTCTACTCTAGTTTGCTCTCTCACCCAAGTGTTCCTTTTTCGATCTCTCCTAGTTATTCCAAGCATGCACCTCTCCATGCTCCTTTGCGTTGTCTGTAACTTTCGTATTGCTCCAACTGTTAGACTCCATGTCTCTGATCCATAAGAGAGGACTGGCAATACACACTGGTTGAAGACCTTTCTTTTTAGACACAAAGGCAATTTCCCCTTCAGGATAAAACTGTTTCTTCCAAATGCACTCCAGCCAAGTTTAATACGTCTGTTGAGTTCTTTCATAATGTTGCCATCCATTGAAATCAGCTGGCCAAGGTAAATATATGAATCAGCAATTTCTAGCTCAAT
>QLNU02003225.1:42228511-42257820 GCA_006491805.2 Dysdera silvatica | reverse complement strand
CAGAGGCGGACTGCGCCCTTTCAAAGGGAACATACCTTGAATTATCAGAGTTCGCGAGTTCTATAGCCCACGGGGACGCACGGGCCCGGGGGCCCCGCCCGACCCTGAGTGTGCACCCGACATTTTGCAGCGAATGTGAGTGAAACTAAACTTTCCTTTACACAAAATTGTAGGGAATAAAAGAATATACGTCTAGATATTCAAACTATGCAGGAAAATCTTTTATTGTTAGCCGAATTATTAAGAAAAAAACGTTAACGTTCTACCTATTGTAGCTTTGGTGCATATGAAATTTAAATTGCTATACTTTTTAATTTGAACATTCCGTATGCATATATATATATATATTTAATTTATATGTTCAAAATACCTTGTGTTTTAGGATTTTCTCTGTATAATCTTCTGAAAAGCTTGTAATAAAACTATATATATACGTGTGTGTGTCTGTTTATATTAAATATAGATTATAATGAAAATAATCCTCTGACCCCTTGATGTTGGTCCTAACCGAGTTCAAATTTGCTTTTCTCTTCTCTTCGTTACTCTGCACATTTTTCCAAGATATCTATTTATATAATAAAGTAATTAGGAGTTGTAAAAGTACCAGATGTAGGTTTGGTGGCCCTAAGCATGAAGAATAAAGAATGGGCTCCAAAGAATGCGGCCCTCGTGATACTCATCCATAAATCGTGAGAATTCTTTAAAGTCCATTATCTAAAATATTCGGGTTAAGCAATAAAGAAAACATATTGGATATTTGTAAATAAACAATATTAAAATAACATTTAAAGTGAATGATAGCCCCTCCTCGAGACCCTAAAATCGGAATATCGTTTACAAAAATTAATTTAAAGTAATCCTGGTTTTTCGATAAAAGGTTGAAGTTTTCTTCACTCATATAGGTCTAATGATCGAAGGATTATCCATCCACTCTGGAGAATATAAATCAAGTGGTTCACAATTCAAAATTTATGGGAGAGCCTCAATCAGCTGCAAAAAATACCAATTGATTCGCCGTTGGAGAAAATGATGTGATTCGTTATACAGGTGGGGGGCTTGAGCCCCTTGACCCCTTCCTTTTCTTGTATCACGGACATGAATAGGTGAATTTTGTTTTATGTCCTAAATTTGACAGCCGAACTGCTGAGCACAATGACGAGGAATATTCTTCGTAATTATGTTCATTAAAATGAAAACTTCGTAATTAAAGAAGGAAGTTCTTGCGGAATTAATTAAGGAAAATTAATTTTCTGTGCTCTATATTTCTTCGTTCAAAGTCGAATTTGTTTGGCCCGTAACAGGCTAAAGAGAAAATGACTACAGACCCACGCTGGCTGAAAATTTTCCATAGACCATAGTTTTCCATAATTGCTCAGAAATGTTCATATTTTTCGCTAATATTTTTTCTCTAGATAAACCATCTCTATCTCAGCTAGTATATCAAGTTTGAATATTTAATGAGGCATCATTTCACTTCATTTAACTCCTACACAAATTTAATCACATGTTAGTGCAAGTAATTTTACTACGTAAAACCTAACCCAAATTAATATTTTGTGTTACAGGAAGATCGTCCTGTAACAAAGTTTTGTTGTAATTTGTATATTTCCCCTTAAATTTGTACGCTAAGTTATAAAAAAAGTACTCATTTTCCCTTACAAAAAGGAACCGCGGCAAGAAGACGTTTCATGAATAATACCCTTCCTACAATTCCCTCATCCTTTTGTACAACCTAAAAATCTCTAGAATAGTCCAAGATTTTATGGCGTAAGTAAAGAACAGACGCATAAAGACTGCCCTGGTTTTGATCACCGCGCCTGGACATGCCGTCTCTTTAGGGTTGCGTCTGCACAATACAAACCCTGCTAATTGGATAATTCAAAGGTCCGTACATAGAATCTTTATCCATAAAAGTCGTTTACATCAATTGAAGAAAACTCGTAAATGTCAGCAGAAATTCTTGCCTTTCTTCGGAAGCCTCCCGGCACCAAAATCGCAAGAAACGGACACCTCACTGATAAGTTAAGCCAATAACCAATCACAGGTCCAAACGCCATTCTTACTTTGAAGTTTTAAAAAGTTTAATCAGTTTCAGGGCAGAAGAGCATGAGATCAGAGTCAGTATAAGACGAGAATAATCAGATCAGTACCAGATCGGACACAAAGATTATAATGTAATATTTTATAAGTAAGGTGAATAGCTCTCTTGAACTACGTACGGTCTCCGCCAGTGATGTCGACCAAATTCATATGCCTTTCGTATAGATATAGCAAACTTCTGAGATGTCGAGGCGAATTCTTCGCGAGAGCCATGTAAGAGAATATTTTTTGATAATGTTTCATCAATTCCGGCAATCGTCCCCTAAGAGTCAGATTAGACATATAGAGTTAGTTACGCAACATAATTAATGATAGTCACATGACAGTTTAATTATTGGATATTATTGCTGTTGATAATGTATTTCGTAATGATTGCTATGGATTGCAATATGTGTTCCAAAACTAAAATGAACTTCAATAAATCAGTTATAATTGATCGTTTTATGATATGTGTGTAATACCCAAGATAGGCTACTACCGTAGTCAAATTTTTAGAATAAAAAAAAGTGTCGAAAGGTCAGCAATTTAGAGAGGAAACTAATGTAAGCACACTTCAGATGAGCTATTTAATAGATGTCGGCATGTTTAGCCGCGCCATAGTTAAGCCTCAGACGAAGTTATCACAATTATCATTTTTCATGCTTTCTACTAGTCTCATGTTATGTTTAGCTATTAATAAATATTTTATGTGTGTGTTACCTACCTCCTAGTACTTATTTGCAGTCCCGTGACATTTGTTAAGATAGTTAAGTTATGTCAGTAAATGAGGTAGAACTTCGCATTATAGTATTTCCCTTTAGATCACCTGTCTTCGCCGACAGAGATAGCCGTTTCAAGTAAGCTTCGTTCGCCGGGAATTCACGCCCCCCTTTCAAAGGGGAATCTAGTGGTCTAGTTAGCAGACCCTAAGCTTACTTTTGCTTACAATGCACTAATTCACTAAGCTTATCTTGCCTTCCAAAGCATATTTGCCGGCATTATATTTTTTTCTCGTTTGTTACTTTTAGGTCACATTTTAAATAACGTAGTTGGAAAATTTTTTTTTTTTTGTCCAGACTTAAAACCACAAAAATGAACCTTTGTACGATTTTTCGCTTCCTCCCTTTCCTCTATGGTTAGTTAAGACCCCCGTCGACAAAAGTGTATAATGTCCTACACAAATCGCAGCAGTCTCTTGTGATGGCCATGGTTTTGCAATGCTGCACAATGTTTATACTAGAGAATGACTTGTACTATATATATGTGTGTGTGTGTGTAATCGAATTTCATATACGCCCCAAGAAATATATTCAAGGGGGGGTGGTATCTAGGAAAAATTCCAATTTAATAATGTTATTGGGCTATAGTTTCTTGTGAATTCAGTCCCTTTTTCCCTTTTTTTCATAAGATATGGGAGGTGCAAGTATATCTTTACACCCCCTCGTTGAGCGTATTTTCAATTTCCTTACACTTGTTTGAATTTCGTGGTTTTTAATAAGGAATTTTTATAGCTTTGTTTGGTTATAGTAACTCTTGATCTCCAAGATTTATGATACTTCTGTAGTGCATGTACCGGATGACCATAGAAAGAATTAGCTTGGAGAAAGAAGTTCTTTCTTTATATCTTTGAGAAACAATTTTAATCTGGAGCCTAATGATCCATCATCGTTCTAAATAATTCTTTTATGTTAGCGAATCATCGTTTTATCATAGATGGACTCTGTGGTGTTTCCATTCTCAAGTTGTAGCTATCACACTGAAAATATCAAAACAGGATTATTGAATATTAATGAGCGCTGAGGCTGATTATCACTATAAAACTCAGCTTCATCACATTGTCATAATTTTTTTTACTAATTCTTCGATGTCACTAATTACACTAATATGCAAGGTTTTTGTTGTTTTGAAATGGCAATGTCTGTCAGAACGGACTTTTTCTCCAGATTACGAAATTGACCTTGAAAAATGCGTATCACGGCAGCTTTTTTCAAATATGATAAATATGCGAAAATATAAAACAAAAGGTAAATTTTTAATGATATTGATACGTCACAACGTTTGTAATGAGAAAACGTTCTCTGGCGGGAAGATATGGATGTGTAACGAATAGAGAAACACAAATACATATTTCAAAGCAAACATACTTAACATTCACCACTGTGCTCCTCTTGAAACTTCGTCTTTTTGTTTTTTCTTCCATATTCTGCCGTACAGTCTCCTTTCAGCGTTCAACGATAGTCGGCCATCATATGTACAGTCCACTTGCCTTTGTATCTCTTTTCCATCACTTTAATATCCTGGTGGAAGCGCTCTTCAAGTTCTTCCATAAAATCACCAAGATTGTCAGGAAAGTAATTTAGATGAGCATGAAGAAAATGAACTCCGAACCTGACCTTGCAACCTAGCTGTTTGTAGGATTCCAACACCTCATCTACTAAAGTGATGTAATTTACAGCCTTCGTGTATCCCAAAAAGTTGTGCACAAAATTCCTGAATTCTGACCATACTCGCAATTCGCACTTACTCGTGGTTTGCAAAACTATGGTGTCCGCCATTAATTTCGTATTTGTGGGCTTATAAAAATGCCAGCTTTGATTTTTTCCGATGCAGTCGGTTGAAACTTAAAAGAAAGGTATTGAAAGCATTTACTGCCCGTACTTAAAGCTGCCATGAATGGCTTTATTAAACCTAGTTTATTGTGTAACGTTGGCAAAAGCATTTTCGAAGGATTAGCCAATGGAATTGAAACAATGTTTTTTCGCCAGACATGAAGGTACTTCTGACTGGTCACTGCTGCTGAACCCAATGTCTCCTTGGTCTGGAGTCTCATTTACACAAAAAGCATAGAAATTTCGTGTAGCCTGCTTGTTGCCTGAGCAATATTCTGATCACCTTGGAATTCCCGCATAAAAGCCATTCACGAGACTTGTATTGCACATGTTCAGCAGAAATTTAAGGGTGTCATACGTCCGTTTTAAAGTTTCGGATTTTTTTTCTTTCTTTCAGAGCAGCTATAATTTTTATGATTAAACTTTTTTTTTTTCAATGAAAAATCACTGTTTGAGAAATATTTGCTCAGGAATGTTTTTAGAATTTTACTTTCATAAATAATTTCTACATAAGTGGATTAATGCATATATCTGGACATAGGGAAAAAAGATGAATGCCATTTACTATATTAAATGAAATTAGATTTCCGTTTGCTTCATCACGGCACTACAAATGTCACTACATCCTTCATTGAGTTACTTACCTTGTTCGTTGCAGGTCGGTTTATTTCAGGTTGACTTTAATTGTTTCGGGTTGGGATTTAGCTATTGCGGGTTGGATTTGGGTTTATCTGCGATGTATTTGTGTGCATCTATTCGTCACACATGCATTCCTTACTGCCAGAGAGCATTTACACACGTTACAAACGTGTGATGTATCTATGTCATTAAAAAATTACCTTTTGTTACATTTTCACATTTTCATGATTTGTAAAAAGAAAATCCGTTCCGATACGCCCCTTTATTTTAAAATAACAGAAACAAGTGAAAGAACGCATATTAGTGTTATGAACTAGATAGGATTTGGTTTTTCGTGTTGTCTTCATCTATTATAGTTCAGTTGTAACAGATCATCGTGAACAGATAAGTGAGAGACAAGAGTTAAATAGGATAAAATTGTGGTTATGTTTTAGTTATTTCGACAATTTTGAATTAAATTGTTACAGCTCACAGGCAAAAAATTCACGTGTCAGGAAAGTGTCTTGCAGAACTTTTGATTAAAAGTTTTTGATTAAAAGTCTAAATGAGATTTGCTACATTTTTGGTTTGTTTATGTAATTATTTTTGCCGAATAATTTAGAGTACGCTTGGGTTTATGAGCTTCTTTTGATTAAACGACATGAAATTTTGTTTATATATAATTTTGCAAGTTAAAATTCGTATTTTTTGGCGAAATTCGTGGAAAGTGTGCTGGATGCGATTACTGTGTCAAATTCAGCCCTGCCATGGAATTAAATTAGGCAACAAAGACGGTGGCCTCACGAAGATTGTCATGGCACTTTTGAAATCGTAGATCAATTTCGAGCTAAACACTATGTAATATTAAACTTTCATTTTTTTATAAACTTGATGTTTCGGTTCGCCTTTGCGAACCTACTTAAGAAGTTTCTTCAGCCAATGGTGAAAAAAGACTGATGCCAACCTATTTGCAAATCGAAAATAATATTTTGTTTACACAGTTTCCTGCTTTGCGCTTTTACTGGCGCGTTTGATGTTGGCATTAGCCAAGAAAAAAATGATCATTTGGCGATTCCTAGAATATTTTAACTGGAAGCAAATGCGTTAGAGTATCAGTCTATTTCCATCACTCATTGAACGATCTTTCGAAAAAGCGACCCGAAAAGCCAAGTTTGTGTAATAAACTAAAAATTTATTATTACACAATTCTCAACCCGAAAATTGTTTTGAATAAAGTCATTGCTTAAATTTTAACTATTTAATAGAAACTAAAAAAAGCCATATAAAATCGTTTAAACAAAATAATATGGAAAACTAAATAGTTTCTGAAACTTTTTCATCCAAAGTAACGTTTCCAACTATTGTTTATTCAAAAAACTGGTCTTGACTAATATTTAAATCACAGTCACAGCATAGCACATTTTGCAAGAATAACCGTTTCATGGTGAAACGTTTAAATACACTCGCAGGAAGAGGTATAATAGGTCACTTGTAGCTTAATGGTTAGAGCACTTAACGTGCAATCAAGAGATTTGGGAGTGTACCACAGCAGGTTTCCGAAAATTCCTTTTTTCTGCGAGTCATTGCATCATAATTTCCATAATTCATGGTTAGGACGGAAGAAAGAAAAAAGAAAAGAAAATCGTTTCTTTAACTTTTAAGCCGTATTTTCTGACTATTGCTTAATCAAAGTACTTTCTCGGCTGACGTTTAAATCGCAATCACAGCATAGTCGATTTTACGAAGAAAATCAGTTCATTGAGGAATGTTTAAACACACTTGCAAGAAGACGATTCATAGGCATAGGCGTATAGTTACGTAGACCTGTAGGGCCCGATCCTCACTTCCCGCAATAATCTGAAATAAATTGCGATTTTACACATACTGTAATGTATAAACGTACATAAAATGTGCTTCCTCCGCCAATAATTTTGAAAACTCTAAGCTGATGACGATGATGATAGGTTACCTTTAGGTAAATATTTCGAACATTCTACCGGCAATCAAGACATGAAGGATTGTGTTTAATAGGGCTTCTAAAAATTTCTTTTTTTTTTCTCTGTGAGTCGTTGTGCCAATTATTTTAATAGTTTCAATGTCACATTTCATTAACTTCTAAAATTACAGTAGTAAACCAATATATATATATATAATAAAAACAATTCATTAAATAATAATTCCGTGTGATATAAGTCCCATACCCTATGGCGAAAATTTTTTTAAATAAGTATTAACATAAAGAATATAGGATTGTTATAAGTAGTATTATTACTAAGTCATACAATATTATATATATATGTTATTTTTTAAAATTATTTCAGTTAATTCACCGTGACTCGCGATGCGTCTAACAGATGCCATGTAAACTTTTATCTCCCATTCCCTTTCCGTCTTATCGATTGTTTGTTGTGGTTTTACGGCTCAAAGACTACAATGGTCATGCGCGCCCAGAAACCCACCGTTTTCGAAGAATCCGAACCTCTGGACCTACAAATTTCCGAATAATTCGAACCTCTTGAACCTACAGTTTTCCAGGGAATCCAAACCCCTTTAAGCCCATGGACCAAACCCCGGACTTCAGTGAGCAGTGCGATCTTTATGAGATCCGTGCTATTCAATAACGCAAAACAAATAAAATGTCAGCTATTTACTCGATACTACTTCACCCTATATATTTTCTTTGTCATTTACGTTTATAATTGAAGTAGGATTACGTTTATAACTGCAGTAAGATTAAATATTCGAAGAAAACCATAGCGTCTGATGGCGTAATATTATTGTATTATAAAAAATATAATATCATATTATTATGAAGTCACAAGCTTGTTATATCATTTTGATATTTTCTTGAGACGTTTCTTTGTATTATTCATGTTCAGCAGCGGACTGGGCCGCCAGTCTATCGGCCCTTGGGTCGGTGCACCGCCATGGGCGATAAAACTCCAACCTCCGAATGGGCAAGCGTTCTCGCCCTCCGGAAGTCCAAGGCAAGCGCCCAGTCCGTCCTTAGTCACGCTGACATTTATTGTTATCTTATGAAATTTGCTATACTGTAGTCGTGCGTAATAACACAACGGCTGTACAAAAGATGAATAAATAAAATCATAATTATTATTATTACATATATTTCGAATACTAATTTCGTTTTAAGTAAGTCAAAAAATATTACACTTTAAATAATCTTAAGATGGCAATATTTTACATAATTTTGCTTAAACTACGTAGTTTTCTTTTGCCACAAGTCGATCGTTAATCTATACTGTGAGCCCTTTACGAAGTCATTGTATTTAAACAAAAGTATAGTAGAGAATAATAAAAAGTATGGATTCGACTTAAAGAACTAAATTTGTGTTCAGAAAATATCAGTAATTTATAAACAAAACATATTTATAGAATATAAAAATAATTCTCAGACACACAGCGAACGACGACATCAGTTTCCATCCACGAGTGGCGACATGTTAATATAATTCATTACTGTTTATTGCCTTCTTAAAATTGCTTTAAATCGCGTCTGTCTCTCTCTCTCTCTCTCTCCCTCTCTAGTAACTGGCGCTAGCAAAGTTAAAGTATCTCTTTAATTTTATTAGAACTAAGCGAGTAAATAAATCAGTGACCATGCACAAAGACTGGAAGTTCCAGAGAGTAAGGCAATTCTTTATGTTGCAAACATTTTAATCTAAAACGCCCATCTTGACCGTGCTTTTAGTTTGCGTTAGTCGTAAGGAAGCAATTTAATTACAGTATCTTGATCTCATTCAGGGCGTTTAATAGAAACTAATATGGATTTAAACTCGAAAATAAGTTATATATAGCAGAATTTCCATATATTCAAACTCCCGTAGATTGAAAAGCTTAATATATCAAAGTTTTTGTAAATTTCCGTGGTTATTCCATAGAAAAATTATTTCTATAGATCTAAAGAATTATATATATATATATATGGCATTTTCTAATAAATAAGGATTATGTGTTTATTAAATGTTTTAAACATCAGTGGGTTTTAATTCGCCGAAGATGCTCCTTTGAAAATCAATCTGACTGGATAAGTGTGAATACTCTTATGTGACAGTTGTTGTCTAACCTTCTTGGGCAGCGGGTCACGAAAAAGTTTTTACAGATTCCTGGTAATAAAGGGTTTTAGCAAGTTTCGTAATAATATAAAAAATTCTCTTCAGAGTCTCTTCCGAACGTTTATTTGTTCACTTGCGATAGGCCGGAAAGGTTAACAGAAGGGTTTTGTCTCATTGAAAAAAATCCAAATTTTTGATTTTTTCATGCACAGTTATCGAGCGGATTGAAGCCAACACTGTTGGCGCTGGATTGTGGCGCGAGGCCGTATGTTGACCAACCTGCTTGATAAATAAATCATCGAATTTTTGAAGCAAGATATAAGAAAGTTCTTTATATATATAATGGAAGGAATTCAAATATAATTCTTCGAATTCTGTTTAGCATTTGTGGATAAACATTGTGTTTAGCACATACATGTATGAACATTATATTTAGCATATATGTATGAATATTATATTTAGCATACATGTATGAACATTCTATTTAGCATATACGTATGAACATTTTATTTAGCATATATGTATGAATATGACGGCACTGATTAGAGAAAAAATGCATCTTTAAATACAATATACAGTGAAATCTCGCTAATACGGTTTCGCTTAAGATGGATCTCATGTTTATGCGGAAACATTCTTTCCCCTGTTTAAGGCATATGTATAGTAATGTGGGTCGAAAAAACAAAATTTTCGCGCATTAAAACGTAATAGTGCGGAAAACTTGCTTACTTATATCAGAAACGTGTGTGAAAATTTTCAGTTCGATCGGACTAAATCTTCTATTTCAAACCTGAAGCTAAAATTTTGCTGTTGTAGCCCAAAACATGAAAATGTTAGTCTGTGAGAAAAGGTGCGCTATTTTTTCGTGTGTGATGTATCTGATCTGGAAATTTCAGTGCTACAAAATATACATTACTATGTAATGAGGTGGTTCAAAGCTTCATTTCGAATACAATGGAATTTGTGCATCTCTTAGTTGACTTGTTATGTGATCCAGAACCCACCACATGGAGGTTGCTGCACTACTGCTTCCATCCAAGCCCTACCTATCCACTCAAACATTAGGTCTTAATTCGGGGACTACTCAGATGTTATCACTATTGGTCAGAGTGCTCACATATTGAGCTTTACAGTCAAAATCCGGTAGTTTTTGTCTAGATGCAAGAGTTGCCCTTATGTAGCAGTTACGCCATTCATAGCCACACACTTTCGCCGAAGCCTCCATTACCATTTTAAGAGTCCTTTCCGCTGCGGCACAGAAACTTGATGAAGTACCATTCATGGGTTGTGTCCGTGCCCGAGAGCTTCTCTGAAAGTTTATCATTATTCTTCTTAGCACTGGTGGTGAAGTAATTACTACATTGGGATGAGATTAGTCAATGATTTCCCCAGTAGTAGTTTTCTTTGAAGTTCAAAGCTGAAACAATATTGTAGCGAATAGCACCAGGTGAGTTACCTGCAGACTCTGATCGCGCTTGCAAAATTTTCTCAATTTCGTCTTTACGGACGTATGGTCGAGGATCAATCATCATATTGGGAAGGATGTTTTCAAATAAGGCAAAAAAAAAGCATTGTATACTATTGCAGCATCAACAAAGCTAATGTTTAAAAGGTAAATACCTTGAGAGGCAGATGGCTTCAAAGAGATGCCTAGACCCATCCTTGATGGAGTTTTTGATGCGGATTGAAAACCACATTGGGACATAAACGGTAAGTCCTGAAATTCCCTGAAGGCAGAAATGTACAGTCGGGGAGTATCTGTTTGAGGTAGTTAGCTAGCAAGCTTTGTGGATACGACCAGTATCTACAATACGAAGATCGGGGCTATAGTGACCAGAATCCTCTGCTTGGGATATGTCATGCAAATATTTATTTTCTTTGCCGAGAATTGCACTGTTAATATACATAATACTTTTTCTAAGTGAGCTACAGATGACAAGCACTTAATCCCTTGCGAATGTATTTAAAGCGTATATTCCGAAACCGGATATTTCGCCGAATGAGGCAGTACATGGACTGCTTTTTAAACCAAATTGCGAAGAGATCGGTATTAAATTCACCGAAAAGCCCGTTGTAGCAGATGTATTTATACAAATCGAACACTACGCAGATTAAATTAAGAAACAATTTTTATTAACATTTTTTAGGCGTTGTAATAGTAACGCCGATGTTATGGCACAGTTAGATGGTGAAACGTTCGTAAAGAAAAGAAATGTTTCTACGCTTTAAATACGTTTATAAGGGATTGAGGGTTTGCCGTCTGTAGCTCATTTGGTAAGAGCACTTGCACGGATTGTAGAAGGTCGTGGGATCGTGCCCCACCAGACGCAAAAAACATTCCTTTACGATCGTTTTTCATTATCTAACGACGCCCCCTCAACATTGACGTTACTATTATGACGCCTAAAAAACGTTGATAAAAATTGTTTCTTAATTTAATCTGCGTCGTGTTCAACTTGTATAAATATATCTGCCGCAACGGGCTTTACGATGAATTTAACACCTATCTCTTCGCAGTTTGGTTTAAAAAGCAGTCCGTGTACTGCCCCATTATATAAAATAATCAGTAAGGGGAAGTTAGGGAATATTTAACCTGGATAACATGTGCGATTGGGGGTTTTAGAGGTAAGGACCCGGGAAGTTAAGGCTAACTTGTCTCACAAGCCAACATTTGCACGTTTTGGACTACAATGTCAAAATTTTAGGCTCAGGTTTGGAACAGAAGATTTTGCCCGAACGAACAGAAATTTTTCACACATGCTTCCGGTATGAGTAGGCAAGTGTCCTGCACTATTACGTTTCGATGCACGAAATTTTTTTTTTCTACCCACTCTAGTGTAAAGCCCATGAAACTAAATGTTGGACACCTGCTTGCATTCGCGAAGTAATTGTGCTACAGGAAATGCAAAGATGCCAATTGATAGGGAACAATGGAATCTATGAATTTATTTGACAAAATTGGCATAAGTGACTGTCTTCATATTTAAACTTGAAGCAGCTTTGAAACTTCCAAATGCAACACCTAAATTTGATATCAGAATCGGATTCTAGACTATTTAATCAGGCTAATTTAAAATTAGAAATATTTCATAGAATATCTACGGGGCTTCCACTATAATTAAAAAAACGAACTTGTAGGTCGAACCTTCAATTTTCGGATCAAACACATTGAAATCAAACAATTATAATACCTGTTTGTTTTTATTTTCTCTCTCTCACTGATTAAATTTATCAATATTACTGTTAATTGATAATCAAGAAGTGTCACTCGACAACGATGTTAAAGGATAAAATAATCTTTATTTTATTTTTTTATTTTTTTTCACTTTTTATAATTATGATATTCCCCCTTAAACCATCCCTTTAATTAATATCGGGTATAGAAAAAAGACAGATTAGATTATGTTGAAAATCCTGTACAGTTGTTAAAAAAACCGTAAGGTTTAATTCCCGTCAAAAAATTTATACATTTCTTTCCATGTTTTCATAGAATATGATTTTTATAATTTATAATTCATATTAGATATTATTTTAAAAATGAAACGCAGCATAAATTTTGTTTGGTTTGTTAAACTTAAACGCAATAAAAAATATTGGAAAGGTATGACGAATATTTCGAGAGATTCATAAAAAATGCCGTAAAATATTTAACATTATGAGCTTAATATTTATAATATTCAAAACTCAAAAAATCTTGAACAAAACGAATTGAAATTTAGTATTAGAATTTTTTTGGTTACAGGTTCGAAATATTTAATCAAAACAAGTTGTTGCTATTGGAATTTCCAAAGTTGCTGCCGGTTTTAATATGAAAGTGGCCCCTTATGCAAGTTTTATGCACATGGATTGCTATATTTCATTATTCCCTATAGATTGGCAGGCACCTTTGAATTTTTTGTAGCATAATTATTACGCGAATGGCAAACGGATGTTCAGATTTTTGTTTCTGATTGATTTTTCCGTCTGTACATTCAATATAAATATTTCGCTTAATGCGTACGGCTCATCGGATAATGCGCACAAAAGTCTTTTGTGTGAAAAAAATTCCCTAATCAGGAAAATCTTCAGGGGGCATCAAAGATAGCATTGATTTCCTCACTAGGTGTGGTCACGTGGTTTTTGAAAGCAAGCTTACAAATTCTTTCCAATTTTTTATTCAACGTTAAGTAAGATTTAACTTCCATTGTATGTAAGTACCCATTTTTTGTTTCGTTGTAAATTCTTCCTTCATTTATAACATTGTATTTTGCTTTAGTAATTTGTTCATTTAAGTTGTGCACCTCATTGCTACATAAGTTATTGATGAATTGCCTGAAATGCTACTGAAATTTGCCATCCGCTTAATGCGGAACTCTGTTCGTATGGATAAATTTGGAAACCCATACTGATCCGACTGCCGATCCGCTGATTCTCAAACACACTTCTGTCTTGAATCTTGATAAACATAATTTCGTAAGCTTTATCCAGACGTGTGCCACAATTTTCTCAAATGAGGCCCATGAAAAATCCCAAATAACAATAATACTTCTTGCTCATTAATTCGTAAAAACGACGCTCAGTCTGTTCTTAAGTTATTACAATGGTTTTCACGTCCTTCTGCCAAAGATATACAACAACTGAACTCTTTAAAATAAGCATAATTCAGAAATACGAAAATCTACCTTTTTTCTTGTCAACATCACCGCATTCTGGAGGAGAATCTCGTAACAAGCTTCGGCTTTATATTCTCTTCCATTTCTAACCTCAAAACTTAAAATAATTTAATATAGATCTTCTCTTACATTTCTATAATTTTTATACTGCTCAAGCTATGTATCACGAAATATTGTATATCGGGTTGAATAAAAATTTATTATTATTATTATTATCCGTATTAAAGAGATTTCACTGTGCTGCACAATATGTATATGTAAAAAAATGGTGTTTCTGTATATAAAATTTCCTATATATATGGAACCGTCGATTTTTATATATAAAAGTTCTCTTATATATACCGTGTTCCGGAATAATAGACAACATGCAAAATTGAAGTGAGTTTTACTTATACCATAAAATCTTACATCATACTATTATGCAAAATTCGGATTACTTTTACTTAAAATATTCACTAATATGTTACCTTTAAATGCGTATTGATGGGCGTGATAGAATAAATGCAAAACGACAACTCTCTCAATTTATCCGGTATACCGGATAGGATTAGTTGGTCAAATTATGAAATTTTATGTTGTTCTAATTATCTTAATGCAGGGAATATTGTGTACTGAAAACCATACAAATGTGCATACAAGTTTAGATATAGAACCGCTTTTTTTATAAACAAAAAAATGGGGAAAATAAACAAAACTAATAGTAAACAACTAATACTTTATTTACCAGTTGATTATTCATAGAACAGAAATAGTCAAGTTTATTATACTTTAAAATCTCGTCCAAAGTATGTGGTACTTTAGTCTTTTAGTTTAAAAATTGTATTTATTAACAGAAATTGATGTATTGGGTACATATTTCATTGCATCCTCTACAACAATCTCTCCAGTCCTACTTTCCACATGCTTTAAGTATGACTATAATAAACTATTCCTCTACATTTTTACTCACCATCTATTAGAATGGCTGCAGAACAGCTTTTATGCTTTTTATTTACAGCTGTTATGTATCGAATACGACGTTCTAGCTTCTCATCAACAAATATAATTATCTACGATTCTTCTATTCAACAAATCATCTGTACAATAATCCAGAACAAACTTAAATTTATGCGGCGCACTTGTGCCCCGCATCTGCGGGGAAATTATATATATAGAATAATCGCAATAAATTATCGCAGTTAAAAATTTTTAACATGTCAATAATTATTTCGTTGGCATCTGACACAATCATCAGAATCGTACTACTACTGTTTACGCACAATTCAGATCAAATTTGCCATCTCGGCGATCACAAATCTGGTGATTGGGAGATAAGAAAAAATTTGTGCGCTTGTGGTGGTGTCTCTTGTTGTAGGGTGAAAGAAGTTTTTCCAAACAGGTTAAATATTATTGGTTGGTAGAGCTGGTCGTTAACTGTGATATCGATATGGGAAAAAAGGTGGAAGGTCTCGAACAAGTTCAGATCTGCTGTTTAAAACTTTTTCTATTAGTTGGAAATAAGAATTTATGGCCAGCTGTTTATTAATGTTTAGTTATAACGAATTTGTGAAATTCCTATTTGCAAAGTGGATACGCCTCATGGTGTTTTATGTTACACGAAGGGCTCTTCGTGTTTACCTAGTTTATACTCCCTCATATTGGCACAGGACGGGGTATATTCCCAACTCTCAAAGTATGAAATTGTACCTTTGAACTTATGGAAAAACCAAATTTATTAATTGGGATAAAAGTAAGCGAAAACTAAATTTACGTAGGATAAAAGATATCTCGATTGAATTTTTTAGGACAAAAGGGGAAGAAACCAGTGCTAATAAAAGGAGCAGAAATATTAAAGAGTGTAGTATCCAGTTTGGGCTTTTTAAATTTCTTCGTTGACGAGACGTAATTGAGAGGCAACGTCTATCGACAGAGTCAGTTCGGTTCTGATGATGGTGGCAGATACCCGTCGAAATACCTATTAGCATATTAATATTTCACTGCGAGTAGTTTGTTGCAATTTCATTTATATATAAGCTAGAATTTACTTAGCTATGCGTAATTCGAAAATCCTTCCTTTATAAAAATTTCCTTAGAAACGGTTAAAGTATATGGTTAATAAATAAGGTTTTCCTTTCGAACTATACGTGAAAATGATTTGCCCAGAAACCGATCTATTACTCATGTGATAATGATATGTGATAATGAAAGATTAAACAGGGTTCGACTCAAAGTAAGCTCGATTTTGAGTAAAGGTATCATAAATTGTATGAGGTTCTTTTTGACATGACCAGCTGCGCAATCTCTATCACTTTCATTTAATTGTCACTTTATGGATACTTTTCAAAAATTTTAGAGACTTTTTGGCTAATTTTCATTATTTTAAATTCAATGTAAAAACACAGACAATAAAATACAATTTAAAAACTTTTATTTCCCAATAGAAAACACGTTTTTTTCTTCACAAAATCGTAAGTGGACATAAAGTCGTTAGCTGAAAGTATGGAATTTTTACAACAACAGGAAAACCTGAGTCCCTTCTATATTTGTTCAACGGTTTGGAAATGACATTCAGATATTTTAAATAATTTTTCTTGGAGATACTTCTCATAACGTGCCGAATTTTCTTTATATTTTATATGTACAAGGAGCTTAATATAGAAGATCTTCGCAAGGACGTTGGTTCATTCAAGAGGTACAGTGCAGTAGCAGAACCCTGAAATTATAAGTTTGTGAATATTATGAAATATTATTAAAATGAAACAAATGAGCTTTTCATAAATAAATTAATAATACTTTTAATTTAAATTTCGTATTAAATACGGAGGTAATACTTATAATAATGCTCAAAAACTGTTAGAAAAATACTTTAGAATTTAGCAACATAGAAGCATTAAAATAAATTAAAATTAAGGTGTTTATTGTTGAAATATTAATGTATTTAATACAAATTCATTAGAATCAATTTGTACGTCTCAATAAATTAAATATTCGATAATAGTGCTTGTTATACATAATCAATTCCTTCATTACCTATTTAAATTGATGAAGGAGACTTATTTGGCTTGTGAATAATGTAATGGTTGATTTTTTTTTAATAACGGTAATTTTAATTAATTTCTGCTTATAGTTACACATAGCCTGTTTCTTCGTCTGCAATTTGTTCGTACTTATATTTACCCTATTTCTTCTTAAGATATTGTTAGCAAATATTGAAAAGCTCGAAGGTTAATGACTAAATAGTCAAATGCCTGGTATTTGTAATAAATAAACATTTACCCTGTGCAATATACTAGATTATTTATAATTATCTTCCATTGTGTTTCTAACTTCTAAGAATTAAAATATTGAAAATAAAATTGTTTGATATTAATTCATCTAAAAAAGACTAATTTCTTAAAGGTTTTCAACGCATGAGTAAAAGCGTTCATATTCATTTTAACTCATCTGCAATGTCTTTTGTTCTTTTCGAAATAATAATATAGTACTTTATATCTGCCTTTTGCAGTAAACTAAGTTATATATTTACCACTTCCGTAGTTTAAAGCTTACTTCATTACATATTAAATGTGAATTGATAGCGGTTTTCTGGAAGAGAACCTGCTCCAACAAACTCTAGGATTAATGGTTTCTACTTTCACCTCAACTCCCCACCAGCCATTAATCAGAACTATTCTTATATAATCCAAGCAAGCGTCCCATATATGAAAATATTAAATTATTTAGTTCAAATCACTGTAGTATCACACAAAGTCTAATAATACAGTGGAATATTAAGACGAACACCATACAAAAGGGTATTGGCACAGGAAATCTGTTCAATGATAACAGTAATTGTATTACCTTTAAAGGATAAGGGGGGTATTATATTTTCAAGTTATTTATCTCATCTCAGTTATTATATACTCTTTGCTATTTTGTTATTTATTATATTTTATCCAACATTATCATCTTATTATCATAGCAAATTTATATATATTATATATTTATTACAAAAATGGTATATACCTTTAACGTAGATATTATTATGTACAATAGATAGATTCAGAAAGTTATTATTTACTATATGTACATATTATGGTTAGTAAATATTTAGTTGTTTCAGATTACATACTTTGCCAACAAAATTTTTTAAATTAAGAGCCAGGCTGGGGCTAAAATGGGCTAATCTGCCTTGAAATGCATTCAGCCCCACCCTTCTAAAAAATATTTTTTCTTAAAATAAATTATTGTAGAATTGTATTTCAAATGTTTTGTTTTGTATAAAATTATACATGACAATTGAACCTGTTCTTCGACATTAAAAATATATTCCAAATAGATTTCAACGGTTAATCTTGGATACATCATATTTTTTACAAAGGTTTGATTCTTCCCCTAGTCTAATAAGTATAAGGTAAATTACTGATTTCTACTACAGTTCGCGAAAAAAGTATAAGGACAAGCGAAAACCCGCCAAATCTAGAAATCTTTTAGACGGAAACGTATGCAAATTTCTTAGGGAAAAACATGATAAAATTAAGTTATTTTTCATGTAAATTAGTTAAATTTTCCAAAAATAGATAGGTATAAATCTACTTTGTGAATTTTAAACCCATATGATCTTGGAAAAAAATATGAGGACAACTGATTTTTCATCTAAAATTATAGTAAAATTTCATATTTGAAAACATAAAATGACCATTTCAAATATAAAGACTGGGTTTCTAAACAAAATTCACACTTGCCTCATTTCTGCACGATTTTTGTACGATACCAAAAAGAACTCACCTTTCTGAACTTGAAAAAGGGAAAATTCTTGCTTTTAAAGAGTCTGGATTGAGTGGCCATGAAATTTCGAAAACAATTAAAAGATCTAAAAGTGTAGTTTATAATTTTCTAAAAGAATTTGAAATGTATGGAATGAATAAACTAACAGGAAGACCAGAAATTCTAATGCATCGACAGAAAAGAATAGTTGTAAGAAAAGCTTGCGAGAAAAAAGAAACTGCAAATAACGTTAGAAGAAATTTGGATTTACCATGTTCCACACGAACAGTTCAAAATGTTTTGAATAAACATCCGAATATTTGGTATGGAAAGTTAATGTTACGTTCGCCTTGTACAAAGCAACGTAAGGAAAGAAGACTGGACTTTGCAAAAAAAAAAACATTTCTATCGGTCCAAAATGGAATGATGTAACCTTTTCAGACAAAAGAAATTCAACCTTGATGGGCCAGACGGTTGTCCCTATTTTTGGTATAATCTGCGTAAAACCAACGAAGTTTTTTCCAAACGTCAATACGGTGGGGGCACTTTTGCAGCAAACGGAACCACTCCAATAGTCTTTATCAACTATTAAATGAATTCTGACAAATATGTTGATATGTTCGGTGAAAATTTGTTACCTGAGGCCCCACTAATGACTCCAGGTGACTATTTTTTCCAACAGGATAACGCTGCCATACGCGTTTCTAAGAGTGCAAAACTCTTGTTTGAAGCCAATTCAGTAAATTTACTTGATTGGCTGGCGAGGAGTCCAGATATGAATCCTATAGAAAATTTATGGGGCCTTCTAGCCTGAGAAGTTTATAAAAATGGCACACAATATCAGTGTAAACCGGATCTTGTATTAGCTATCGAACAAGCTTGGAATAACATTACCATAGACACTTTAAAAGAATTTTCAGCATCGATGACTTCCCAGCTTATTCAAGTAATTGAAAACAAAGATTGTTTTCTTGATTATTAAGAGAAATCATATGTAATTTAGAATATGTCCTTATACTTTTTCTATATTTCTTTCGTGATAATTTTTATGAGGTCAACTTTTGTAAGTTTCATATTTGTTGTTTTATGTTTTGTAGATGTTATTGTAAAATGTGATATTATAGCTCATAAATATCAAAAAGTTCATTTTGATAAAATGAAAATAAAGTATATTCTCATTCAATTATATGTTGTCCTTATACTTTTTTCGTGCACTGTATACCTCTATAAGTTTTCAATACAAATTTACATTAAGAAATTCATTTATGAATGTTAAATATATTATTTTTCTTAAATATTTAGTATTATTAATTATATTAATAACATACACAAAAATTTAACTTATTTTAATCTCCTCATACCTTTCTGAGACTCCCCCCCTTAACAAGCGTCTAGCTACGGTTCAGTTTCACTAGTAGTAGTAGTAGTAGTACATTTAAAAAATTCAGAAACTGCCGATTGTTTTCGCTTTCTCTCGGCAAAATGTTGCCAAAAATAATCAAGCTTGCCCATAGTCTCCAGAAAAGCTTCAGAATCTGCCTCTTGCATCACAAAACGACGAAGAGTTTGCAACGCACTGAAAGCCTCCATGACACTTACAGGATTTTCTTTTGAAGTGGAAGTGTTATTAATGTCTTCGTCAGTATCCGAAACACTGGGGTACGCAGGTGAGTTGATGGGGGGTTATAAGACCCATTGTGATGAAATTTTGTATACATATAAATGAATATGTGGGATTGTAGCTCTGTAACACTCTCCCCCATACACAGCCTGCAACTCTCTCTTATAAACTTTCTGCGTACACCTATGATCCGAAAAATATTGATTTCCGACAAGGATTTTGTGGTGCCATTAACGGCCACAACTATTTCAGCGTTCGTTGAGACACCGTACGTCATGATACTGTCCCCCACTCAGACATATTCATTCACGATGAAGAACAAAAATACATCGGTCATGTTGAATTCAACCCCCCTCTTCCGTTATTTTGTTATCTTCTGTGCATATTTAACAAATTTTTCATAACAGAAAACATTATTCAGTTCTTACCCTATGTAAATTCTAAGAGGAAATTTTTATTATGTGATTGTATGTAAAAGTCGCCACTTCTACCACTCTTGTAACTACCGTCTGTTCGAATTATAAATGTGAAGCTCTGATCTCATAAAGCGCACTTTGTTCGTATTAAGCGGAGGAAATCGTCCAAGAGCCATTGATTATCAGTTTGTGGTAAACATTATTTCATCTTAACCGTGTTCATGTTAAAGGAAAAAGATAACATGGGTACTATACAATTTGACGGGACTTCAGAAAACGGTTCGTATTAAAAGTAATTCGTCTTAAACGTGTTCGTTTTAACGAGGTTTGACTGTAATACAGTAATTATTATTATAATTGTTATGTAGAAATTCGCAATTCGTGTTGTATTTGGCTGGTTTTATCTACGTAGTTCTCAAGCCTTTTTCAAGGGCCTCGGGTAAGATTAATACGTGCAAATTCCCTCACAACCCAATGTCTGATTTCCTTTGTTTCATTCATTTTGTTACCAAGTCTTGTGCAAAGACCTACTATAACTAAAGGTGCCTGAATATAATATGAGCTGTCCCCTTAAATGCCGGTTTCGGTGTTTGGTGGCATATCTGTTGCAGAATTTCAATGTGCTGGGGTGGTGTGCTTTATATTTATGGGAATGGCACTCAATGCATCTGCAATAATTGAAACAGTTGTGGCCTTCCTTCTTGAAGGCCCCTCTCTCTGCTTCTATTTGCAAAACCTTTCATTTTGTGATCTTCTCAATCTCGCTTCCTTCTACCTGTCTGTCATCATGCACTGTCATATCGATCAACTAAACATGTTTTTTTTCTATTATCGTAGTGTTCCGAATTATTATTAGTATTGTTATTATTCTTATGGGAACTGCATGTGTAGTTTATAATTCTGCATGACATATGGAGAGGTTTCGTTTAAAGTGCATTTCATCACTCTCAACATATATGTTTTTGAAACCATGATAAAAAATATAAATTTAAACATACGCTTTTATACGCCTACGGAAATTCTCATTTTTCCGAAAATCTACTAACTAGCGCCATTTTGATTGAGTGAAAGATGAAAGAATTTTTCGGAATTAGTTTTATACACAATGCATTCTATATTTCGTTAAACCTCACCAGTTCTTGGTTCCGATTGAGCCCCGCTTCTGCTTCGTAAATTTAATCTTCTCTGCTATGATAGAATAAGATGGCTCTCTGAGAAATGTTTGGTGGTTTCATAGTGACTTACATCGTAAGCCTTCCCTGGAACATAGAAAAAGATATAAGCAAATAAAAGCGATATAATACAAAATCTTTGTTTTATCAAAACCAAGCAGTATTCAACCGCAAAGGCCGTGGAATACGTAATGAATAGCAATCTTTTGAAACTTGTTCGAAAATGCATAATAAAGTCTGTTCGTGAAGGAAAAAACAGCTCCGGGCATTTTCAACGGAGAGGATAAGGTTATTTTTCAATACTAGGCTCACAAAATAAAGCTTTCATGGATAGTTTTAAATTATTATAAATAATTCGAATTCTCTGGTTTTCCAATAGGGGCCACCTTGAGGCTACATTGAAGAACGCATTGAAAACGCACAAAAATTGAAAAGAGTTTCCACATTCTTTAGACAGGATGTTGGAACTAGGAGCAATACTGTTATTTGAATGATTTGAAAATGTTTTGCGGCATTGCGTTTGGCTAAAAATTGAATGATTACTGAAAGTAGTCTGATTCAATCTTCAATCACTCAATATTTATTTGACATAAATTGTATATATCGTATACATGGTTCCCATGATATTTGTATTTTTCAAAATCAAAATTTAGAAAGTCAAATTAGTTAAATTTCACAAATAACCATCAAAAGGAACAACACAGAAGCAGAAACAATTCATGATAGGCTCAGTAAAAATTAGTATAATGACGTAACAAGCCGAGGACCCTAATCTGTTGACGCAAAAACTCCATCTAGTCATGATAACCCGAATACAACACAAACATTGGAGGTAAAACACAATTAAGGATCAAACAACAATATTAATCAACGTTTATTGGCGTAGTGATACCAACGCCGATGGTATGGCATGATTAGATGGTGAAACGTTCGAAAGAAAATAAATATTTCTGCGTTCGGTGGGACCTGAACCCACGGCTTTCCACTTGCCGGGCGGATTCTCTACCTACTGAGCTACGAACGACAACATCTAATCTCTTTATGATTTACTCACGCCAAAAAAGTTGATTAATGCTGTTGTTTGATTTAATCAGTGTAGTGTTCGCTTTACATAAATACATATGCGTCAATTTAATACCGGTCTCTTCGTAATTTGGTTTAAAAAGTAGTCCATGCACTACACCATTCTGCGAAATAACTGGCTTCAGTAAATAGTCTTTATATACGTTCGTAAAGAGATTAGATATTGTCGTTCGTAGCTCAGTAGGCAGAGCCTCCGCCCGGCAAGTGGAAGGTCGTGGGTTCAGGTCCCACCGAACGCAGAAATATTTATTTTCTTTCGAACGTTTCACCATCTAATCACGCCATAACATCGGCGCTGGTATCACTACGCCAATAAACGTTGATTTATATTATTGTTTAATTTAATCTGCGTAGTGTTCGATTTATATAAATACAATTAAGAATGTTTAAAAGGTAATTAAAGATATTAATTTCTTCATCAATAAAGTAAAATATTATGTGTTTCATATTCATATGCCTCATATAATTGTTGTATATGATATCTACATGCACAATAGAAAATTGACAAACCATATCAATAAAGGAAAAAGGAGTTCTCTGTCTATTTTCTTTTTACGATAAATACGATTTTCCATAACCTTAAAAGTGTTATTATTTCAAGGGTCAACAATTGTTGAATATATTAATATATCTGTGTTAAATTATTGTGACCCGTTAAATTAATCTGTTGAATTATTCAAATCTGTTAAGTTATTCTAATCTGTTAAATTATTCCAATCTGTTAAATTATTATAATACAGCAAAGTGTCCTATTTAATTAATGTAATTAATCACACAAATAATATTTCATAACGGTGAGTATATCTCAATGGGGCAAGCCTAATTACTTTCCTATACTTCATCTAATTTGTTTTTGTGTTTCTTCTTATGATTAATTCTCCTGTTTCTTTCCGAGATGGCAAAATTTCGTTCAATCTCCTTCAACCGTACCAAGACGGGATTTTGACGGAAAAATTTATTCTGAATATTTTTTACCGAATACTTAATACTGGACAAGTTGTTATCGAGGCGTTGGAATATTATTCGTTTTTCCCAGCTCTATTTATTTTTTTTCAAAATATTTTGTTCTACTACTGAATATCCTTTTACAGAAAAATGATTCTTACGTAAAAACTGTTCATCTGTTTTCCTTACTAAAACTCGGATTTTGCAAACTGTTCGTGTAAAATATTATATTCAGTATTAATACTTTTTTCTTTAAAGAAATCTGCGCATTTTGTGGCCTTTGGTCACAAGATAACCTTGTTTCCTGAAATTTTAATTTATAACAGTTTAAGAAGGAACACTTTAGAAAAATGTTTGAAGCCTGGGCTATCCTTAGATAATGCGGGGCCCATATATGTACGAATAAGAAAACAAAACAAAAAAAATGGAACAATGCATGACCACTAGTTGTCCCTAAATGAGAGTGCCGAAGCAAAGAATTTTTGGGGAAATTTTCAATATTACAAAAATTAAAAATTTGAGAATTACGCTTCGCGGGGCCCCTAGAAGCGCGGGGCCGGAGCATGGGCCCCGCTGGCCCCTGCTGTAGGCTGGCCCTGTTTGAAGCTTTACGCTTTTCTCATAAAAATGGAAGCAACGTTAAAACACCTCATTGCGTCATATTCAAATGTTGAGTGTTGGTTTATTTAGATTTTCCGATCTAGATTTTGTTTTGTTACTTAGATCTTTCAAGCTAGATCTTTTGGTTGTTTAGATCTGGTTATTTGGATTTTTCAGATGATCCTATTGTCATAGTATTAGGGAGAATATCCAGAGGGTAACCATGGGCTCCATGAAGACTGACATCAAGATGGTGATCAAATAATACAGATTTCGTATTTTAAGGAAAATTTTCGAGGGTTTTCCACCCACTGAATGATTAGATCTCAGAGTGTTTGAAAATTTAATTTAATCTGCAGAGAACGTTTCAAAATTTTCTAACGTAACAGGAACATTGAAAAATTGTAGGTAAATATTATATATATATATATATTAATGCATATATCTATTAATGAATATATCTATTAATATATATATATATCGAATAAGACCACGTACTTAATCGACATAGCAGTACCCAACACCAATAACATACAGACAACCTACACAACGAAAATCACCAAGTACCAAGATCTCAGACATGAAGTACGAGATATATGGGGTATGGAAAAGATCTTCATCATCCCGTTAGTCATCTCAGCAACAGGGATAGTACCAAAAACGCTTGCGACGAATTTGGAGATACTCAACATTGACCCAAACACCTACATTGAAATACAAAAAGCCACAATCCTAAACACGTGTCACATTGTCAGGAAGTTTCTAGACATGGCACATTAAGAAGTGATGTAAAAAGAGGCTTGGGAACATGGCGCTCTGCCCGTCCCAAAGCCTGTTTCCGCCAAGAATGGGCGAGGAAAACTTTTATATATATATATTAATGCTTTTATATCTATATCCATCTATCTATATATATATATATATATATATATATATATATATATATCATCATCATCATATTCAACCATTATCTATCCACTGCTGGATGAAGGTCTCTCCAAATGCTTTCCACACAAGTCTATCCTGGGCCATTCGTTTCCACGTCACCCCAACCTCTTTTCTTATTTCATCCACCCATCTAGTTTGAGGACGTTTTCTAGGTCTTCGGTGGTCTCTTGGAATCCAGTTCAGAATTTCTGTTGTCCATCGTTGATCAGTTCTTCTTGCAATATGCCCAGCCCATCGCCATTTCAGTCCTTTTACTTTAACAATGATGTCCTCTACTCTAGTTTGCTCTCTCACCCAAGTGTTTCTTTTTCGATCTCTCCTAGTTATTCCAAGCATGCACCTCTCCATGCTCCTTTGCGTTGTCTGTAACTTTCGTATTGCTCCAACTGTTAGACTCCATGTCTCTGATCCATAAGAGAGGACTGGCAATACACACTGGTTGAAGACTTTTCTTTTTAGACATAAAGGCAATTTCCCCTTCAGGATAAAACTGTTTCTTCCAAATGCACTCCAGCCAAGTTTAATACGTCTGTTGAGTTCTTTCATAATGTTGCCATCCATTGAAATCAGCTGGCCAAGGTAAATATATGAATCAGCAATTTCTAGCTCAGTGTTGTCAACTTGTATTTTTGTTTCCTCTACAAAATTATTGAACATGATCTTAGTTTTTTGTAGGTTCATCTTGAGTCCAACTTCTTCACTTCTAGTTGAGAGCTCTTGTACCATGTCTTGGAGTTCTAATGGGTCCGTTGAAAAAATAACAATGTCATCAGCAAACCGCAGATGATTTAAATATTCACCATTTATTTTTATTCCCTTGTTATTCCAATTTATCAGCTGAAAAATCATCTGTAAAGCAGAAGTAAAAAGTTTTGGAGAAATGGTATCTCCCTGCCTCACCCCTTTGCCAAGTTTGATAGTTTTGGTATCTTTATGTAACCGAAATTTTGCACTTGCATTTTTATACACACGTTTCACCATGTCAATGTACACATCCTCAATGTCTGTTGATCTTAAAGAGTTGATGACTGCTGATGTTTTTATAGAGTCAAAGGCCTTCTCATAGTCAATAAATGCAACACACAATGGAAGTTCATATTCATGTGTTCTTTCAATTAATTCTCTTAATACTTGAATATGGTCCACTGTACTGAATCCACTTCGAAATCCAGCTTGTTCTCTTGGTTGAGCTGCATCTAATTTTTTCTGCAGGCGATGTGTTAGAACTTTTGTGAAGATTTTATAAATAGCAGGTAACAAGCTAATTGGTCGGTAATTTTTCAAATCCTCTTTATCACCTTTTTTATGCAAAAGAATTACTGTTGCAGAATCCCATTGGTTTGGTATGTTACCGCTGTTAAGACATTTGGTAAAGAATTTTGCAAGTATGTCTTCTACATATTCTCCAGCTTCTTTTAGGATATCTAATGTAATACCATCATCACCAGGGGCTCTTCCTTTCTTCATATTTTTTATTGCAAATGAAACTTCTTCTTTTAAGATTTTAGGAGCTGTTCCTTCGACTATTTCGGCGTCTTCGTTTAATCCACTGTTACTTTCATATAGTTTTTTGTAGAATTCTTCAACTCTTCTAAGTATTTCTTCCCTATTTCTTGTTACGGTGCCATCCTCTCCTTTTAATGCAATGATGTGTTTCTTCCCAACAGATAAACTTCCTTTAACAACCCTAAGGCTCTTGTTATTTTCAATGGCTTTCCTTACTAGCTCACAGTTGAATTTTCTTATGTCTTCTTTCATGCTTTTGCGCAGAGTTTTACAAAGTTCTATGTACTCAATCCTGGAACTGGTATTTCGATTGTCCACCTTCATATCTCTTCGCCTTTTCATGAGCTGTTTCGTCTTCTCAGATAATTTGCTATTGTGCTTTTTACAGGTTACACCACCAATTTCCCCAGCAGTTTCAACTATTGTCTTAACAATGTTTTCATTTGCTTCTGAGATATCACTTTCATCAATAAGTCCTTCCAGTGCAGAAAAGCGATTTTTTAATTCCAACTTGAATGCCTCGGTATTTACTTTCAGTTTCATTAGATCCACCCTCTTACTTACTTGTTTCCTAATGAGCTTCTGTCGTTCTAATTTAGTATTTAAGTGCACTTTACATCTCACCATTCGATGATCACTTCCAGTATTAAATCTGTTCAGTACACTGCAATCTTCAATAATTGATTTCTTGTTTGCCAGGATATAGTCAATTTCACTAGTTCCCCCATTTGGGTGTTTCCATGTCCATTTTCTTTGCGGTTTCTTCTTAAAAAATGAATTCATGATGCTAAGATTTTCAGCTTCTGCAAATTCGATGAGTTGATCGCCACGTTCATTCCTTTCCCCATATCCGTATTTACCAACCGATGTCTCTCCTTGTTCCTGTTGTCCAATTCTTGCATTGAAATCCCCCATGATGAGCTTGATATGTTGTTTCCCCTTGGTATGTAGCTGTTTGATTTCTTCATAAAATTCTTCAACCTCCTCGTCGGTATGGCTTGATGTTGGTGCATATGCCTGTACTATCTGAAGTTGGTATCGCTGGGTTAGTTGAACAACGAGCCTCGCTGCTCGATCTGACGTGCTTTCGACTTCAAGAAGGTAGTCTTTAATTCTTTTGTTGATTAAGAAGCCAACACCACTTGTTCTTCCAGTTTCCGTTCCTCTATAATAAAACAAATGTCCACTTTTAAGTTCCACCAACTCTTCACCTTTTCTTCTAACTTCACTGAGTCCTACAATGTCCCATTTGATCTTGTCAAGTTCTTCTTCCAATTCCTGAAGTTTTGCTTCAGAAGCAAGGGATCGTCCATTAAACGTAGCCAAGGTCAATAACAAACGGCAGCCTGGGCCATTCCAGTGATTCTTAGCACCCCCTGCTTTCATGCCACGCTGACCGCTGCCTTGATCAGGAGCACTCCAGCACCTGGAGACTAGGGGCCATGGTTTTTGGTGTATTAGCATATTGGAGGAATTAGCCATCATTTCACCACGCTGGCTAGACGGGTTGGTGAATTAGCCCTCCCCTTCCGCCTTTCTATCCGTGTAGCAAATATTAATTTGCCACATAAATAGAAAGCTCAGCCTGCACCACTTGAAGGCGGGGTAGGACACTAGGTTACTGGCCTGGCCGGTTCCACACATCGTCACATACGTTCAGCGTGTGGGTCTCCTTCCAGTTAGATACCAGCAACCCTTTTGCAGGCCACACACACACACACACACACATATATATATATATCAATGCATGTATCTATTAATACTTAGTAAGGCATTCTGAATATTACACATCACATTTGAACAACAGTGTGCAATATATTAAATAATTCAAACAAAACGAAAAGATTTTTAGTGCGTATAAGATTTTGTTTAATTATGAAGAATTCGATGACATTTCGAATCAGGAATGTGCCGTTCTTCATCAGGACAAGGCTGATTTCACTGCCAAGCGTTTATTTCCTTCTGAAAACCAACGTATATCTGATTCAAAGTGTCATCGAATTCTTTACTATTTAATAACATATTATGTCCAATTAATATGTTCTTATTTTGTTTTAAATATTTTTAATCATATATTTAATTATTTGTTCTAAATACTGTTCAGTTTCCCTGAACAATATACAATTTTGATACTTTCCCCTAAAAGCTAACGAACAAAAAACAAAATTGATGCAGCACTGAAGTAACACATAGGGGTTATTTGATCGTAAGGTCTATTTGGGCGTATTTTGGATTTGGTATCATCCATTGTATTGAGTTACA
>QLNU02003225.1:42210447-42228411 GCA_006491805.2 Dysdera silvatica | reverse complement strand
GATCTTGCGAGGAGCTCCTTTAGTGTTTTGATGGATATTATTATTTATATTAAATAATCTTTATGAGAGTTTGCATCGGTAACTTGTTCGTTTGTTGCGTCGTTAGTCTGAGTTCAAGTCCAGTGGTACTCCGGAGCGTGAGCCGTTTTCTCTCCCCACGCTAATCGGGGATTTGATTTCTCGAGGCAACATCGGCTCGAATTCCTTTCGAAAACTGTAAGTTCCGGCATAGCATGTCTCTAGCTGTCCTAGTGCTGTAAAACACAAACAATACAGGATTTTGCTTCGCTTGGTGACAGTGTAGCCGCAGCAAACTATCTTCCGATAATCTAAACTCAGATACGTAATATGGTTTACTTCTTTCATGCATAGGATTCAAAGCGAAAGTATATCGGGAAAAAAATCTGGGTATATTGCGGTCCAAGCATTACCGTTATCTAACGAAGGGCAATCTTTCTCGGCGATTTTTCTGATTTTAAATTGCACACACCTAATATCGTAAACCTAGCCCACACGATAAAATCATCATCAGATGTTTCAGGAAGATTAATATTGCGTAACGCGTGGTTGGGGTCACAGGAGGTTTTCGCTTACGAAGTAGCGACAACCAGTTACCACAGCAAAAGGAGTAACTCGTTATTCCAAATTGTTAATCTCTTTTTTTCATTGCCCTGCGAAATTTTTTTTTATCGCTAAATGAAATCAAATTATTTAAATTTAAATTGATTTAATCATTAATTCACTAATTCTGCTAAACATTTGGACAAACAAAACTAAAGCCAGTATGTTGTATTTTGACGTACGTTTAGAATCTACTATGAAAGTTGAGGTCAGCGACGCAATCCCATCTCTGTTACAGAGTAGTAAGAAAGGCATTTATAATTTTATGTCCCAGAATTCCCCGACTGATCATATGATCGAAACAGATAGCGTAACGTTACCTGAGGTTTACGGTGGCGCAGTGGTAACACGTTCACCTAACGTGCCGTTAATCCGGCTTTCGACCATATCAGAAGAAAAAGAACGGTTACCGACTAACTGCTCATTGTAGTCGTGATGTTAGTTCAATAGGCATTAAGAAGTTCGTATTTCTGATGCAAATGGGGGGTCTACTGTCCTACGGTGGCGTAGTGGTGGCGCATTGATCTATCGTGCCATTAAACCTGGTTCAACATCGAATGGTACCATAGAACGCATGCTATTTTTCTATCAACCGTATTCCGGACTTCGCGCCCTTGGCTGCATAGGTTCCGATTCCTCGGAAAACTGCAGGTTTCGGCGCAGCATAACCTAACCATTGCGGTTTTTGCGCCATAAAAACTCGAACCGCAGCACGGTATACTTACATAAATTCAAGCTACCTGGGAATTAAACACAAAGCAGCGTGTTCAAAGGCTTCAATTGTATAGTCAATGGGATGCTGAAAATAAACGTAATTTAACATCTCCACATGTTTAAAGGGGCTGCTGTCGCGTTCACGGAAATTAGCGTAGATAATCACCGTTAAAAACTCATTTTTTTTAATTGTGTCCTTTATAGCGCAAGGACTGCCACGGTCATATTGCCCTGCTGACCTCCATTTTCCGAGGAACGAACCTTTATTGCCTAGGAACCAATTCTCGGACTGCGGTGGGCAGAAAAACGGAAGACCTACATTATCATTGAAAGCGAACCCGGGTTAAGGGCAAGATAGATAAATGCATTACTTCTATATCAGTGGTTTTCGAACTGTGCTCCGCGGAGCCCCAAGGGTTCCTCAGAAGGATTGAAAAAGAACATTTTCAGAAAAAAATAATCCATTTATCCAGTAAAGTATAAGTAGATGCTCCTAATTTTGGGAAAATTATTTTTCATTACATTACGATTACTACAGTATCATCTTAATGCGTAGAGTATTAACTAAATTCCATATAGGCCCTACCTAAAGAACACAGATTGAAAGTGAAAAAGAGTCAAGGGCTTCACGTTCAAACGTTTTCTTAAAAAAGGCCAAAAAAGTCTGGGTACCACTACCCCATATCACTCTAAGGGGATAGAGCATCTAGGTATATTTCCAATTAGCTTTCTATTACAGCTATTTAGTAGTAGAATACAACTACACTGGGCCTTTAAATATGAGCATCCACTGCTTGGCACTTTAATTTGCGTGAATGGAAGTGGGATTTTTTTTATTTTTCAAACGCTGATTAAAAGTTAGAGCCAAATTAAGTATTAAACAAAATAAGCACGTGCTTAGAGCATCAAAGGAAAGGGGGTACCATAGAATTTTTCTGTTGTCAAATGTATCGTGAAAGTATACAAAAATTAACATTATTTTTCCCCTTGCTATAAGTTTCGTTCTATTTCCAAAAGTAAAATTTTATTTTATAGCTTGCTATCTTTCGTATTTTGAATTAGGTATATATACACCTAACATGGGGGAGACAACAAAATATGACCTGCTTGGGGCCTCTAAAGATCTTAATCCAACCCTGTTAAAAGCATTGACGTAGAATAAATATTAATCTCGTATTAAGCATTAATAGCCGTAAAAAGAAATTGGAAATGACGTCATATAAATTTAAAATGTTTTATCTTCACATCTTTAAGTAGATGATATATATGTAGATATAGTTTCCATTAATTTATTCTTTCAAATTGGGTAATTTTTTTCTGACGGCTTCATGTTATATACATTCGCATGCAACTCCCAATTACCTGCGCTCAAAAAATTGCAAGAAGCAAGAGTAATCGATCGTTGAAAATAACGTAATTTCGCACTATGAGGGATTACTGATTAGTCTTGATGTATATGGAAATACCGTACATAAAAATTTAATCCCATTTGAATCCTTGGCGTCATTTTGAATTACAGTATAGTCCGTTCGTGGAAAATTGGCGGCCAGGCCCCCTTAGAATTGAAGGGAGCTGACGTCAACTAGCATCGATATCCTGACATGAATCTCAGGAAAATGATGCATTGCGCATGCCCACGGACTTCATTGTCGATTCTTCTGGGACTTTCTCTAGGGGGTGGTACAAGAATTGCGGAAACGTCAGACTTCGACAAATGCGCTACGACTATAATCGTAAACAGAGAAAGAATAGTAAATTAGTGTTGACGTTTTATCCTGCTATAGATCCCAATGTCCTACGCATTTTCCTTCTTTTTTTTTTTTTTTAAATGAGTGTTACGATGTGACTGAATTTGTAAATGCATTCCATTGAATACGTACCTTAGGATATTGGTGTAATCTGGTAGGATCTCCTGCCCCCAACCCCGGTTTTTTTAGAAAAGAGGCAAAATCGTACTTTCCCCCGTACAATTATATATGAACTATATAATATTGTCTTACTTTTGCGATTCAACAAAAACACAAATTGGGAACGCAGCACGTAAAATCTTGCGAAAGAGATTAATACAATAACAGAAAATTCGGTAAATATTCACGTTATCTTTTATGATTTTCACGGTCCTAAGAAACATATTCATTGAAATACATGTATAATATGGCGGGGCACTTGACCCCCCTTCACTTTTTTTTTAGAACAGAGGCAAAATCGTATTTATGCTATATTTAACTCTTAGTTGTAAACATCACGGGAATCTACTTACGTTTTCAGTCACATCATAATCACACAATAACTTTCACACTAGCACTCCTTAGCAAAAAGTGTTACGTTGGGATCCATAGCAGGAGTTAAACGTCAACACTAATTTACTATTCTTCTCTGTTTACGATTATAGTCGTAATGCATTTGTAGAAGTACGACGTTTCTGCAATTTTTTGTACCACCCCCTAGGGAAAGTCCCAGAAGCATCGACAATGAAGTCCGTGGGCATGCGCAATGCGTCATTTTCGTGGGATTCATGTCTGGATATAGATGCTAGTGGCGACTGTTGCCAAAGGTATTTCTTGCGGTTACAATCTTTTTGGCGATCGCCAAGGGATATAGGTATTTTCGCCAACGCTAGCACAGAAGACGTTTGTGAGAGCACCAAAACCGGAAACAATGGGAAATTATAAGTAAATAAAACACGGTTATATAATCGTTAAAATAGGTGATAAGGAGTAAGGAATATTTTTGCCATCTTCCTTATTAATTAAAATTATTAGATTTTAGAATTTTCGATTTCTTCTCTCTATATAGTCTGGGCCAGAGATTGGCGGATTAAACCAGAACTTTCGTTTGGTCGAAAAGAGTCAAATTGTTATTCTGCAATGCATGGTCTGCTGTTGGAGATTTGCAGGGTTGGCTATTGATATTATTTTAGGGATTTAATAACTGTGTTTCATTTACTCATAATTTCCCAGTGTTTCAGGCTTTGGTGCTCTAACCGTCATCTTAAATGCTAGCATTGGCGAAACAACCGGTAATAACCGTTAGCAATCGTCAAAAAGCACTGAAACCGTAAGAAATACGTTTGGCATCAGTCGACTCTCTTCTAACTCCACTCTCGACTAAGACCACTGCAGAAGAAATCCCGCAAAGACGAACCGAGAGGTAAAGTTTTCTCTCTCTCTCTCTCTCTCTCTCTCTCTTTGAGTATTTAAACTCGTGTAATATTTTTGCACAGATTATTCTGGAAATCTGTTTCACAATTTTGAAATACGCTGTGAAAGTCTTCGTAAAACCAGCTTTGTATAAATTCACAATAGAAGAGAGGAGAGCACGAGAAGTTCTGGTGAAAAACATAATATACAGGTTTCTTATTTGAATATTTTCCCTTTAAAATATACTGCTATATTTTACAATTTGGGTTTTAAAGATTCTTAGAAGTAATTTTACTAAAACAATTATAATATATATATATAATAACAGGTATTTTTTATACCGTCTGTTGTACTGGGTCTCCTTGGAGTGTGTCTTCTCCTCTTGGCAACGAAACAAGCAGCACAGATAAGCAGCGACACAACAAACGTAAAGCTTACTAATGGGACTGTGATGACCAAATGTGGATGATACAAGCCTTGACCTGTGATGTCACTGACACTGGAAGGGTTTGGTGGTTGACCTAATAAACAACAGTGATGAAAGAATATGATAAAATCTTGAAACAACAATAAGAGTTCGCGTGAAAACAGAATATTGTGAAAATTTTGCCTAATTTCTACACAAGTATGATTTATACCTGCACTTATTATTATATATCTACATAAATAATATGTTACACGTTTAAGTCAATCATGATACAATAATCCAATAACATACATAACGTACATATATAAATATATGTTGTTAAACGAAATTACATCTAAATATGTAACATATATATATAATCAATATATGCATATGTAACTTAAATTCTTAAAATAATAGATATACACAAATCAAAAAGTAATTCCACACTAACAATGAAGTTTGCATATGGTGAACACATATCGAGAGGTGAAAATTGCCAAATACGAGTACTTGAACTGGCGGAAAATGCGAGACGGAAAGAAATAGCGATAGATGGATGGTTTACAGAATTCGACAAGAAAAAGCATAAAAGAAATTGTCTATGGGAGTAGAATGTCTATGGAAAACCGTGGGATACACGAAGGTTGCCAATCTTCAAATAAGAATAGTAGTATAGTGGTAGTATTAGTGGTAGTAATAGTGATGGAAGCAATAATAAAAATAATAGTAGAGCAGTAATATTAATGGTAGTAGTAGAAGATTTAAAAAAGACTAATACTAAAGCAGAAGTTTCTGACGAATTGGATATATAATGCAAGCGTGTATTAATTTTTCCATATCCATAATTCTAAACAAAACATAGGTGTTAGCACTTAAACTGACGAATCAAAATTTCGAATTAGAAAAATATTTGCGTCAAAACAAGGTAAAGTTATTAATGTATTCTTCTTTCTCTATAACATTCCATACCCAACGTACGAGTAAAATACTATTGGAATAAAATAATAAACTACGCTTAAACATTCCAAAGTTTAAAATGCAAACTAAGATGCAAAATATTTTGCTCATTTGAATTTACTAGAACCCGCTTCTAATTAGTGAAAACACAAAAAATATGGACTTTTTAATTCGAACTTATATTTAACACGACGTGTATCATTATCAAAAAGAATTTATCGGCATCGTCGTCTGAACCGCATTTTTTCTGTCTACTACCTTTCTTTCCTATTTGGCCTGGCTAAAAGCTGTTTGATGACTTCCTGAATCCAGGTTTCGCCATACTTTTTTCCGGGCCCCATTTTTTCGTATAACAGCATTTCTTTCCCGCTTCTAACGAGTATGATCTAAACTAGGAGTTTCCGGAAATAATTTCCTTTCTTTCATAAACAGTTTTTTTTTAAAGATAACTAGTTCTTGCTTCAATGAATACTTCAAAGTTTAGGATAAGGGGGTTTTATGTGGACGCATTGGGGTTGTACCTCCCTCCCATTGCGATAACCTTTTGTATATATACACAAATGAATATATGGGGTTGTAGCTCTATAAACCCCCCATTGTAAATCTGCAATCTCCTTTGTTTATTTTCTGCGTACGCCTGCGTCTGGACAGGAGTGTGAATATTTTTACCTGAACTTTAGAGATACATGCCGTATGAAAACCAAACATATTTGAATAGATACGTACCTCAATTTCTTACACATTTATTAATTTATTCTTTGTTAATGTACGTGGTGAAAGCAGTGGCGCCCCATATGGGTAATTCTAGGGGGTCTGAGAAAAAATTTGACCTCCTACCAAGCTGCCAAACATTTTAGCAAATGTTCAAAGTACTAAAATACTGCAAAAATAAGTACTACTGCTTGATAATTAGTAATGAGCTAAAAAGTACCTTATTTTAAAATGTGACTGTAAAACTTTTGAAAGTAAATGTATGGCAGAATCGGGCAAATAAAATTTTTAAACAAGGCTAGTGGAGGGGGCGTCAAGTTCACTGCTTTATGTAAGGAGCTGTTAACAACTGTTTCGATAGAAAAACATTTGCCTTCATCAGAGCAAATCGAAAGATAGATTGTTGAAAAGGCGGACAATTAAAAATCCTGTCAGAAAAATTTGACTTTTGGACATACAACGCCATCTGTTATAACAAAATTGAACGAAAACGTAGCATTCACTGAGTAAATTGTTTAATATGAGGAAAAAAAATTCACAGAACACATTCAAGAAGAAAAGACTTTGAAAATGATATATGAATTTGCCTTTGATGAGATGGAAACACATGGGGCGCTTAAAAAGAAACTCAGATTTGCGGAAAATTTTTGTTTGGTGTTGTCTGAATTCAGGGTTATGCTTAGAAGCCATACTTCAAAAATCATGTGCAGTGATACAGATTGCATAGACGAACGCACAAAGTTCATACAGGGGGTTACAGAGCTACAACTCATATATTCCTATGTTAAATATACAAAATTTCATTGCAATGGGGGGGTTACAACACCCATTAACACCCCCTTGCTCAGTAGATAGAGCGAGCCTCTGCCCAGCCAGTGGAAGGTCGTGGGTTCAGGTCCCACCAAACGCAGAAATATTTATTTTCTTTCGAACGTTTCACCATCTAATCACGCCATAACATCGGCGCTCATATCACTGAGGCAATAAACGTTGATTAATATTGTTGTTTGATTTAAAATACACATATTTTTCATTTTTTAAAAATAGTTACTCAAATTCTTTCTTTTGGGAGGTTTTGTCTACGAGTTAATTTGGACTGTGCAGCCGTAATCAACTTGTGGACAGGACTAAGTAGGTCATTAGTAGGCTGGGATATATGACGAATCTTATACAGGTGAAGCTTCGTATTTCGATAAGGTATTGTTCTATAGGAGTTACCGTAACATTTTTATAAGTCGAATCGTGTTTGACATTAACCAGTATACTCTTAGAGTGACGGATCAGGTGCGGTGCGACTGGTGCCTTCGCACTGGGCGCTAAGCCAAAGGGGCGACAAAATGGCCTAATGACCCAGAAATGCAATCAAGGACAAATCCAATTTGACCACCTATGTGCTTATTCTTAAATAAATTCCAATAAATCAAATTGATATTTTATAAGTTCTGCGAATGCAATGTAATCATGTTTACCTCCACACGTTTTCTGAAGCGATAAGAACAAATTCAGATTAATACAGATGGAATGCTGTATACGGATTCTTCGTATGATACAATATGACATGGCAAGTTAGAAATTAGGTAATGTTAGTTAGAAATTATGTAATATTAGTTAGAAATTAGGTAAGTAAAAACTACATTAAAATGGATGAACTTATTTGACTGCACAAAGAATATTCCAGATTTTTATAATTCATGCAAGGCTTTACTTTTTATATCAAAACAATTTAATTTTTGACTCATCAGAAAAAGTACTTGTAGTTTAGTTGCATATTATTTGTCGTAAGGAAGTTTTAATTCGTATATTGAATTTCCGTCTTGTAATACTATTTGGCATTTTTGTAATAAGATTCAGTAGCCTATTAAGGAGATCCAAAAAAAAAAAAAAAAAATCCCTGCGTTACAAAAGGAATTATTTTAAAAATAATATTTAGAGTGTGGCGCCAAATTTTGGGCTTGAACCAGGCGCCATATCATCTAAGTCCGTTTCTGTGCTCTTGTTATATATAAAGAGAGAATTTACGTAGTAATTTCCTTCAAGAAACTGAAAGTTTTTGGATCGTAATTCTAGCCGTTATAGCCCAGGCACCAGTAGCGCACACTATTACGAAATAGTGGATAATTTATTAAATATGGGAACTCTTCTCATGTAATTTGTTATAGACCCTTTTAGTGAAGAGGTTAAATGACAAATTATTCAAATTATCTGTTTTATGTATATATTTTCGATTCAAGTGCAGTATTTTATTTTAAATCAGAGGGAACTGAAAATATAAACGTATTTTATTCGTAGAAGAACTCGCTAAAAGTTATTTTTCTGTATTTAAAGACAAAGATAAGATACTATTGCTAGAAAGTTAAGACTAAGAACGTATTTAAGAAACCATATTTAGACGTTTTAGAACTGCATGAAAGAGAATGAAATTTGAAATTATCTAATCAGAAAATATATTGCAGCATTCAAACATTCTGAAATTGAATGTGTTTCTATATTTAATCATTTTATAGCTAAATGATTTTTTATTATTATTTTTTAGAAATGTATTTTAATGAACAAAGTTTTACCTTCATTCTAGCTTCGTTAAATTTCTTATAAATATGCTTTTTAAAATAAAATTTGATTTTTTTACTTATTGATGAAATCCTCTCATTTAAACAGTGTGCTAATGAACCACATTACTTATTTTATTTTCAACGAAAACGTTTCTACTTGGCTTGAACCTATAAAATTCATTACGTTTTTTCATATCAACTTTTTTGTAATTTTTCCGGTCAGGTTTTTCTGTCAAATTCTTTAGAAAACTTCACATATTTTACGCCAATCCTCTTAAAGTTGACACTCACAAATTCTAAAATAACGTTCGGAAAATGTAAATCTATTATATAATATTATTAACCTTTATTAATCATTGAGTAAAATTAAACATTTTACTCATTAAATTAAATATTTTACTTATTAAATTAAACATTTTACTCATTGAATTAATCATTTTACTCATTAAGTTAAATATTTTACTCATTAAATCAATCATTTTACTCATTAAATTAAACATTTTACTCATTGAATTAATCATTTTACTCATTAAGTTAAATATTTTACTCATTAAATCAATCATTTTACTCATTAAATTAAACATTTTACTCATTGAATTAAATATTTTACTCATTAAATTAAATATTTCACTCATTAAATTAAATATTTTACTCAATTAAATTAGACATTTTTATTAACTGAATGTTCAATTCAACATTTAATGATTAAATTCATCCCAATTTCTTACAATTGCAGATATTTAGAAGTTTAACAATTTCAGTTTTTGACTTATTAAAAATATTTCAATACAAATTTACTAAAGCGAAAAGCACAATTAAAACGCATGCATAATCACAATGTGACATTTCGAAAAGAAATTTCTCATATCAGAGAACGTATGTTTCTCGCTGACATTTAATTTCAGTCTAATTTTAGAAACTTAAAAACAAATACTGTTCCAGTCACGGAACTGAAACTTATTTATAATTAGAAAAATGCAAAGAAAGTAAGGCATAAAACATAAACAAAATCTCAGTTTGTTGCATATTTAATATGCTTCTGTCCGATTCCATATTTCGTTTGTTATTAAATTCATACTTTTTATTATTTGTTTACTTATGAATATTATTCTCGCAATTCTAAAAAAATATTTTTTGTGGCGCAAAATATTATCCAACTTTATCCAAACAGTGAAAATTTTCGACGTTTTTTCCTCCTCCAAATTTTGAATTTTCTTAAAAACGTGCTTTTTTTCGGTGTTCGCTAAAATCTGTGAACGTTTTTAATAAAACTACGTCCGTAAAATTGTCAAAAACAATTGCACCTGCAAGAATTTATTCCCTGGAACTCAAATTTTAAAATTTTCTTTTGTTGTTAGTTCTAATAATATTTTCCATTTTTCTTCCTTTACTTTGAAAAACAAAGCTTTTATTCTTTTCATCTTTCCTCCAGTAGTTTAGAATTTACAATTTTTACGTTCTTTTTTGTTCCTTTGTGTGGAAAACTCCTTTGTTTGTCCGTGAGGAAAAAAAGAAGGAAATTAGCTATTTAAAATATCATTGAATAAAAATAGAAAGTTTTAATACATTAATTATATTCTTCCACCTTTTCATTTTTACTATTATTCAAATGATAGTCTTCAGCTCTAAAGCATAAGTTTGTGGACGAATTGGATAAAGATAACTAGTTTCAAAATCTTTGTATGTGACTCAATATCGTGCTGCATTTGATTCAGAAGAGTTAAGAGAGTGAAAAAGGCCATGCGGCAGACTGGCATCAAATCAGTGATGGTCAGGTTTTAGTTTTGAAATTCTGCTGAGGTACTGAGAATAGCAATTCGTTTTAGCGGATAGGCCAACGGGCCCTGAATACAGAATCCCGACCCAAACAACTGCTTCATGGCAAAAAGTTTGTTTAGTATAATTTTCTTATTAGAAAAATTTGAAAATTTAAACGTTAATATATAAAGACCCCATAAATGATCAAGTCTAATGCAAGGGTGGAAACGGGCGGGGGCGGGGGGTGATCACAGAGGTCATGACCCACCCCAAAAATATATTTTTTCACTGTAAAAAATTCCAACTTTCATGAAAAATGAAGGGTGTTATTCCAAGACCATGGCAAATTCTGTCCTTGACTCCCCCCAAAATGAAAGTCTGTGTCCGCCCCTGGTCTAATGCTACACATGGCGTTAAGACGGCTCTGACAGCAGACACTGTCTTAATTTCACTCTTACGTTACACTTGACATTTAAGCTCCAGAGACTAAAGGCATGTCCCAAATGTACACATAGGTAAGAAGTTAATATTGTGTAGACTATCCAATTTTTCTACGAAACTCTCTGTATAGTTGTGAGTGTTTCAAATCTGCACTACAAGCCATCTTGCACAGGACCAAAAGCGTAAAGGCTGGTTTACTTTTGGACAGTAACAGGGCAGTAACTATCTTATAGTGACAAAGATCGCCATTGTCTTAATGTAAATTTTTGGGACAGCACTAGGCGCAGCACCAGATAGTATTTGAGATAAATAGTGTATTTGAAAGCAAGATATTTATTCGCCCACTACGCTCTTCCCATCACCATATTTTTCACTGAATAGTCTACCTAACCAGGAAGCCTACAGGCTATTGGACTAATATTGATCAAGACGCATTGTCTTACCTTCCACGTGCTTAATTATCTTGTTTACGAGATGTTTGACGCCATTTTGCTTTAAGCATCTTCTGTCCTGGTTATAGTGTAATAGAGAGAACGGAAAAGATTCTAGATCTGATAACTATTCCAGTGGTTATCCAAATGTAACCAACGTTTTACTGGACAAGACCAATAGGCTAACTGCACCATTTTTTCATGATATGTTTACGTTAATTTATATTTATGATATATTAAGATATATTATGTTATGATATATCTCCGTTAATTAATACAATTCTGCTTACCGGAAATCGAGCTTAGTCCAAAAAATTACAAAGTTATTTGCCAAACTTCTGGACCATGGGGACATGCGCCTTTACGTAACTCGATAATTATGATGTAACTTCAAAATTGGTAAAAAACTAAATTTCAGATAGGAATTCATTTTTCTATCACTGACTTGTTGAAATTATCGTATCTTGTGCTATATGTTTGCAAATGGTTGGTTTGTTGCTTACTGCTTCATATTGCTATTTGTGGTGATCGGAAGTCGTCAAGCTGAAGATCCACATCAGCTTTTTTTCCGATCTCTCTGCTAGTCTTCTGTTATTTTTATTTATTATGTTTTTTTTGGTACTCTTATACCTCATGTTTTTACCGAGTAACATTTTTGTCAACTTTATGAATGAATAAATATTGTATTGTAATACTACAATACATGGTCGTTTCTTACCTCCACTCAATGTTAAGGTGGCGAAGGTGTATTCGGCATCAGTAGTTCCAGCGTCGTTTCGCGCTGACATGAACATAACGTACCAAGTTCCTGGTTCAAGTCCGACAATGGTCAAGTCCTTTTGTCTAGGATCAGCATTTTCACTCACTACGACCCATCCAGATTTACCAACAGTGCGTTTATACTTGATTAAAAATGAGTTCACTGGACACTCGCCGTCTTGCCAACCATCCAAATGCATAGACACGGAAGTAGAGTTGACTTTCAAAAGTTGGCGTTTCTCTGGCGCTACCGGTGCTGCAAAATAGAAAAATAAATACACACGATTGAATATACAATATATACAAATGCATATATATAAATGAGTAGACTCCTATTGCTTTATTCCATACAACAAATGTTTTCTGGTGACAAGTTGGAACGACCATTCAATCTCGTCATGAAAGTTCTGCTTTTATGGCGTCCCTAACGGAAATTCCACAAAACGAGTGAAGAAATATTTCACTACCTACTGTCATATTACCGAAATTATTCGTAGAACAGAAGCCAAAATTATTACTGTTGGATGCAAAACAATAAGGGATTAGTTTAGGTTAAATTTAAGCAAACGGTTTAAAAAACTAAAACATGAAAGTAGCTCGAAGAGAGGTCACCGATTTTCTTAAAATTGCCCGAAAAGGTTAAGGCCATATTTGAAGCACAATCCTACCAGTTCTTCCTTCGCAGATTTGTCGGTGGGAAGTTATTAATATTTTAAGTTAATGAGAAAGGGTTATTTCTCTATTGATAGCAGTTAAAATAACACCCGGCAGACTTGGTTGCCAAACACGAGCATACCCAGATATTCATTCTAACATTGTTCTAACAGCTAATAATAGCGGTTGCGCATTAATGGAGTATTAATAACTTCGCATCCACCAATTTTCTATGAACAGCCAGTAAGATTATGAATCAGTTATTGGTCTGAGCCTATTTTGTAAATTTCAAGCAAATCGGTGTGAACGCTATCAAATACTCCTTAGGTACACGAATACATCCGTTCGCATGATACAAAAAAGTACATAACTAACTAAATATACAAATTATACGCGTGCAGATATCATTATCATCATATTCAACCATTATCTATCCACTGCTGGATGAAGGTCTCTCCAAATGCTTTCCACACAAGTCTATCCTGAGCAATTCGCTTCCACGTCACCCCAACCTGTTTTCTTATTTCATCCACCCATCTAGTTTGAGGACGTTTTCTAGGTCTTCGGTGGTCTCTTGGAATCCAGTTCAGAATTTCTGTTGTCCATCGTTGATCAGTTCTTCTTGCGATATGCTCAGGCCGTCGCCATTTCATCCCTTTACTTTAACAGTGATGTCCTCTACTCTAGTTGCTCTCGAACTCAAGTGTTCCTTTCTTGATCTCCAGTTATTCCAAGCATGCACCTCTCTCCATGCTCCTTTGCGTTGTCTGTAACTTCCATTGCCCAACAGCTAGATTCCCGATGTCACTGGATCCGCAAGAAAGGACTGGAAATACAACTGGTTGGAAGAACTTTTAGACACAAAGGCAATTTCCCCTTCAGGATAAAACTGTTTCTTCCAAATGCACTCCAGCCAAGTTTAATACGTCTGTTGAGTTCTTTCATAATGTTGCCATCCATTGAAATCAGCTGGCCAAGGTAAATATATGAATCAGCAATTTCTAGCTCAATGTTGTCAACTTGTATTTTTGTTTCCTCTACGAAATTATTGAACATGATCTTAGTTTTTTGTAGGTTCATCTTGAGTCCAACTTCTTTACTTCTAGTTGAGAGCTCCTGTACCATGTCTTGGAGTTCTGATGGGTTCGTTGAAAAAATAACAATGTCATCAGCAAACCGCAAATGATTTAAATATTCACCATTTATTTTTATTCCCTTGTCATTCCAATTTATCTGCTGAAAAATCATCTGTAAAGCTGAAGTAAAAAGTTTTGGAGAAATGGTATCTCCCTGCCTCACACCTTTACCAATTTTGATAGCTTCGGTATCTTTATGTAACCGAAATTTTGCACTTGCATTTTTATACACACGTTTCACCATGTCAATGTACACATCCTCGATGTCTGCTGATCTTAAAGAGTTGATGACTGCTGATGTTTTAATAGAGTCAAAGGCCTTCTCATAGTCAATAAATGCCACACACAATGGAAGTTCATATTCATGTGTTCTTTCAATTAATTCTCTTAATACTTGAATATGGTCCACTGTACTGAATCCACTTCGAAATCCAGCTTGTTCTCTTGGTTGAGCTGCATCTAATTTTTTCTGCAGGCGATGTGTTAGCACTTTTGTGAAGATTTTATAAATAGCAGGTAACAAGCTAATTGGTCGGTAATTTTTTAAATCCTCTTTATCACCTTTTTTATGCAAAAGAATTACTGTTGCAGAATCCCATTGGTTTGGTATGTTACCGCTGTTAAGACATTTGGTAAAGAATTTTGCAAGTATGTCTTCTACATATTCTCCAGCTTCTTTTAGGATATCTAATGTAATACCATCATCACCAGGGGCTCTTCCTTTCTTCATGCTTTTTATTGCAAATGAAACTTCTTCTTTTAAGATTTTAGGAGCTGTTCCTTCGACTATTTCAATGTCTTCGTTTAATTCACTGTTACTTTCGTATAGATTTTTGTAGAATTCTTCAACTCTTCTAAGTATTTCTTCCCTATTTCTTGTTACGGTGCCATCCTCTCCTTTTAATGCAATGATGTGTTTCTTCCCAACAGATAAACTTCCTTTAACAACCCTAAGGCTCTTGTTATTTTCAATGGCTTTCCTTACTAGCTCACAGTTGAATTTTCTTATGTCTTCTTTCATGCTTTTGCGCAGAGTTTTACAAAGTTCTATGTACTCAATCCTGGAACTGGTATTTTGATTGTCCACCTTCATATCTCTTCGCCTTTTCATGAGCTGTTTCGTCTTCTCAGATAATTTGCTATTCTGCTTTTTACATATTACACCACCAATTTCCCCAGCAGTTTCAATTATTGTCTTAACAATGTTTTCATTTGCTTCTGAGATGTCAACTTCTTCAATAAGTCCTTCCAGTGCAGAAAAGCGATTTTTTAATTCCAACTTGAATGCCTCGGTATTTTCTTTTAATTTCTTTAAATCCACCCTCTTACATACTTGTTTCCTAATGAGCTTCTGCCTTTCTAGTTTAGTATTTAAGTGCATTTTACATCTCACCATTCGATGATCACTTCCAGTATTAAATCTGTTCAGTACGCTGCAATCTTCAATAATTGATTTCTTGTTTGCCAGTATATAGTCAATTTCGCTGGTTCCTCCATTGGGGTGTTTCCATGTCCATTTTCTTTGTAGTTTCTTCTTAAAAAATGAATTCATGATGCTAAGATTTTCAGCTTCGGCAAATTCTATGAGTTGATCGCCACGTTCATTCCTTTCCCCGTATCCGTATTTACCAACCGATGTCTCTCCTTGTTCCTGTTGTCCAATTCTTGCATTAAAATCTCCCATGATGAGCTTGATGTGTTGTTTCCCCTTAGTATGTAGCTGTTTGATTTCTTCATAGAATTCTTCAACATCTTCGTCGATTGTGAAGCGAGTGTTATGCATATACTACCTGTACTATCTGAGTTGAGGTAACGCTGGGTTGGATTGAACAGCAAGCCTCACAGCTGCTCGATCTGATGTACTTTTGCTTCAGAGACAATCTTTAATTCGCATTTAATTTGATTAAGATGCAACACTACTTGTTCATATATATATGTATATACATGCACGTATCGTATATATAGACACGATCAAGTAGCGAAAATAGTCCACCAGAAATTGGCAGCGAATGCTGGCTTTCTGACAGAAAAATGCCCGTACTACAAATATGAGCCAGAGACCGTGCATGAGAACGAAACACACAAGCTTTACTGGGATAGAGCAATCATAACAGACAAGACAGTCCCACATAACCGTCCTGACATAACCCTCGTCGATAAATCGAATAAGACCACGTACTTAATCGACATAGCAGTACCCAACACCAATAACATACAGACAACCTACACAACGAAAATCACCAAGTACCAAGATCTCAGACATGAAGTACGAGATATATGGGGTATGGAAAAGATCCTCATCATCCCGTTAGTCATCTCAGCAACAGGGATAGTACCAAAAACGCTTGCGACGAATTTGGAGATACTCAACATTGACCCAAACACCTACATTGAAATACAAAAAGCCACAATCCTAAACACGTGTCACATTGTCAGGAAGTTTCTAGACATGGCACATTAAGAAGTGATGTAAAAAGAGGCTTGGGAACATGGCGCTCTGCCCGTCCCAAAGCCTGTTTCCGCCAAGAATGGGCGAGTAAAACCTTTTATATATATATATAAGGAAGTATATATGAAAATATCTCCAGAGCCGTGCACTACGAAGAATACACGATCTCGAAAGATGCCGCACTCCCCAACCTCCGGTAACGTTTATGCTGTAGGGGCGTGGGCGACATAACGAATCCGGCGTTAACGTAGGACTTCGACTCTTGTGATCAAGTTCCTTCTGTTATTTCATGTGAAGGAACCTGCAGTAAATTGTAGGTCCTGCTTGCCAACACGTCTGGCCAACGTGCTGAGCTTAAGACCGATTCCTCCGTATTTCTGTCACCTTACTACGTGTATGTATGACAACAGGGAGATCTTCATCATTCAGTAGATTGAAAATGTTTGTTGATGAGGATATAGAAATATATATTATAGCGGCTTGACTGGGCATATCCCACGTAGAGCTAGCCAACGAAGGACAAGTGAAATTCTCAACCAAAAAATAACCGAAACCCTTCTCAACTGTTTCTTTCTTTCATGCTTTTAAAAATTCACCAAAGCTCGAGGAAACATTTAGAAACAAGATAGATTAATGAAATAAGAAAGCAGAGGGAGATAAGTTGGAGAAGAATTACTCAGAGTTTATAGGTATGGAAGATTTTAGACCGCCGTTTAGTAGCTAATAGACAATTAGTAAATATATATTGAACATATCTCGTGTATTACTTAAATATATATATATTATTCGATAATGGTTTCAGTATTATAAATTAGTATATGTTAATGACCAAATATATATAATTCGACAATGATTACAGTATTATATAATAGTATACGTTAGTAATCGAATATATATAAATCGACAATGATTACAGTAATATATAATAGTATATGTTAATGATCGAATATATATATCATTCGACAGTGATTAGAGTAATATATAATAGTATCTGTGTAAATATATATCATTCGACAATAATTAGGTAATATATATAATAGTATATGTTAATGTGTGTGGATCGAATATGTATCAATTGAAGAGATAACGAAGATACTGAGATATAATTTTCAAGTCACTAAATGAAAAAAATCCCTTTCTTCCTATCTAGCCTATTACTAAAATGAAAAAGAATTTTTTTTTTCAATTTAAATATCCTGAAATTTATTTAAACTTTTTAACTTCCTTCTGAGAGA
>QLNU02003225.1:42196786-42210347 GCA_006491805.2 Dysdera silvatica | reverse complement strand
TTCACTCACTTTTTTCCTATGGATGTTCAACATCCATAGTCCTGATAGACGATCGTCAGCCATTGAAGACCGATTCCATGTTTTCACCCTCCGTAATGTGCTAAAAGACCTTTCAATAGTGCAAGTAGTAGGAGGAAGCTTGAGACCAATCTTTATTGTTTCTGCTACAGCGGGGTAAAAAGTTTGGGCATGTTCAATCAGATCTATATACTCAAGAGAAGTAGTCTGTGAAGATGTCATTGTTATCCACATCTCAAACCATGTGATGGTCTCGGAACGGACATTTCTTAGATGACATCTATAGAGACATTCAATTTCTTCTATAATTTTAATAAACTGTTCTTTGCTCCACATTTTCATGGAATCGGGATGCAGTTGCAAAAGAGAAAATGCTTTATCGTGCGTGGTTGAAAAACGATTACAAAGAGAAGAAATTATGGAATCTAAGTATGGTATATAGATGGACCTCCTGGAAAAATTGTTCTGTAGTTCCAGATGGATGGTTAGATCTTTGAGTCTGCCGAGTAACTTTACGGAGGAGCTATATCTCAATGCCAAGGTTTTCGGCGATTTCTTGAACTTTAACAAATATAGAAGAAAATTTTGTTGATGCATCGTTCCAGTTTGATTTTAGTACGTCAATCAATTTAATTATATGCGCGTTTATTGCCTTTACGTTCATGTTTACTTGTTGAAGCTGGTTACAAATAGGCTCTAGTTTAGAGGAATAAACGGCGATTATTTGAAGTGCTACAATGTAGGTTGATGTTGTTGCTGCTATACATAGATGATTGGCGTTGATTTTCGTCTTCGAATTTGTTGCATTTTGAGACAGTTCTTCCAAAGCATTCACAACAGCATAAAGGCTTTCTGAAAATACGCGAATAATTTTGTATTTAGCAGATCAGCGCGTTTCACAAAATAGAGGGATATTCGGTACAGATTTTCTCCTTAATGTACTTTTTCTGAAAAAATTTGTTATCTCCTTAGTAGTTCCAGTCATATTTCTAATTTCACTCACATTATTTGTATCATTAATTACGAGATTTAATATGTGACTAGCACAATGAAAAAATACAGCCAACGGATATTTGTCATTGATTAACTTTTGTACACCATTCACATGTCCGGCCATTATTGCACACCCATCATATCCTTGGCCAACCAGTTTGGTCAGATCTAAGTTACAATCTTTTAGATACTGAATTATAGAATTTGCAATAAATTCTGAATTCAATTGATTCAGAGGTATGAAACCAATAAATTCTTCGCAAATTATAAAACAATTCCCTTAATCCCAAGGCAAGTAACGACTCCAATTGACAATTGTTCTGTGCAACTGATACTAGCAGTTTCATCAGCGAGGACGGAAAGGACAGATGAGCTTACTTCGTTATTATTTTTTCTTGGAGCACTTCAGAACAAACTTGAATTAATTCACTTTGAGTTTGATGTGATATTTATAAAGCATTTTTCTTGCCGCAATCCAAGTGATGTTTCAAGGTTTTATCTCCAAATTTCACCCGAAAGTGTAGTAAATCTGTGAGAACTGACGCTGCCTCGCTTTTTCCGCGAAGTGGAAGATCATGTTGCGCGTAAAACGATATCACAGGTACAACAGATCGAAATTTTACCCTATTTTCTTCCATTTCATAATGGAAAGCAGAATCAATATTTTGTAATACATTTGGTTCTTTTTTATCCATTATTTTTAAAAAATTTTGCGACGAATGAATTGCTTCCCAATGCCAAGTGCTTCCATCATGAAATTGGGCTACCTCATGAAATTTTTTATACTTTGTACACAGGGAAATAATTATAAATGCTCCTTGGAGACCACGATGAACTTGCGCGCGAAAAAGTACACAAACACGACAGAAAGGGCCCTTAGCAACAAACGAATAAGCAAGCCATGGATAAGTTTTCAGCCAATCAATGCGAAATGTTCGTTTTGATTTACTATCCATATCTCCCTTAAAAGTATAAACTTCAGTAGGGGACCAATAATTCTTTAGTAATTTTAAACGAAGTTCGTCATTTACATGTACATTTAATTGTACATACATACATACCAATATCTAAACCATTGGAATCGCTCGTACCGGTTGAATTAATATTTTCTGTCATAGAACACATCGATCTTGAAGCCTGACCCCTTGAACTTGAACGCTCAGTAATTGCATCAGGTGATTTTTTCTTATTTCCTGGCATTCTTTACTGGTATTAGAATCACTTGATGCCGATGTATCGGGCTTAAATTTTTTAAACGTAAACCTTCTTATATCATTCATTTTAAACAGGAAACGAATTTCCAGTCGTGAAATATAACACACAGCAGGATATAAAAACAGTCTCGAAGACTACACGATTGCATCGAAGACTAAACATAAACTAAGGAGACTGACGTTGACTGGTACGGCATTGACAGTTAGCCTGAGTTAAAATCCAATCAGAATCCGGTATTTCAAAAGGTCACTGTTGAAGTCTTCTAGGTGTTTTTTAAAATTATGTAAACTTTTTTTTTTTTTACATAGCAAAACTTCGTTTAACCGTCTTTCGATTTACGGTCAGTCTTCATTGACTATTTTAAATGCAGATAATTTTTTTTGGAGTTTTCCTTGTTATGTTTAACTATATACTCACATACATAAAATGTGAATATAAAAATATGTAATTAGTAAGGACAACAGAACTGCTTCTTTTTTAAAGAATTTTATGCTCCTAAAATTAAAAATTATGCTTCCTTTTAGTTAGTTCAAAAATAGGAATTAATAATTAGAATTACGCAGAAATGGCAACGCATGACTTTTATGCTTTTTATCGTCCCTAATAATTAGTTACCTGGGCCAAGTCAATCTATTCGTTGATCTATTACAAAAACGGTCTCGACCCCTGACGGATAAAACAAATTTTACTACATATATATATATATAATTATTTCATATATATTTTTTTACTAATTTTATATGCATTTTATTAATTTTAGATATATACGTATACATATATGTTCCCTCATTATATAGTTATTATATAAGATCCCACCCAGTTAACATTTCTTGCACCCCCCCCCCAGAAAAAAATCCTGCCGGCGCCCCTGAGTCACGGATTTTTCACATAGCTGAACTTAACCATTTCATTAACACGATGAAATTTGTACTTGAAATTTAATTAGCTGATTCATTACATGCTTAAATTTATTTTGAAAACTAATTGCACATGAACTTTTAAAACAGTTAATAATTTTCCTCATCTTAAAATGCAATTCAGCAAATAATTTTATTTAAGTAGGAAATTTGCTTACATATGGCTGTAAAAATCGTTTTTGGAGACAGACAAAAGTGATTGCGGAGGCATCAATAATTTAAAGAAGCGGAATTTTTCTTTTGGCCACCATTCTTTTGACCATTTGGCAATTATGCTAACCCTGTGAAGGGTAATAACATCTCATAGAGTGAAACCTCTCCACAACAATATTATACGGACGGACAAAAATTATCGTTGTAGACAGAGTTATTATTATAGGAGGTTTAGTATACAGTAAAAACTCTCTACAACACCATTATACGGACCGAGAAAAATTATCGTTTTATCGTTATATCGTTATATCGGATATCGATTTATCGTTATATCGGATATCGTTATTGGGAGGTTTTACTGTGTATTAAAAAAACAATTTACCATCAATAATTTAATCGCAAATTTTAAAAATTACCATATTAATTATAGATGTGCACAAACGTTACAAATTTTATTTTTTCCATATATTACATTTCTCCAACCCCTTACCAATCCTTCTGAAATAATCTATTATACATTTTACATTATTAATTTAAAAAAGGTGATAATTTGCCATGCATAATTAAATTTGCATAACATATCGCTGGGATGAGAAATTGTAGGACAAAATCATCGCCCATTAACTCATCACTCCAATTATATTTATTGACCTACCCTCTTACGCACAAGTCTAGTAACCTATATTCTTTGCCATACCCATTAACCTACCGTTAAAGTCATGGCCGTTAAATACACTATTTCCAGTTGATGTTTTGCTTCAGCTGTTTGTCATTCTAATTTTTGTCCACTGCACTTCCATTTCAGTCTTTCCTAGTACCACTGGCGTACCTAGGGGCGCTGATGGGGGTTGTAGCCCCCCATTGCGATGAAATTTTTGTATATATACATATGAATATATGGAGTTGTAGCTCTATAACCACCTTATGGACTTACAGTGTAAGCCCATGCCTAATACGAACTAGAAAAAGCTTGCCCTGTTACGAACAGAAAGGAAAATATCCTTTAAGCTTTTATTTAAATCCCGTCCGTTAAACTTCTATCTATTTATGGTCCATTAACTTGTGTCTGTATGTCCAGTCGATTAAACTTGTATTTAAGTACTGTCTATTAGTCCTTTATTCGACACATCGTCCAGTAACTTTTCATTTAAGTCTTGTCGACTAGAAATCTCTCTCTCTCTCTCTCTCTCCCTTTTCCGAACATTGTACACTAACAAATGCTATCCATTTGGCTTTAATCCGAATTGTTTCAATGAATTTTTGACCATCTTACTGAAATAGTAATTAATTAAAATTTTCCGTTATGTCTATGCGATATATATTTGTATATGACACGTTTTGCGGCCCTGCGGTGGCGCAGTGTGGTAACGCGTTCTCCTAGTGCGCCGCTAATCCGGGTTCGACTCCCAGCAGTGCAAAGAACGCTTACTCAGAGATCTCATAAAGATCGCACTGCTCACTGTAGTCCGGGGTTTGGTTCCCTAGGCCTTAAGAGGTTCGGATTCCTCGGAAAACAGTAGGTCCCGGCGCAGCATGACCATTGTAGTCTTTGAGCCGTAAAACCACAAAATAAACAAACATGGTATGTTTTGGACTATGTCTATTGGAATCCTAACAAGATATGGATGTATCAATGCAGTATTTTCTAAATCTCCTGTTTTAAGTATGCAACCCTCGAAGAAAATACTTAGGCGAAATGCAGTAACTTAGCGATGAAATTCATGATCCTGTATTTAGTGTCTTAGAGAAATTTTAGAGAAAATTTTCCTCTGAACAAATTTTAAATTTCACGTCAAACCCTTACTTTATTTGGAGTAACTTATTGAACAGTGTAGCTCCATACATCTTAACACTTCTCGCGTAACATATGGAGCTCTAGTGCTCCACGTCTCAGTGCTGTTCAGATAACACACTAACAATTATTGGAGCATGGACATGTAATAATGAGACGTGTAGGATCGTAGGATTTTGAGATGTAAAGCACGATCGTGCAATATTAGGAAGTTTAGGAAGATCATGAAATATCAGGAAGTGAAGAACAAACATGCAATACTGGGATATTCAGTATAATCGAAAAATCTTGACGGGTAGAATATGGACATGCAATATTGAGCTGTGCAGCATTGAGATGTGGAGCAAGATCATGAAATATTAGGAAGTGAAGAACGAACATGCAATATTGAGGCATGCAGCACAATCGAAAATCCTTAGGAGGTAAAGCATGAACGTGCAATATTGAGCTGTGAAGTACAGTCGTGCAGCATTGGGACGTGGAGAAAAATCACGAAATATTAGGAAGTGAAGAACAAACATGCAATATTTAGGTATGCATCACAATGGTAAAATCTTGGAAAGTAGAGAATGGACGTGCAATATTGAGACACAAAGTAAAATCGTGTCACCTTAGGACGTGAAGCATGAGTAGGATATACTGGTACAGAGGATGAACAATCAAATAAATGTAGGAAAATGAGAATATATACGTATATATATATATATATATGACCCTTTTCTCCAAATTTGTAAACCTAAAGGGATTGTTTTTACTATTTAATTGAATTAAATTAATTGAATCTGATATCATAAATTTCTCACCTGCGTTCTTTACATTCATTCAGTAAAGGATTTTTCTTCAGTATACATTCCCTTTGAAAGCATGACCGGAATTTTTCCCTCCGAAAAACGGAAAATTGTTATTGAGTTTTCACCAGATGCGAACAAAAAATGTTTCCGTTTAAATGAGTTTCGGAAATGTGCTTTTTGAAGCCTTTCGCATTTCAAAACGTAAAATCCAAGATTTTTTCAAAAACTGGAAGCGAATTTTGCCTCAAAGCTTTTATTTTTTCTTCGGCTGATGACGTAAAGCTTCACTCGTATGAAGTTGGGCAGAATTTATGATTTTTCCTTAGAAATATATCGACCTTTATAAAATTAACATCCGCAATATGGAGACATGAATGTTTTTCGGAAACACCTGCAACAACCTTAGACGTTTACCATGACTAGTTGTTAAGTGAAAATACCTTAAAATATTTGTTGTTAGAGGTCAACAATAATGTGGTCAATATGCATGGTTTCCTAAATCTAAATTAGTTGCAAACGTTTATTTTTGTAAAAGTCAGGAACTACACTGGATTAGATTACATTAAAGATAATATAGCTAGATTCATTGATTTTGGAAAAGAATATATTAAAAGAAAAAGAAAAACAGATAATTGCATATGTCTACAATTAAAATACATTTTTTCAGTGAATATAGTGAAAAAACTTGTTATGCTAAATCAATCTGAGGTCCTCAAGCCTGTTGTATTCATCATAGATATTTACTTAGGACCTTTCTTTGTGTGGTCATGTATTGTCACAACGACTGTTCCAAGAAGAATAAATAAAGTATTATTATTATTATTATTAAACCAGTTCCGATGGCTAAATTTTGGTGATTCATTTTTGTCATCTGGTCATGTCTATGCTTGTATTATTATTATTATTATTATAAGGTCCATTTATTTGGAACTACTATTTAGGTTTAAAGTAAATTTAATTTTGCGAAAGATACGTAAATCAGCCTTTAATGCAAAGTTGTATGGAATCGCTAGGGAATATTCAGTGTTCGCCAAAATCTCATCAGGGAACTAACTGAAGTGACGTCAGTTTCGAGAGAAATTTGACAGGTTATGTAATTAAGGCTATGAAAAAATTAACTATTCCTAAAATTACTAAAGCTGGCAATTACTCTCTTCTTCGTAATTTGGACAGTTCTTCGCGAATACAGTAGTGGACAAAATTGTGGAAACCTTTTGAAAAAAGTTTATTTTAGAGGTTTGATGGCTAATAACACCACTTTTTTTTGTACCAATACTATAAAATTATATATCATTAGAAAGGTAATTTAATAAAGATTGTAATGCAATAACATTTGTTCAATTATCTGTATTCTATCAAAAGTTATAGCCAAATAACCAGAAAAAAGAAGCACAGCTTGCTTACATTTATATGAAGTAGCTTTCCTTCATTTGAATGTGGCCAATGAGCATGAGTGTTTACAGAGCCAATCAGGTGTCATCTTGTTTTGGCAATGAGCCAATCATGTTTTCTCTTGTTTTGGCAATGAGCCAACAGGTTACAGGACATTTATCAGTGTGTTCTGTAATTGCTATCAAGTTGGTTGTTTTTTTTTTGTGCTCTTTGATTTAGTGTGCTTGTAAAACGTAATAAAATTAAAGAAATGGCGCAAAGAGTTGACTGGTCACCTAGGAAGCGATGTAAAATAGTAATATTAAGTGAACAAGGCTACAGTTATGAAGAAATTAGAAGAAATATTGGGGGAAACTTAACTAAAGGTGGCATTTCTAAATTTTTGAAGAAGTATAAGGAGACTCAGTCATTACAAAACCAGACTGGTAAAGGCAGAAAAAGGTGCACAACAGCAAGTGATGATAGAAGAATTAAAAGACAGTGCCTAGGTGACAGGAAAAAATCATCTCTGTGTATACAAGGTGAAATGGCGCAATGCAATGTGAAGTTAAGTGCAAGGACTGTTCGGCGCAGACTGCATGAATGTGGTCTAAATGCAAGAATTCCACGAAAAAAGCCATTTTTGTCTGTCAAACAGAGGTTGAAAAGATTAAACTGGGCTAAAACCCATGTTAACTGGACAACGGAACAATGGGACAGTGTAATTTGGAGTGATGAGACCAAAATCTCACTGTTTGGTAGTGATGGCGTAAAATACGTATGGAGAAGAATTGGAGAAGATTTCCATCCTGAGTGCATTACACCTACCGTGAAACACCCAGTTAGTGTTATGATTTGGGGTTGTATAACATCAAGAGGTGTGGGCAGAATTTGCGTGATCAATGGGAATATAAATGCCCAAAGATACATAAATGAAATACTTGAGCCCAAGCTGCAGCCTTCTGCATGTGATCTTTTCCAAGATAATGAAGCATTTATATTTCAACAGGATTCAGCTCCATGTCATGTTGCTCGTGTGTGCAAAAAATGGTTTCAAGATCATCATATTCAACTGCTGGAATGGCCTGGAAATAGCCCAGACCTTAACCCCATCGAAAATCTATGGAGCCGGCTAAAGAAGCTTGTTAGTCGGAAGCAACCCAGCAATAAAACACAATTAACAGAAGCAATAATTCAATCTTGGTTTCATATTATAACAGCTGCAGAACTAAAGAACTTGGTTCACTCCATGGGAAAGCGTTGTAAGGCCGTAATTAAGGCTAAAGGTTACCCAACTAAGTATTAACTGGTATGGTGAACATTTTTGTATATCTCATTTTTTCTATGTATATCACCTTTCTTCTTTATGAATGCTGTTCTATTAAAATACGATTCATAAATGTTATTGCATTACAATCTTGATTAAATTACCTTTCCAATGATATATAATTTTATAGTATTGGTACAAAAAAAAGTGGTGTTATTAGCCATCAAACCTCTAAAATAATCTTTTTTCAAAGGGTTTCCACAATTTTGTCCACTACTGTAAATATCATCTGAATCAAGCACATGAGATTTTATGTAAAGATACACTTTTTCTATAAGGAACATAAGTTGGGAAAAATTTTTATTTGAAAGAGTACATTTGTGGACAGGTCTTGCTTCGATTTTATTTGTATACTATGTACTTTATTTCTTTTTCCATGATATTATTATTACCTTTTCCATGATAGCACAATTATCAAATAATAATAATAATAATGTATTTCTTGTTATTCTATACATCGGAAGTTTTAAAAACAATGCAGTTGAAAGATGGAAAGAGAGCAGTAGCGATGCTAGTAACGGGGCTCTCTTTCCAGTTGCAAGAGCGAGGAATTGCTCATGGTATGTAAGACAAACAAATGAAATATTATCGGCGCGTAAAAATCAACATTAATATAAAAAGATCCGCGCACAACTGGGATATCACTTAAGAGAGTTTATGAGCAGAGCCTGGATTCAGAGATGCCACGGTGAAGACTGAAGTGTGGCCCAAAGGTATAATCTTTGGGAACGTAAGAGAAGGTTTTTTCTTGTTAGCAGAACTCGGAGGATGAAATGAAAAGAAAATGGTTAGTTCACAGTACCTTCCGGGTCTTGTTTGTTTGCTACTCTCTTTGTTGATTGTACTATATTCCAGAAAAAAAGATAATAACATGAAGAAAAACATGAATACCAAGAAAAGAGGATCGTCTTCTGGGTTTCTGTTGTATAGTTTACATGACGCTTAATTAATTTGATATAACATTTGATATGCTATGTCATGGTAATATGATCAATTACATTGATATAACATGGTACAATCGAAACTCGTTCAGAACACCAAGGGGAATAGAAAATCTGTTCGTGTTAAGAGTCATTCGTCTTATCCGGAAAGGATGGTATGCTACACAATCTGATGGGATTTCGGAAAACTGTTCGTATAAAAAGTAATTTATCTTAATCCTTTTCGTCTTAACAAGGTTTGACTCTAGTTGATATAACATATGATGCTGATATGACACTTAATTAAGTTGATATAACAGGATAGTTGATATGGTATTTAATTGTTGATATAACAAAGCAGTTGATATGATATATCATAACGATATGACACTTAATTCAGTTGATTAAACATGGTAGTTGATATGATTTATCATAAAGATATCACACTTAATTAAGCATGGCAGTTGATATGATACGTCATAACGATATGATGATTAAGTTGATAAAACATGTGTTAAAACCAAGGTGACGATGGTTAGACCCCAGTCCAAGACAAGGTCTTCTTATTCTTCACGACAAGCCAGATCCTGTAATGATGCGCTACTTGGCGTCAAAACATTTAAAAAATTTATATACTCCTTATGATGAGATGTCATGATGTGTTTGTTTATTAGTGTTTTTACAGAGTAAGTACGGCAAAGGTCACGTTGCTCCAGGAATCACATTTTCCCCGAGGAATCTTAACCTGTACTGCTGAGGAAGTCAAAGCCTAAACTATGGGGGATTGAAAAAACCCACCCGTTGCACAGTAACATTGGGAGTCGGACCCAGATTTGTGTGGCAAGATATACAAATCAATGAAGTCCTAAACTGTTACTTTTGAATAACACTTTCCAAAATTCCTGTTCTAACCAGATAATAGGCTCCAATCACCGGCGATTGGAACGTCTGCGTTGCTTCACAGGTTACAGGAATAGAGGAACTTAGCGATAACCCATTTCAACGAGCCATCTACAACGGCATATTTGCACCAGCTCCGTAACACAATCTATCCTTTGCAACAGAAAAAAGCAAAATTAAATGAAAGAAAATTAGGCTTTATGGTACTGAATTTTAGATGTTTGAAAACAGGAACGGTATTGCAAATCAAAGAACGATTAAAAAAATATCCAATGAAAGGTAATACAGCAAAAAATATTGATATTGCTGTAAATTAATTGGTAAAACATACTGGAAGGTTACAATGTGGAACTGGTTAAAAAGGATAATTATAAAAAACGTGTATACTCAGATGATATAGTTACACACGGGTATCTATTCGGCATTCTTCGTTCATAAATCTCGGTATTATAAAATATTAATTCTTGGACTAATATACACATATAAAAATTTAATTCCATCAAATATGAATTAACATTTAAGAACAATAACCATTCAACGTGAAAAGGCTGATTTCTTCGATCCGTTAAAAGCTACCATCCTCCTAAGAAACTCTTTCGTAAGGTACTGATACTGTCATAAATTTTCTTTTCTTTTCACTAATTGTTGGGTAGATTAAACAATGGGTTCTCCATCATGACAAAGATGCTTGATTCCACTACAAGTAATTGACCGTTCAATTATTATGCAAACATATTTCTGGCCATTTTTTACCTCCTCCCACTTGCAAGAAAAATAATCAAATACCTGCCTCTTCCTCTCATCGTTACGTAATATTTCATTTGTATATGCTTTTGAAATAAGAATGCAACGTGTGATGCAAATTATAATACTTATTTACATTTTTATTGTAATATTGAGCACTTATTAGTAAGTTTGTTATAATATTAAATGCTTATTTATAAACAAATTAATCTCAAAAAATTTTCGCATTTCAAAAAATTTTAATACACTGTTAATAGCTATTTTGATGATCATATGCGCCCGTCATCAGAATCGTACATCTACTGTTAACAGCGTTTAAAATTTTAATAAATAAGAAATTATAAATAAGAAGTGGATTTGATAAAATACATTTATTAAAAACAATACATTCATTATAATTTAAAATATCTGTGGGGATGCGGAGAATCTGGAAGCCCCCCCCCTCGAGTGAAAAAAGATTGATAGCCGCTTGTTTAAATAATTGAATTTTTAACCGTGCATGTATTTTAGACCTACTCTCAGTATGTTGTATGTATAAATATTGCAATTCTGTCATGTGATATGTCATAATGATATGACACTCTACCAATTTGTAACATGGCAGTTGATATGATATGTCATAACGATATAACAATTAAATTGATAAAACATGGGTTAAAATCAAGGTGACGATGGTTAGACCCCAGTCCAAGACGAGGCCTTCTTATTCTTTACGATAAGCCAGATCTTATATATGATACGCTATATAATGATACGCTATAATGTCTTATATAATGATACGCTACTTGGCGCTAGATTGAACCATACAACGTGGCGTCAAAACATTTAAAAAACACTTCGTAATTGTGTACTAGTTTTATTTTCTGGGTCTTACATTAGCATGGTTCAGACTCCCCTCCCTGTTGTCACAAAAAAATAATCACATCACAACCCCCTTCCCCTAAAGATGCTTTCGTAATATTTGAACGAGCCCAATAGAGTCAAGATAGCTATTAATTTCACTAATTGCCATTGGTGTGGGAGTAAAGCAATAATAATCAAACACTAACTGAATATAAATTTTAACAAAATTAAATAAAAAATAATAAATTAATTAAAACAATTATTAATTAAAATAGTAAGCTAAAGAACCTGAACGCAATGGAAATTTAAAGTGTATTTTGTGTGAATATGAGGGTAAAAATGGAATTAGAGTCAAAAAAATTTTTCGAGCTTTTGATCTATGATGTTAAGAAATTCAACAGAAATGCAGCAAGTCTTGTGCTGCCAGATGTTAAATGGGCAATAAGCGCCGAGAATGGTCACCAAGCATCTATTAGGACCATACCAGTACCCGGATGTCACTTCGATAGCTAGTTATTTTGCGTCTCGTTTTCTGTGTGACAAAACAAATTTTAATTCACTGGTGATCAGAAATAATAGCTGCTATTTGAAGAACAGGGATTTCAGAGGAACGTACTGTTCCTCAAGAGCCAGCACTCGGTACCAGGTTATTTTTAACTGTTACCGTAAATAACTGCCATCTCTAATACACATGCGTTGCCACTACATCGCCACTGGGCAATTGACCTCTAGTTAGGAGGAAGAAGAAGCTCTTACGATCTAAGGAACCAAACACCGGTTTATAGTGGGTAGTTAATCGTTGAGCTTTATTATTATTAGTTATATTTTTACCATTAGGAGTTCAACCTGGATTCACGGCAAGTTAGGCGAACGCGTTACCACTGCACCACCACACGTCTATGTCATAATGCGAGAGATGATGATGATGATGTCATAGTAGAAAGGTAGATGGTGTCCACAAAAAGGCGTTACATTTACAAAGTTAAAAAAAACTTAATACTTGCACCTAATTTAGAGCCTTGCGTTGATGTAGGGTTAATGCGTTTACCTGTCGTGAGAATGTTCCGGGTTCAACTCTCAACTGTGCCAAAAAAGAATGCTTACTGGCAAACTGTTTAACGTGGTCTCGAAGGTTGGGATCCTAAGCCTTGAGAGGTTCGGATTTCTCGAGAAACTATAGGTCCTGGCGCAGCATGGCCATTGCTGCGCCGGCGCAGTGGCCGATGCTGCCGCCAGGGTAACATAAAGCCATCCTTGTTTCGTAAAACTCAAAAAGCAAACTAACAACAAAAATAATAAAAAAAAAAGTGTAGTCGACGCACGTTTTAAGATTTTATATTGAATTTTAATGTAGGAATAATTATATATAGTGAAATTAAATGAATAGACTTAATAGTACATACATTGACCACAATTGAAGTTATTGATATAAAATCTCTGGCAATTTCCTTTAATGTTTATAAATTTTGAAATTATCGAAAGTGGTTTTACTGATAAAAATGTTCTAACGTATAACTTTCATTTTGCCAATTAATAATTTGATTTTTCAACAAGTATAAAAAACACATAATGGAGAG
>QLNU02003225.1:42185786-42196686 GCA_006491805.2 Dysdera silvatica | reverse complement strand
GATATTCAACCATTTTCTATCCACTGCTGGTTGAAAGTCTTTCCAAATGCTTTTCACACAAGTCTATCCTGAGCAATTCGCTTCCACGTCACCACAATTTTTTTTCTTATTTCATCCACACATATAGTTTGAGGGCATTTTCTAGGTCTTCGGTGGTTTCTTGGAATCCAGCTGAGAATTTGCGTTGCCCATCGTTGATCAGACCTTCTTGCAATAGGCACAGCTCATCCCCATTTCAGCACTTTTACTTTCACAAGGATGTCCTCCACTCTAGTTTGCTATCTCACCCAAGTGTTTATTTTTCGATCTCTCCTAGTTATTCCAAGCATGCATCTCTCCATGCCCCTTTGAGTTGTCTGTAACTTCCGTTGGCTCCAACTGTTAGTCTCCATGTCTTTGATCCATAAGAGAGGACTGGCAATACACACTGGTTGAATGAAGACCTTGCTTTTTAGACACAAAGGCAATTTCCCTTCAGGATAAAACCGTTTCTTCCCAATGAACCCCAGCCAAGTTTAATACGTCTGTTGAGTTCTTTCATAACGTTGCCTTCCATTGCATTTAACTAGCCAAGGTAAATATATGAAACAGCAATTTCTAGCTCCATGTTGTCAACTTGTATTTTTATTTTCTCTACGAAATTATGGAACATGATCTTAGTTTTTTGTAAGTTCATCTTGAGTCCAACTTCTCTACCTTTAGTTCAGAGCTCCTGTAATATGTTGTGGAGTTCTAATGAGTTCGTTGAAAAAATAGCAATGTCATCAGCAAACTGTAGATGATTTAAATATTCACCATTTATTTTTATTCCCCTGTTATTCCAATTTATTTGATGAAAAATCATCTGTAAAGCTGAAGTAAAAAGTTTTGGAGAAATGGTATCTCCCTGCCTCACACCTTTACCAATTTTGATAGTTTTGGTATCTTTATGTAACCGAAATTTTGCACTTGCATTTTTATACACACATTTCACCATGTCAATGTACACATCCTCGACGTCTGACGATCTTCACGAGTTGATGACTGCTGACGTTTTAATAGAGTCAAATGCCTTCTCATAGTCAATAAATGCCACACACAATGGAAGTTCATATTCATGTGTTCTTTCAATTAGTTCTCTTAATACTTGAATATGGTCCACTGTACTGAATCCACTTCGAAATCCAGCTTGTTCTCTTGGTTGAGCTGCATCTAATTTTTTCTGCAGGCGATGTGTTAGCACTTTTGTGAAGATTTTATAAATAGCAGGTAACAAGCTAATTGGTCGGTAATTTTTCAAATCCTCTTTATCACCTTTTTTATGCAAAAGAATTACTGTTGCAGAATCCCATTGGTTTGGTATGTTACCGCTGTTAAGACATTTGGTAAAGAATTTTGCAAGTATGTCTTCTACATATTCTCCAGCTTCTTTTAGGATATCTAATGTAATACCATCATCACCAGGGGCTCTTCCTTTCTTCATATTTTTTATTGCAAATGAAACTTCTTCTTTTAAGATTTTAGGAGCTGTTCCTTCGACTATTTCAATGTCTTCGTTTAATTCACTGTTACTTTCGTATAGATTTTTGTAGAATTCTTCAACTCTTCTAAGTATTTCTTCCCTATTTCTTGTTACGGTGCCATCCTCTCCTTTTAATGCAATGCATTTATTTATTTATTTATTTGTGTGTGTGTGCGAATGCATGTATGTATGTGTATATGTGTGTGGGCGTACGTATCTATATATGTACGTACGTACGCATGCACGTATGTATGTATGTATGTAAATTTGTAAGAAAATCATTTGGAGAGACCTTCATCCAGCAGTGGATAGATAATGGTTGAATATGATGATGATATATATGTGAAAGAAATAAATAGAAACAAATTAATGATTTAAAACACACAGCCTTCTTTAGAAATACACAGACGAAAACTAATTTTACTGTGGTTATAAACAAAATAAACGGAAGTTGTGATTTTTCACGCTAAGGATAATTTTATCCCACATTGTATATCAAATTGTATTGTACATATCAAACGCGGTTTCTGAAGGTTTGGAAGGTCGTTGCAAGGTGTTGTAGAAACGATATGGTCCGAAACTGATTGATGTTATAACTTTGATAATTTTATATTTCGTGTTTTCTTATTCTCTACCACGAGTTAACTCTCTTTACTTCATACTTCCTTTTAATATTAAGTTCTGCACTAAATTTCTAAGTAGGCATATGAGACCTGCGCTTAAATTAGGCGGCGGGGAGCATAAAAAGAAATATTTTAAACTTAACAATATTACAAATAATATTCTGGAGTACAAATAAAGAATAAACCCAGACTAAGCGCTGACATAATTTGTTCGTAAATAGGATAATATAATCAAACAATATCATATTTCAGACGCTTTTCACTTAGCATTGATATTAATTTTCTCTGCAAAGCTTGGAGGGGACGAAATTGAAAGTCCAAACATTTTTAGTTATTATATACTATCGGTTATATAAGATTATTCATTCAAATAACAATGTAAAAAAATCGTATGGCCTATGAAAGTGTGCGATATAAATTTATGTGATTTTGTTTCCAAAACATATTCATTTCTTTGCAAGAGGAGAAGAGGGCGGCAGAACAGCTTACACCTAGGGGCGTCGATTTCCTAAATCGGAAATTGACTGATTTCCTAGAAAATCAAGATATTATTTGGGACAATATCGATGAGCATATCATTGATTAATCCTCCTAACAGAGGCCATTATGTCATATAAAAGATATAAATTAACTTGGGGTGGGGAGTAAAGCCCATCGATTAATCGGGCAGAAGTGTTTTTTCCACAATTCCCAGTCTGAGACATTTATTCCGTTCTATCCGTTCACTTTCCAACCAACGACAAGTGGCAAGAAATTTTAGAATCCCTTAAAAACATTAGGAAATGAAAGTCAACCTATTGATCAAGTATTTGGTTCGCGTCTGAAAGGAAAAATATGTTGTTTTTTTTTCATCTTTGGTTCATAAGCTATTGGTATTGTTCAGTAAAGATGACAGAGTGACAGCTATCCATTTCCGTTGTGGTTCATGCTTGACAATGCTTCATTTTTCCCGAGATCTAATAATACTTGTACTGTGCCCTTTCATTCCTCTGGTTCAAATTCTTCTCTTCCTTTATTTACTTTTGTTTATTGCCCTGTTTGAACCATCAATTATTCCTTGAAAGCTTTTTTGAAAGATAAAAAGATAGAAATATATTTAGGTCCATCTTTATCTCAAAGATATCTTTTGATTTTGCTCATTTCTTACAAAAGCCGTCGGACTTACAGATATTTCACTTACCAAAGTTTACTTAAGAGAAATGAGTTTGAAAACGGGGTCGATGTTTAAAGTGGGTCTAGGAATTAAAATATTTTTCATTCAAGAATAAATAATGGGTATATTTTCCTACGGTATGTTTCACAAACTGCTTCAATTAAACTGCTTAGTAAGATTTGAAGACAACTGCTTAATAAGATTTTACCTTGCCCAGCAATAGAAACGGCTGTAGAGGAGAATTTCTTTCCAAAAAAGATAATACAGATCCGTGTAAACGATAAAATCCAACTGACTCAATATTATCGCATGGCCATCAATGATTTGAGGTGATAGAGAACCCTCTTTCACTGTTCACTGCACTTAGAGATAAGACCTATAGGTGATGATAGTGCTTGACTTCGTGATCACGAATGTGTAATCAATTGTTTGATAAAATGATATGAAAATTTTTTATTAATATTTGAAATCCAACACTGACACTTTTTTCGCCAGGTTTAATATTTTTTAATCGCACTGTATGTGAGCAAAAACAGGTTTGAAGTCTGTAAAATTATGAAGAATCATCGTATTTAACGGATAAAAATAAAATATTATGTATCAGCTAATTCAAACCGCGTAAAAAATTAATATGAAAAATTAACTTTTAGAATAGATACTTGGCGAAATTGAGGACAATTTTGAAGGCTACTCCAGGTTTTCGTTCGAGGTAGTTATTTCGTATTATCGCAGCCCATGTCAAGTTTCTTTTACATTTCTTTTTCCAAAATATTATCTCATAAGGAAAAGAAACACATAACTATATAGAACCATGCATACATGAGTATGAATAAATGAAATGTATGCATGAATGAATGAATATGAGTATTCATATACAAGATGCGTGAATATGTGAGTAAGAATAAATGAAATGTATGAATATATGAGTATCCATATATGAGATGTATGAATATATGAGTATCTATATATATATGAGATGTATGAATATATGAGTATTCATGTATGAGATGAATGACTATATGAGTATCCATATATGAGATGTATGAATAAATGACGTGTATGAATAATGAAAAGTTGCTATATTTACACAACCTGGATGTGGTCATTGCATATCACATGCTGTTGCAACCATGGAATTTAAAAAAATTGTGAACAAAACTTAATAGTAGGCTATTTGAAAATGCATTTATTGTAATTAGAAAAAATGTGAACAAAATTTCATGAAATGTATTTTATTTCATGAAGTTATGTAACCATAAATTGTGGATTAATTGTTGAATTATGCTCTTTATTTAAAAATGAGAAAAATTAAACTGTGTACATCTCAGGAATGTCGTAAAAGTGATACAGTACAAAAAAAGAAAAGAGTGAAGCAAAGCAATTGATCACAGTGGGCACATTTTAAGAATGACAGATTTTTGCAATTATCTCGGCTACAATTGTTGTATTCAATTTCAAAAGAAATTTCCTCAACATTTTTGAATTTTCCGGGATCATGATCGCTATAACAGCACCTAAACCAAGCATATTGTAATATAGGGCGATATTTTTTAGACTGTAATTGATTGTGAACCAAAGAATGCATTTTTATTATCTCATTTCGATGTCGTATGTCAATATCCATTTCATCGATTGCTATTCTGTTGATTATTTTTTTGTACAAATTTTTTATTTTGTCGAAAGAAATAAACATCCAGCGGTTGTATGAGGGATGTTGCTTTGGGGGGTATTTGCAAGGATATACAATTTTCCGGAAAATCTTAATAAGTGTTTGGGTCTGTACTACCTGTCCATGAGTTTAGTAAAACACAGGAAGGAGGAGACATGATGGGTTTCATACAACATTCTACCCACTTTCTCATTTTGATTTTGTCCATTTTTTCCGACTTGGAGCATGTAATATATAAGTTTGAAGGTTGAAATAAATTCTTTTTGACAGTCGGGCCAAATCTTCCCGCAGCTTCTCTTAAACAAAGTAACATTTTCCGTGTCAGTTCCCCATTCGTTGATATTATTGTCATTATTGTATATGAATGTGTTCTGCCAAAATCAGACCCTATTAAAGAAAATGTCTGTTTTTCACCTTTATGCGATAGCTGCCTTTAATTTGGAAGAAAATAATTAAAACCACTTTGATCAGAGTTAAAAATTTGTTGGGGGATAATATTAGCAGTAACATTTCTCGTTATCAAAATAAATTCTATGGCACTATCTTCTATATTACCCATATTCTGGGTGTATATTTGAGTGATATATTTTGTTACTTCTCACACAACTATTTTGTTTTGGCTCTTAAAATTATCTATAAAATTATCGGAACATTTAAAATCCTCAAATCCCAACTCTTGGCATTTCAGGATCGCCCATCTTTTCAAATCTATATCATGAACAGGTAAATAATTTTCCCTAGCTTTTGTAAATCTGGCTAACATTTCATTTTTTATTATTTTATACTTTTCTATATTTGTGCCCATATTTGATATATATTTTCTAAACCTCGAAATATAAGTAGGGTATTTTACTGTTGGATATCTCCTGTTTGTTTTCTGGAATTTATTTTTTTGACAACTGTCAAAATACTGAACAATTGTTTGCATATTTTCTAAACTGAATTCATTTGCCAATTGATCGCCCTTTACAGTACAGTTATAATATTCGTCACCGACTATACTAATATCACTTTCTTCGTCGATACGGAAATCACAATTGTCTTCAAAATCTAAACTGATATTATCATTGACATTGTTATTAAAAATTATGTTTTCGATTTTCGACAATACTTCCCGACTTTCCTCAAGTTCTTGATCAGTTATTAACGACGGAAGCGTGTCGTATTTATTAACGACCAAATTCAAAACGGATTGAATTATGTTCACTATATTTTTCATTTTCTCACAATCGGAAACTCGTACAACTATATTGACGTTACACTTGCGGACGAGTTTATATAGCTAGTGGAATGCGAAACTTAAATGTCCCGCCAACTCTTCAAAATTGTCGCCAAATTCGCCAAATATCTATGCTAAAAGTTCATTTTTCATATTAATTTTTTTATACTGTTTAAATTAGCTGAGACATAATTTTTTATTTTTATCCGTTAAATACGATGATCCTTCATAATCTTACCGACTTCAAACCTGTTTTTGCTCACATACAGTGCGATTAAAAAATATCAAACCTGGCGAAAAAAGTGACATTTTTGGACTTCAAATATTCATAAAAAATTGTCATATCATTTTAGCAGACAAATGATTACATACTTGTGATCAGGAAGTCAAGCACTATCATCTTCCATAGGTCTGATATCAAAGTGCAGTGAACAGCGTTATGGGTTCCCTTGTTAGATGATCATATACTGATCTCAGATGGCCATATCACGATCTCAGTCAACAATGCCCTACATAATTAAAAGTTGTATATAAGAAAACACACGTTTTAAAACTGTGATGCTAGGTTGAATAAAAAGAGTTTTAGTTATTCAACTTCCGTATTTATAAAACAATATATCTTAACAATTATGACCCTTTGTCGATATGCTTTATAAATACTCTTTTATGCTTATTATTATTGTTATATACCTTATGATTATTGGTATTTTTTTTTCATAAAGTGAAAATGCGATAAATTTTATTGACGAATAAATATCCGAAAGATAAAATTGAACTGACGAAATGAACAATTAATAATATGTTGGAAAATTAAAATTAGTAAGTTACACAAATACCGGCTCCGCGAAGAATAAAAAATATTTGCACTCATGTACGTATTTAAGGGATTAAAATTAACGAGGTGTCGAAAACATGTTTGCAAACGGTGCGCATGCATTAAAATTAATAATACCTAAGTTTTTAACTAAAGTTCGAGTTTTTTAAAGGGCATAATAAAGGTTAAATTAATACAAATAAATCCAATTTAAAGTAATAGATACTAATAAAACATACTAATTAATCAAGTGTCAAATTTAGAGGGTACAGTGGTTAAAATTGGAGGAAAAACTGATCTTTTATGGAGAATATGATTTTCATGAAGGACATGATTTTAATAGAAGATATAACTTTCACAAAAACAATCCTTCATGGATCTTTCATGCTTTTATATGCATTTTCCATAGAGTTTTTATTGGTCTTTCATGGTTGACAAGCTGACAATTGTAAGTGATCCAAGAGGAAGACAAACCGCAAACTCATAAAATTGCAAAAGTGATCGAAGTGTACAAATTTGATGAACTAGAAATGTCCACGTCACCTCGGCGATGATTGGCAAAGGGGTTAACGTAAAACCATGGCTGGTCACAGCCAATCAGAAACGAACAACGTTCTTTTGACAACTTATTACTAATATACTGCTTTCACATTAGCGGACAAAAGCATCAAAGTTTTGTTTGACAGTTAAGGAACAGTCCAACAAAGAACTCGCCACAAATTCACCTCTAAATGTAAATAGGACGTCACAGTTAGGAGTTCCGAAGAAAGTGGCGATTTTATTTTTTGGGAAAAATGTACTTTCCTTCCAAAAAAAAAGAAATATCAAACAAAATATGGGAAATATTTTAGGTTAACACATAATCTCGGTTTACGAGGCAATGTCAACAAAAACCCGGAATAAATACATAGTAGAATAGCCCCAGGCCATCGCGATAAAACTGGAGGTGGAAAGAGACGCCATCTTGAGAAATACTGCCATTGAATTTCAGAGCCCATATGGACACTGTCAATGGTCCTCGTAACAGCAACGCTGGGATCCAAATATTTATTTCTGACTTCTATCCTTTCATATCTTATTGGATATATCGCCATCTTTTTTTATTTAGAGGTCGCTATTCCCATGGTTGTCGGGCGAGTAGCCTTTTCGTCGGCAAATGGTGATCCATGTGTCATTCCGTAAAATTCCCGTAAAACACTATTCCCAGAAGAGGGACAATCTAAAAATTTAGTTAGCTTTAATTGAGTACACAACAAAAAAACATTTAGCCATTGTGAAAGAACTATTTCAGAAAACGTTTTAAAATGTAAAATATGGCGTTTCTGCGTTTTTGATAATGAGGGAAATAATTATAAGTAAATATCACTGAAGCTATTTTGACCAAAAGTAGACCATATTTAACAAATAGAAAGAACAACATTTTTCAGCGTAGTTGAAATTTTATTAGACAATTATCACTGCCTTTCGGCAGGACTTCGGTCGTCTCTCGTTAGAAACATACACATCCATTTGGCGCTGAAACAAACAACGAAGATTTTGTTGATTCACCGATGTGTCATGTTGCCAGTTAGACGTATGCAGAAAGTGCATAAGGGGGGGAGTTACAGACTCAATGTGTGGGTTACAGAGCTACAATTCATATATTCCTATGTTGAATATATTTAATTTCATTGCAATGGGGATACAACCCCATCAACTTACTCTCCACCTGCACGCCAGTGCGAACATCAAAGTCCTTCCCGAACGCGTTGAAATTTGTCCTGGCAAAATTTTAACTACGCTTATAAATGTTGTTTTTAAATATTTGATATTTACTCAGCTTGGTGCTAAGTCATCACATTAATTTAATTTAGACCATATTTGCAATAATGAAACTTATTTTCAGTCTGTTTTTATTAATTAAAGTTAGTGTTTAATGACACACATCTAATATTGGTAGAGACAAGGAAAAATAAATGCATTTATTCATTTTTCATAACTTGAAATAAATTTTTAATTTCCTGCCAAGATGAAAAGTTTCATTCTTTTTATTCTTTTATGCAACGGTTCTGTTTACAATAAAGCATAAACTACTAAATAAGCTCTATAGAAATAACGTTATTTTGTTGCAGTTATGTCTTAAAATTTCTACTAAAACCTGGATAAAACTTCAAAATAAATCATCGTTGTACGTTTGGAAAGCGAAATTTTCTGTTTCCTGGAAACATATGTTGGATTTTTTTTCTTTTGCAGCTCTTCTGTCTTTTTGCTTCCATATCATAAATGTCTTAGTGTTCTCTCTCTCTCTTTCCCTTCCTCCCTCCCTCTCTCTTGTCGTATTTATTCCTTAACAGCAGACAGCCTTCAGACATTCAACTTCTAGTCAAACCCTTCGGATGCCCTTGCAGCGTCCTTTGTTTACCCTCCAAACAATTAACGCTCTCTCCTTTGTTTTCAAACTAAAACAAAATAAACTTGACCATTATTTTCAACGACAAAACGTCTACGGTGAGCAAATTTTATTCGATCTTGACTTTGTGCATGCACCATTATTTCATAATTTTTTAAATCTTTAAAATGACTACTGTTGTTTGTTTTTCTCACAGTGTGAGGACGTTAAAGGTCATGCTGCGCCTGAAGCTGCGATTTTCAATGGGATTCGAACCCCTTAAGACCTAGGGAACAAACCCCGACACACGGACTGCAGTGAGCGATCTCTTAATATTTTGCCACCTATTTTGGCACCATTTGTAATAGAGCCAGCGTTAAAGGCGCGTTAGGTGAACGCGTAACCGCTGCGCCAACACATAGCCCTAAATACGACTAAGGAATTGAAAGATTTTTCATTGGAAGAAGACAAAGTTGAATGATTAATAGAGACTCCTTAATCCGAACTAATTAGGTCAGAAACCTGCTCAAATGAACTGAAATCCTTACTACAGAATTTACTGTAAGCTAGAAATGATTAATATGTGTATGTGTTCTGATGGGTACGCGCAAAGAGCGGGCGACGTAAAGTTCCAATTTCCTTTATGAGAAATTTCAAATATATACCGTTTCCTTTATGCTGGTGTCGGAGTGTGTGTTTCGCTGCCACTATGTGCCTATAGTCACAACCCTAGCTCGTCACGAAGCATTTTTCTGGGTTTCTCTCCTTTTTCCGAAGTGTGGGACAACTTACAAACTTCCGTTGCAAGCACAGACCCGGACACCAACGTAGCTAATAACGCTACTTTGCTTATGCTAAAATCTACATGATGATGATGAAAACAGTATAAGAACGTTGTATTGCTTGGATTGGGGCAAAATCATACAAGATCGTGAAGATATATATCCGGTGGAAGCTTCTACTTCAAACAAGAATGCCAGGACTCGATGCTGTGTCTGGGGAAAAGGGAGTGTGTTCTCACAGCCTGCTCTCCCGTGCTGCCCTCTATCCCTTCGAAAATATCTCTCTGTTAAGATATGCCCCGCCTTCCTTCAGGAATTCCTAAAGGGATCTGTCTTGCTTTAGACTAAGGCAGGGTGTGACGTCACGTCACAAACACGCACAGTGATGTCAGTCGGTTGCAGCAGAAAAAAAATATCGGTTAACCGCAGTTTTTTGTCAATGAGACTTCACTGTCGTAAATAATAATACCTCAGATTTAAATACTCCTATTTAAACATTTTATTTAAAATAAAAGCACATACTCTACATACACAAATAATGACATTTAGGAAACGTGGCACCATGTACCAGCATTTTAAAATTATTTATCGGGTTTAACGTCACTCGATCATGACGTCAGAATTTTGCCGTTCCCTTCCATGACGTTATGACCGGCTTCGACTATATTGTAGTTGTCTCCGTAAATACTGCTATAAAACTGATGGTATGAATTATATGTGACACATATAGCTGTTTCAAATGTGCATTTGCTTGAGTTAAGTATGCACCAA